>JAUMHF010000012.1:19274817-19294054 GCA_032359275.1 Microctenopoma steveboyesi | reverse complement strand
AAACCATACCAGAGCAGATTCAGAATCCAAACGACAGTCCAAACTGCTATATCAAATTTACCGACTGAGAGGAATAGAGAGGTCCGTAGGTTCAGATTGTCGGGAAAAAGGTAAATCAACGCAGGTTATCCTTCACACAGAAACATTACAATCTCGCAGAAAGCAACTGCAGACAACGAGTATATAAAGGAAGATGGTCAGCTCAAAGTAGGTATGTGATTGAGGAAGTGAGTGAATAATAGCAAAGGCTGAGAGCAGACTGTACCATCCTCTCAGTCTGCCCTTTAGTCTGCAAATGGTAACCAGAAGAGACAATAACAGAAATAGTGAGATAACTTTTAATTTGGATGTGAACTGTGGACCACACGCAGTGGACAGTATGAGTAAGACATACACAAAATTACAGAAACATTAGAGAAACAAAGTACTAAAGTATTTACAGTAAGAAAGACAGCATTGTCATCAGATATAGGCAGACCTGTGACAAAATCATTGGAAATGTTTAACCAAGGGAGCCCCTCCACTTGTGTTGAGCACAGACTGGGTAGAGAGACACAAAGTTACTTACATCTTTGGAGAGAGAGGGCTACCAGAAGAAGACAACCAGAAGAAGATCTGAACCATTAGACAAGTATGGGGAAGACTTTACTTTACTTTACTTTACTTTGCTTTGCTTGGCAGACGCCTTTATCCAAAGCGACTTACAAGGAGCTAGCGCTGGGTGTCTGGCTCAGGGACACAGGGGTAGGGGATGGACTAGGAGTCAGACAGGATTCGAACCTGCAACCTTCTACACTCCAGTCTGACGCTTAACCCATTGAGCTACCAGGCCGCAAAGACCAGAATGGCAAGTCTGATAGAATGAGTGCCACCCGTGGAGAGAACAAGGAACAAAAAGTCTGTGATGGGGATCGCTGACAAGATGTGGGTATTGGTAATGACAATCCATAACCTGGTGAAGTAATATTTAATTTGAAAGCTATAAGAGGACAGACAAAACAAGAGATTCATTTTTTAAGTATTATTTTAGAGACATAAAAGTTGAGGAGGCAGCTGGGGCTCTAGAGCACTTGCTCCCCTGTAGATCCGCCCCTGGTTGACAGAATTTAAGATATTTGACAGTGCATATATATTTCAGGTTTTGTGGTCAGTCCATATGACGAAAGATTGATTCTGCTTTCAGCCATTGTCGTTATCCCTCCAATGGCAGCTTTACGGTCAACATCTCACAGTAAACTATATCATAATTGTGTTTAGAGGGGTCAACATTGGAAGAAGAGAGATGTACAGTAAATGTCTGCTGGAATAAAACAGCTCCAAACCCTGCATTTGAGCACGCAAGAAAATTGTTAATCAGCACCAGGAGTTCATGTAACAGAGTGGCGTGAAAGGGTGAGCTGATTGAGGGTAGCAGTCAGTGCACTGTAGCCTCAAATTAATTTCTTACAGAAATCTGCAAAGGCAAACAAGTGCTGGAGCTGGTGGTGGGGGTCAGTCTAACTGTGCTCATCTACTCTGGATCCATTTTGATGTAGCCTGATGATTAGATGAAACAGAGGAAGGAGATAGATGAGAAGTTAGTTTTTTTTCCAGCTTAAGCATGCACCTTTCCAGAAGACAACACTGCTCTGACATGGAGGGCGTGTTCAAAGTTGACTAGAGTACCGGTTAACGTAAAAGGCTCCACCACATACACAGATCTTCTATTTATTCTACAGATACACTATTTCCGCAAGAACATGCAGAAAGATCTGAGAAATATTCCACAAGACTTTATTGAGGTGACATTGAATCTGCTGCATTAGGCCACAAAGACAGGCGGTTTTTACTACCACTCGGTTAGTCTGAGGATTGTGTTTCTGTCGCCATGTGTAACCCAGAATTAATTGCAGATATGGAGAGTTGATTTACTGTAGCTGGTGTGTGTTTTATTCTAAAAAAGAATGAAATGGCATGTTTATCTGAGTGATCTAGTGGAGTAAGTTATTACCCAGAGCACTTTAAATGCAACCGTTTGGGCACAAATTCCTCGTGAAGCCCAAATTCTGCATCAATAAACTCTGTGTCAGCGTCTAAGTCAATAAATACACTTGGGTCTTAGAATCAACAAGGATTGACTAAGAGAAAAATTCAGAAGTTGTTTCACTTTGGGTGTAATTCCTGACCTTTTATCCGATAATTTCTGCCGACGTGTTCAGGGTTTAATCAGTGTAGACAGAATACATCAGTGTCATTCTGCTAGTATCAGAGTGGATCAACCGACCTGACCGACCGACCACTTAAAGGAGAGGTGCTGGGCCTTGCCATGCTCTTGCTCCTCTGTTTGGCACTACCCATGCCCAAATGACCTTTCTGCCGTGTCATGATGCCCCTTCCTTCCTTACTTCGTCTGCTCTTGAGATGTTTGTTTTGGCAGCCGTTAAACCAAATCACAGAGGAGACGTAAATTGGCAAAATACATAGTTCCCATTCCACCTGATGTCCTGCTGTTACTCCTACAACACTTGTCCTCTCCCCCTACTTCTGTCCTCTCTGTCATCTTTGATTACTCATCCAGAAAACCAAGTTATGAAGATGCTTTTTTTTTATATCAAAACAGTTTTGTCCTAGTTCCTCCCCACCTGTCTGAAAAACTTACAAGAGTGACAGTAGGAATTTGTTGTGTTGGGAAATGGAAGGGTTAGTGAGAGGCCAAGCAGAAAATGAGAGAATGAGTCTTTGGGTGTGCTGTGTTCACCCACCGTAGCACACTGCATCTTTTTGTTTACTTGAGTGTCTGTCCTCTTGCCTCAGGCACGTGATACAGTGTTGTCTGTATCAGCGTGACTTATGACACATATGATACTTTATTAATGCTTGTGTATTTATCTATGTAGTAAATGTACTGTTTTTCTGCATGTTTTCCATCTAGAGAGTTTGGTCTTGCAAGTCCATCATGCTACTAACAATTAGGGACCTAATAAAGTCTGGGCCAATGCCAATATTGATGTTTAAAATAAGAACTAAATACAGATATCTCGGTTTTAGTTCTTATTTCCCTCTTTATGACAGGTAATCACAGAATCTTCATAATAAAAATAACAACTGTCCTCCAGCAGACAGAGCAGCATCCGTATACTGTGCACAGCTCTTCGGTGAAATAGGATCTTTATACAGCAAATAAATTTGAAGTATGGGCAACACTGAATTACTGCCACAGTCTGTTGATACAACAACACTGTGTGTGAAAATAATGCTTTGGAATGGCACAAAAAATGGGCCACTATCAGTGACTGCCATGACAAAAATCAGCCAATACTGACGTATGTCCATTAAATCAGTACATTTCTATATACAAGGCTTTTGTTCTAGAGTTTCTTTTGTGATTTTGAAAGAACATTTTAACTCTGCTAAATGAATGTTTACTTTCCTACTTAGTTACACCAGAGCTAGAATAACCATCACACATCCACTTGCCATTCATTTCAAGGACAAAGACACGGCACTGACTAATTGGGTTGGGGGCAAGACGGATGAAGTTTCAGTAGAGACTTAGCAAGGTTGGCTGTTGTTGGCGACCTCCCTGAATTAACTGTGAAGGTCTTAAACTCAAACTTGGTACTTACTTGTGTAGAAATAAAAACGCACACACATTCAGAGACTGGGAGAGTATTGTGAAGTCTCAGGAGGAGACAATGTTAATCCTATCGACAGTGGTTTGTCTGAACAGTGGCCTGAAGAGAAATGAGGCTAATTCTCTTTATGAGGACACTAAACCCACAGGTCACCAAGGCCAAACACACACACGCACGCACACACACACACACATAATGCTGTATATAAACAAACACACAAAGAAACAACTTTTGCCTGGAGTTTAGCCTCAGAGATCAAGGAAATAAAAAGTATAATATTACAGTATATCATACCTCAGTGCAATTTTGCTTCATCGGAAGTCTGCTTCAATCCCCCCCCCCAGTAAAGAAATGTGGTTCAGGAGATTTTATTGTTGCTGATGAAATTTGACAAAGTGATATCGACGATGCAGCTTATTTTCTTGGAATAAAGACAGAAATGTAATATTGTTTCATTCTCTCTTGCTGTTATTGTGATATATTGCCACCCACCAAAATATTTACACCTATCTGTCTGCCTATTTACTCTCCCAGAACATGTTAGCCAAGGCAGAAAGAAAACAATATTAAATTTCTTATTAAAAAGCAATGATGCTTCACCTTTCATTCAGTCATTAAAAGACACGTAGACACAAACAGGACCACATGCACACACTTATGTGTAAACAGATGTGCTCACTAGTACTTACATTCACCCAAACTTTTTCACATATTTACACAGAATAACACATTACAATACCAAAGATAAATGCAAATTCAGCTACGACAGTATTTTAATAGCTCTCTGAAATCACAGGTGTGATCTGTGACTAAGTGCGCCTGCCAGTCTCAAAGGCATTAACCATCCAGCTGTGTAAAAGATGTTGTGTAAATGAATTATATTCACCATGCACCTGCCAGTTGTCAATATAAATCACATTAATGCAAGAAAAACCTCACGGAGTTAATGATTTAACAATTAATCACTTATAATGTGGAGAAGTTTGTGCAGCCTAGCAAGACAACTTTATTGCCTTCACAAAGTTTGTGTTTTAGTGTTTTCTGCTTTACTCCACTGTCAGAGACGCAATGAACACTGTAGAACTTGGGGATTTTTCTTGAAAGGAACTTATATGTTTTTCTGTGTGTGTGTCTGTCTGTGTTTGATGCCCAGATGGGACCCCCTACACATGGTGGGTAGGCCGGGGCAGTGAGAAGCACTTCTACTGGGGGGGCTCAGGGCCTGGAATCCAAAAATGTGCTTGCGGCATTGACAGGAACTGCACTGATCCCAAGTATGACTGCAACTGTGATGCAGACCACTCACAATGGTAAGTTTGACTATTACATAAATGTAATTCAGGGGCACAAACAATTTGTAATGTATTATGTTAATTTAATCACAGATTCAGTTTTGCATTGAATTAAATGAAAGTCTGGGCAAGTCCACCGACCTAAACTTTATTGTCATGTCAACCATATACAAATACACGGTGAGATGAAATGGTGGTTCTTATGGTCTGCAGTGTCCCATTTATGTAATACAAATGCTAAAATAAGAACAAGAGACAAGAAGAGTGCAAAGCATAAACAAAAGAGAGACAAAAGACAGAGTATAATATTAGAACATGTAAATATACATGCCACACATACATTCATTCATTCATTCATACAATTTAGAACAATAGTTCTAATTGCAGACGGGGAAGTGGATATGCATGCGTAGGAGTTTTATGTTGGAGGTGGCAAAGTGAAATTAAATGCGGTACACAGTGTGGTAGGACCCATGGGGCAGCATGGTGTTAAGGAGCCTGAGCGCCTGGGGGTAAAGAGTGTCCTGCAGCCTGACCGATCTGGCTCTGATGCTGCAGTATCTCCCCCTGCATCGCAGTCCGTGTGAGGGATCTTGCACAACGCTAAAGGCCTTGAGAACACTGTGCTTGTGAAAAGTGTCCTGCAGTGATGAGGGAGGCACTCCAATAATTTTCTCCGCTGTCTTTACTGTCCTCTGCAGACACTTGCAGTTGCCTTACCAGGTTGTGATGCGACTGTTAAGAACACTCTCAGTGGTGCCTCTGTAGAATGTGGAGAGGCTGGGAGGAGAGTGCTATTTTCAGCTGCCACAGAAAGCAGAGTCTGGGCAAAGAATAGGCTTTCTTGGTTAATGGAGTGGTGTTTCCTGACTCTGTAAGTCCCTTAGTAATGTTCACACCAATGAACTTGCTCTTTACAATCTCCCCATCTGAAGTTTTAAATCTGAGTGAATTGAGGACAGGATGTTTTCCTGAAGTCAACCTCAAGTCTCTTTTGTCTTATGAGCATCGAGTGTAAAAGCTGACTTGTATCATCTGCAAACATAGGTACCACAACCAGCCTTTCAAAGCACTTCTTCTGCATTGGAATTATGGTGGTAGAGGCACTTAGGAGTGATAGTAGACTGGCTCGGAGTGTGTAGGAAAGGTTTGTCAGTTGGTCTCCCCCTTACTCTACCCACGTGATCGGGTATGATTTCAGGTGGAGAATTGTATGCAGGAACCATTGAAAGCTTTGTAGGCTTGAAAAATGCCTCAGGGTTTGCAGTTTGCGAATGGTGTTGTAGAGCTCAGCTAGTGCCTGGTTAGCATTTGCGGCAGGCAGGAGGTATACTGCAACAACTAGAACACAGCTGTACTCTCTCGTCAGGTAGAAAGACCAACACTTTACGGATAAAACCTTGATCAGCATGGAACAATGTTGCATGCTAACAGATGTGTTTGTACCATCCCTGGTTACATACACACAGTTCCCTGCCGTAGGTTCCTGCATATTGTCAGATTAACCAACTACACAGAGTCCACAAATTTAGGGGACAGTATTATTGGAAAATACACCCATTTACAGTTGGTGTCTTAATTATTAAGTTTAGATGTACAATGAACCAACCCACTAGGGTGGGTTGAAATTTACCGATTCACCCTCAGGGACATGAACAATACTGATTTAAAAACAAATTACAACAGATTATTATTAATACTCATACACATTTCAGCTGAAAAAAATCCACAGCAAAGAACAGTGGCGATGACGTTATAGCAGATAAATCACAATGAACCAGACATTAAACTGTTATTGTGGTTGTATTGTTATAGAATAAGTGTAGTAACTACAGTACAAAGAGTAGAGTAAACTCCTTTACTTGTCAAATTTAATCAATTATATCACCTCAATAATGTAGAAAGTATCAACAACAAATATTTCAGAAAATAGAGGAACCACAAAAGACGCTAGATGCAACAAAAGTAATACACCTGTGATCAATAACCCACGAGATGATAAAAACCCAGAGTACATAAATTATTAAACTGCAATAATCTATATAGTTGTTAAAACAGCTGGAATGGGAGACATTGTTTGTTGTGTAATAAAATCCAGTTGATGTGCGTAGCAATCTGAGGTGTCAAAGGTACTCACATTCTCTACTTAAGTAGAAGTACAGATATTGATGTGAAAAAATACTCTGGTTAAAAAAAAGTGTAGGTTGAAATCCTTTACTTAAGTAAAAGTAAAAAAGTACAGGTTTTGAAATGTACTTAAGTAGAAAAAGTAAAAAACAAATTTCACCTATAATGATACAAAATGTCTTTTGATGATGAAAAAAAAGTTCTAGTCATACAAAATACTGTGTTGGTTTAGAGAGGTTATTCAGAAATTCAATTCAGATATTGTCTAGTTTTTCTTTAAACCACATTTCAAACAGGTAAATATAGATTGAACTATGGATGTTCTGATCAGGTTTTATGCTGCCAATTCCGATACGATCACCAATGACCAATCACTGATATCGATCATTTGGATTGTACATTTTCTAAATGATTACAGGTATAGATTGGTGTGTTATGTGTGGTGTTAAATTATAATGCTCCAGAATGAGAGCTGACGTAGCTTAATATCATATCTATGTTTATTGCTTATAACTACCAGTGTTTCTCCTACCAAACAAAAGGGGGCGCCCCACCCCCCATGCTGGGGTATAATCAGTGTGATTACACCCTTGTACTTGTAGAGTGCCAGATGACATTAGAAGTTATTTCAGGTTCCTTTTTCCATAGAACAGGTCTGTAGTTTGTAGTGTTTTGCAGTGTGAAGGAAAGTGGGAGGGTGGAGTTACACTGCACTCAGGACTCTGTATGACAGAAAATAAGTGCTACAGGTGATCGTCTTTCGTGATCGGCAATGAAATGCGGCGATCAGAGATCACACACTTTGTCACGGAAATTGGCCGATACTGATCACAGAGCTGACGTATAGAAACGGATCCATCACTTTCAGCGCAATGGGCAATTTAGAATGCACCACTATCGCGCATGTCTTTGGGTGGCAGGGTGCAGACTGATATAGCCCTAAAAAAAGGGGGCACGGCATGTCACATAACAAGGATTGGTACTGATTGGACCCTATTCAGAGACATTATTGTCATACTATAATTCTTTGATGGTGCGTCCCCCCATCTCCCTTATGAACAAACTGCCTCTGGAAACACAGTACTTTAGCCAGCTGATGGATATTCTCATTAAACCAGTTGCATTGTTTTGTGTGCATGTGTGAATGATATATATTTGTCTGTAATTACTAGATGTTAGCAAGAAGGAGAGATTTCTTTTGTTTTCCTGCCACCCTCATCTCAAACTGATTAGATTACAAATACGTTTCACACTGTGTTGTTCTGCCCATTAATATTGTAGGCATTAATGTCTCAATATTTGGCTGAGTAAGTTTTTGAAATATTACCCTTATAACTCTATTTGAACTCATTACCAATATTTTGGCAGCACACAAAAACACATGCAAGCACACGCAAATACACACAAATGAAATGGACATGGATGTATATACACAATCCCAAACCAGCTTGTTCACTGTTGCTTTACCACTGAACAGCAGACATTTAAAACACTTGCCACTTCTCACGACAGTGACTTTTTTGCGTTTTTTCATTGCGTTTTTTTTTCTTTCAATTTATTTTGCTAGTAACCTTGTAAGGTGGCTCTACAACACACCTTAACTGGATCTCCTGCTCTGCTGCTGGAGTCAGACCTCCTTCATGGAGCTACCACATTCAGCTGTTTATATCAGAGAAAATATGTGTCTTTTATACAAGATTTATATGTTAAACTAGAGCAGGACTGGAGAGTTAAGTCATGTTTGAGGCTGGTAAACGTTTACCTACTCCTCCACTTGTTCCAGCCTCATCATCATCACCTGGTTTTAAACATTTTCCCTCAAAACTTCTACTTTCCTTTCCTTTTGTCTTTGTACTTTGGGAAGCAATAAATACGTTTGGTCATGGTCATTGCCATAAAAAGGGATTTGTTTGATCTCACAAAGGGAGCGACCAATTTTGGGTGGTACATATGATGTAAGTTTGTATCCTGGAATCACATATTGGATCTCTTTCATCATTAGCTTCTGTATTCTTATTGTTATCAACAACATTTGATGTGCCTCAAAGCCAAGGAAAGCTATGTTAGTATATTTAATTAGTATATCTTCTCTTACCTCTATCTACATGTTTCTTTCAATTCGTCCTACAGGAGAGAAGACTCTGGTCTCTTGGTTTATAAGGAACACCTACCAGTCAGCCAGGTTGCTGTGGGTGACACCAATAGACCGGGCTCTTTGGCCAAGCTGACTGTTGGACCGCTTCGTTGTCAGGGGGACAGTAAGTGTTATGTCATAGATACATAGAGCATATATATTGTATATAAAGTTGTTATTGCAAAGATTAGCAGCCATGTACACTACTTTAGCAGTGGGCAAATGCAATGTAATTCAATCAGAACTAGATTTAGCAATTACTGCAGCAATTGTGTGGGAGAGCTGATTTGAGCAGCACCAGGGTGTTCGCCTCGCGATGGGGTGCACCACGTGGGACGTTTGGGCCAGGTGCGATGCCACGCTTAATGTTAACCGGCAGGGCTGTGGCGGGGAGCACACAATATATGGGGGAAACCAGCCGGTGGTTCAGGGGGGGAGTGCACATGCACCACACTTGGCGGGTTAGTCACTGCAAGTGTATGGTATGTGTGGACACCAGTTGCTTCGGTGTACATACAAGAGTAACATAGGCAAGCTACACTCAAAAAGTTAATAGGAGAACCGAAAATGTGCATATCATGCAGTCCCATCCGAATTAAATCCTGAATTGGATTTAAAGTAATCAATTACAGACAAACCACACGATAATCTTTTTTTGAATGACATGCACACGATTCCAAAGGCAGAACATTATGAAGTTGTAATGGGATTTTTAGGACAAAGCCTGTGGGATTAGTTGCGTAGCAAACTTTTAGGCACAATAAGGTAAAAGAAGATCTCATACTTGGGAGAGCCTTCAGCTCTCCCACAATAAGGATTTAAATATAAAAAAAACACTACACAAAAGAATCTGAAAATGATTTGGCATTGACATAAATATATTAAACCCGCTCCACAGATATACTTTAGCTCTTATTAGATCACTGGAGCCCTGATATAAACTCTCACTGTGGAACAAACAGCGTTTTGCATATTCTTCTAATCCAAAAGTCAAAAGGTCAGTGTTGAGCTAAACCACTTTACGCTGTAGAGTCCTCAGTGAGATATGCAGGTAGATAAAATGACTTATGTATTAGGTATTATTTAATTTAAGGAGAGTGGGAATGATATGTACTCTGTATAGCTGTACAGGCTCCGCGCACATAAAGGTTGTGTATTTCTCTACGATATCCAATTAACCATGTTAGTGTTTTTTTTAATTACTAATGTGATTTTAAAACAGATTAGGTATAGCAGGATCAATAAAACACAAAAGTCGAAACTAAATTAGATCACTTCCTCTTTGCCCAAAAAAGGTCATATGTGTACCTTAAGAATACTGTCTGCTGTACAGGGAAGAGGCTTAAAACCGATCTAGAATTCATATAAAAATTAATTTAATACAGAAAAATTTTGCTCATGAGTATAACAGTCTCTCTTAATAGATCATTCATTATATAGTGTATAATAGAATAAATTGTTAATTTGAATAACTGCTGTACCAAATAGTTAAAAAATTGATTAATCATCTTTTATTTTACTTGGGAGTTTGGGAACAAGATGTTGCTTATAATTACATTTGAAGAAACTCTTGCCTTGTCTTAGATTCTTCTTTTGACTGTCAGTTATTTTGTGCAGGTCTGCATATGTGTATTTTTGTATGTAGAACCACATGTATCAGTCCTGTGTATGTGTGGAGACTTTCAATCTTACCACTCATCCTTTTATTCTCTTCCATCTAGTCCTTGTGGTTTTGGTTGTTTTTCCAAGTAAACATCAAATCTGAAAGATTGCAGAAGCACACACACACACACGCACACACACACACACTGGGGCAATTTAATGCTTGCTGTTTCTCTGCCTTTCTACTCTTCTAATCAGTGTTGGCATACTATTCTCTGTGGGACTTTGGGTCAACTGGATGACACACAAAGATTCTACAGCTCTGTCAAATTGACCCACCCCTCTCTTCACACATCTCCGTTTTTATACAGATCTTGAATCTATGTGCAGTCTGTCAGTCCTACACTGTGTATTATGTTTTTGTCAGGTGATTAATGGCATCACTGGCTTAATGTAATATTTATATATAATTCTCTGAGCTTTATTAGAAACTCAAAAAAGTTACATTTAAAATGTTTTTTCAATCTAAAATAACAATAATGGTATATTCAGTAACTGCAGTGCGGGGGGCTGCTCATCAAATAACTCTCAATCACTGTTTTCTGTGTGAGTCTCCACACCAGGAGTGTCTTTGTGTCAGCTAGTCAACTTGAACGTAACACGGATGGACAAGTGACATTGACATGTTGAAGTATGCCACCGTCCCGTTTAAGCAGGCACCTCGACTCACCAGAAAAGCACAAATGACAAATCCTAAACAGGTTACTGTACCTTGACGTCTACGTGGCTGTCCTCGATTCACCCTCGTCAAAGCATGTGTTGTACTAAAACATTTTTTCTGGTTTTACAAGTACAATCTGTTTGGAGGCATGCTGAAGGCCGTACGAGCCAAAAACCTACTTTGTGTGCTTAATATGCCTCAGGCCAGCTTTTCTTCTTATCCCTTCTGTTTGTGGCCTAAAAAAGAAACTACAGTAAAGGCAACAATTTCTTCTAGTAAGTCTACGCCATCTGATTCTGTATTATACATCGAGAGAACAGAACAGTATGAACATCTAAATTACATGTTTTTGTCTTTTGAGATTCCCTGCGCTTTTTACCCCCTAAGAGAGAATAGATTAAAACTGCATACAGAAAAGTAATGGTGGTATCTGCTGTGTGATGTAACAAAGAACCAGAGAGGTTTTGTGGAAAGTAATATCCTGTGGCGCGGAAAAGCAAACATGAATTTATTCTTTAGTGCCAGGCGGCTCGATCGTTCCAGTGCTAATGCTTCATATATTATGTTTTGACTTCTCATTTTTATACAAAAAAAAAATTGTGGACGTGTAGTATAACTTTTAACTAGAGTTTAACTTTGCTATCTTTGTTAACTGTGAGTGTAGATACGTATGGGCACTTCACATGTTTTGCAGAAATACAATGCTGGGTTAACACTACCTACCAAGGAATAGAGGCAAGAAAACCATATATATGATTTATACTGTCATCTTGCATACACTGAATTTCTCATCTTTATCTGTCTCTCTGCCCATTCATCTGTTCATCTGACAGGAAGTGGCCTGGTTCTGTCGGGGGTGCAGAACATGACAGAAAACCTGCCCTTTCTCCTCACTGGTGTGACACTCATTATGGTCCCCTCATCAGCAATCTGGTTCCATTCACTAATGTCCCTTCATCACGGAGCTGCCAACATACAAACAAACCATAATTTAATGACCCATGACATCACATCTGTCTGTGTGTGTGTGGGGGGGGCTATCATGTAGCAGTATGGCAGACACAATTACGAAGGATGGATCCTCCTGTCACTAGGAAGGAGTCCAATTCTCTTTGTCTTACTCTATTATTTATCGTAGGTGAGTAAGTGAAAGGGAGAGACAAAGAAAGAGTTATCTATTTATGCTGAGTGATCAAATTAACAAGCTCACTTTAAAATGAAGATAACTTTGAGGTATGTTTCTCACAGTAGTGACCAAGACACTGGAATATGAAGCATACATTATACATTAGCCCATTAAGGCTTATTAAACGTATATTAAAAATGTTACACGTGAATAGGTATTCCACGTGTGATTGATGCTTCTCATACTTTGTGTGGAGTTCTCGCTCGGCAAGAGAAATGATGATTGGCTGCCATATAATGGGTTTTCATAGGCAAATGACTAATGTCTTAGGCAGCAATGAAAAGTTTTAGTAAGAAAGTACCGTGTCTGTGTGTGTGTGTGTGTGTGTGTGTGTGTGTGTGTGTGTGTGTGTGTGTGTGTGTGTGTGTGTGTGTGTGACAGAGAGATTCTGTCTCTCTTTCTTTCTTGGGTACAAGAGCATGTACAAGTGTAACTGCCTGTGTCTGTATGTACGTGCTCCAGCATTAATGAAGCCCATTTCCACGGCTAGTTTAAAGGCAGCCCATACAGTCACAGACAGAGAGGAATTAGTCCCATTTATTGATGTTAAAAGGATTCGGACACTTTAATTGAAGGGAATGAAAATAAATGGCAGCAAATGAAGCAAAGCAGTGTATATTGTATTAATATAATATTACGCACCTGTTATAGGCTATGCTTATCTCCATGACTCACCACAGATAAAAGCATACAATGATGACTTGTCTTAAGAAAAATACTGATTATTTTTGTTTATATTATTTGTCACTGGTTCAGTTTCAGGTGAGAAGAAATACAGGACACAGTAGAAATTTGAGTAAGAGGGAGAAAAAGATGTACTGTGTGTGATGTGCCAAACTTTATAAAATACTTTTCCTATCCCTGTGTAGGTTCAAGTGTTATGTTTTGATGATTGCTGTAATATTTGATGATATCAGAGCCGTGCCCTTAGGGCCACGTACTAAGTAAGAAGAATCACCTTTCATAGGTGCAGCTGTCTCTCTTATTACATGCAGCTATTGTTAGTCCTTTGATAAAAATGCCTCTCAACAACTTTACACCTGAGGTTTGTAGCAGAATAACTGAGAGGAGGAGAAGTTTAATTAGATGGCACCGTGTGTTTATTGCTCCAAAAAGTAGTAAGCATTATAGCAGGCCTGAAATCGTAAATATCACTGATCTGTGTGTGTGTTTGTGCGCCTGAAAATGTCTGTGCTAACGACCTGAGACAGTGCAGTTAGTCATCCTTTCCATCTGGTAGTGCTGGCACATAACCCATCTGGTCAAGCATAGACAGATGAATCATCTAGTTGGCTTCCAGACCCAAACTTCACTCCTCGTCGTCCTCTAGAGTTCGCCGCCATTGATTTTTTTTAAGTGCACATGGAGTAATCCAGAGGTCAATAGCTGCTTTTTGCTTTTTTCTTCTTGTAGACACCATGTTACATGAGCTGCTGAATCCAAGTGCTTTTCACAGCATGTAAAAAATGTCTATAAACATGGGCGCGCACCGCCAAGTCACAAGACTGAGCATTTGTTATATTATAGTGACCGTGATCACTGCAGCCAGCTGTCTGCCACATAAAAGCTGTGAAACCTGATGCTGACAACATGTGAATGGTAAGATCTCTATGTGTTTAATCAGCACATGGGTGGTGGGTAAGGGGCATCTTTCATGGTATTATGGATGCTGCTCCACTTATTCAGATAGAAATGGTTCTTGATGTTACAGGGTGATAGAGGAGTGTGTACTGGACACTCACTGTTTGATTTTATCAGGTACATCTGTGTAATCAAATGCAGCGCAGCACAGCACCTATACGGTTATAATCTCTCAGTTTTTGTTGAAACTGTAAAAATACATGTAAAATGTGTTGATTGTTAAGGTCGTAGCAGGCGGTGGAGATGTGCTTGTTATTGTTTAACATGAAATCAGATCTAAATCTAAGTCCTGCTTTTTCAAAAACTCTATGCTGTGTACTCTACAGACACGTCTTTTAAAATGCAAAAGCTCGAGCCACTGGGTGGCATAATCAGCAAATCAGCTCCTGCAGCTAACTTTCCTGTGACCTCTTCTGCGTTCTTTCCTCTAATTCAACACTTTCACCTTCATTAGTATTGACATTCTTGGTACTCAGGCAAACTTGGGACTAGTCCTGCATGTTTTACGCATTGCAGTTGTTTTATCAATAATGCCTTCATTGTTTTTGCAAACTCAAAGACTTAACCTAATTCTGTAACTGGGACATCCAACACAGTGGCCTCTGACAGGTACTTTTTTCAGGAGCTATGATGTCTAAACTAGTTAGTCGTGATTGATGCTTTTTGGCAGGAGATAACGGACGATATGTACACACTCATGCACTATAGGCCGGTCCACAGAAAGAAATAAACTAAACTAAACAAACTTGTAATGGTAAATGTATTATGATATCCGTGTATGTGGAGATTCTCAGTCATCCAGGTCATGGATATCTCAATAAGGGTTTTTTAATGACAACTAAACTCTTAAGACTGACATGAGAAAAACGTCTGAAATGAAATCATCGTCAAGGAACTTAAACATCCAGTTACCTTTGATATCCATATTGATAAGATAATTAAGCTCTGAGATTTACAACAAATGTCTATCTAACGGATATTTCTTACTCACAATTTCTCAGTATTTATTCTATTGTTATGTTGATCTTACTGGAATGGGAGGCTGTAGAGGCCCCTCACCACGTAGCGAAAGATTATTGAGACTAAAAAACAATTTGATCTAAGTTTTGACAAAAAAAATCTATTTCCCATTATCTTGTGTCTCCAGCAAATTAAGCTTCTATCATTTGTGTATCCTAGCAACAGAGGCCAGTTTAGACAGAAAAAGACACTCGTAGTTTAGCTCATATTGTCCAAGCAGGACAATATACAAAAGCATTAAGGAGAAGAAATGACAACAGGATGAGAATTTCTGCACTGGTCACCTTGAGAACCAATTAGAGAGAGTAAATGGCTTGTCAAGAAAAACACTTCAGACTGCATTTGTACACCAACTGTCTTTTAAGCACCCATTTCTAGCCATTGTAGTGCTTCCTAAAAGGCTTCTCCGTATGAATACATAAGGACGAATGCCTGATGGTGCACAGATTATTGTACCTTTCATATTATGCTTTTCCTGTTACATATGTGAAGTTGTTTACCTATGTTACAAAGATGCCTGCATGCATTTTCAAGCTGGCGTCAGTGTTGCTCACATTTGTTTCATTCTTAGAAGTTTTTTCTCAGTGCTACAACTGACATCAAGTGTTGTGGACGTCCGTTTTGGGCTCCTACACTACCCACTAAAGACACTGTCCCGCCCACCCTCTAAGATTTGCTTTTACTGCACTGCTTATGGATCTAATGCTAGTTCAAGTGTTTGTGCGGAAGTCACTATGTTTCATGCAAAGTGTTGTTTTAACCTGCCTTTGAGTAAGTTTGATTCTATGTTACGTACAACCATAAAAACCACAAACAACAATGTCTACAGTTACAGGCCAGCAACAGACTTTGAGCAATATTTATATCACAGCTCTTGTCTCCTCAACCCGTTCGAGAATGCAATAAAAGCTTGGGTTATGTTTTAAAAAAATGTTGAACATCCTGTTGTAGTCATCTTTATCCTGCCCATTGTCATATTCTGAATCAGATTCCGGCTTAGACATGCATTGCTGCATTTTAGAAGCTGACATTCTGAATGAAAACCACTATACTTGTGTGATGTTGTACCGCCACAGTTCATTGAGACAGCATCTGGAGCCGGTAAAAGGTAGGGGTGATGCCAAAATAAAACCCTTGTTAGGCAGAGCTCTTCTTACATAAGCTGGACAAACAGAACAGAGTGCTGTGCAGTAAATGTGGGAAGTTAAAATGAACCTTTTAAATGCCAAGGAAAAAGTGGCATTTGCATTTTATTAAACTAAATAATACATAAATAATAATAAAATATATGAGCAAAATATCCCCACTTGTGGACAGGCTGTGTTGTATTTTTGTTATCAGTTTGTTGTGTTTTATCTAATCAGGAAAATCACTGATGGGCTGGAACATTTTTGTCAAAGATTTGTTTGATAAACATTTCAATATGGGAGTGATAACTCTCCCGTAGAGCCCAGCCAACCAGTTGCATCTGTGACTCTGGCACAAGGGCAATCAGCAGTTTATGAATTGGCTTCTATGTTTATTCCTCTAACTCTGTTTTCTCTCCAACACCCAGTTTCTATCAACCCCCTCATTCGTTTGTTCTCCCAGCTTTTCACACCATGGATCCTCTCTGAGCCCTTCCTCTCTAACCTCCCACTTTCTCCTTTCTTCTTGTTCTCTCTCCAGCCTTCTGAAACGTGACTTGCCTCCCAGCTTTATTTCTGCATCCCTGTGTCCTTCCTGCTTGTATGTCTTTGTCTGTCTTCCATTCACTCTCCCACTTAACATTCTTTATGTCTTATTCAGTGCACAAAATACACATCCAAACACGTAAGACACGTATTTCTGATTGAATTACAGATAATAGTACCACTATCATTGATACAGTTTATATAGTTTACACAAAAGAAGACAGAGCTATGTGCCACCAAGCGTGTCAGCACAGAGCGTTTCACTTAAGTCATAACGACAGAAAAAAAGGTCAAATTATGATCTTATCTTAGGCTTATGATATTAGACTAAATTACCTAAAAATATTTGTGGAATGAGTCACTGACCAGAGTATTTTCTAGGTGTGTCATTCCTGCCTCAATGCTCAGTTAGCTTGTTTACTGTGGAAATGGCAACACATCAGCAAAGGGCATTCTGCACTGTCGAGTTTGCGTCCAACACTTCACTTGGTATGAGTTTTTCTACTGGGGATAATGTTTTTTTTTTCTGCCAATGTCCGCAAACCTGGATGACCTTAGACGTGGACTAACAACAGTGATCAGCCCAGTGGAAGGTGAAATGCTGCAACACATTTGGGAAGAATTCTCGTATCACCTTGATGTTGCCTGTGCTGCATCTCGCCTCCACATTGAACAGTTTTAGGACAGTAAATAAAACGCCATTATCAGTAGGATACACGCAACTTGGTTGGAATTTTGAACCTTTCCTTAATAAAACATAGCTTCATAAATATAATAAAGTTACCCAAGATGATGGTGCTGAGAGGTGGTGTGGACTTTGTTGTCTCCTGCAGACCTGCAGGAGTAAAACTAAAATTGACCCATGACCAGCCCTTTTTTCCAGGGTCAAGATCGCTTACTAAGAACTGATTACACTCTTGTAGACCTCTAATTTATATGCAAGTTTCTGTGTGTTTGTGTGTGTGTGTGTGAGCAAATTTGTGTCCTTGGCCTCTAACTGCCCTTGCCCCTGGTGACAGGATTTGTGGCAAGGAGGCGAGCGGAGGAGCTCAGACGTGTCATTTGTGAATGTTTATCGCACTAAACCAGGAGATATACACAAAAAAACACTCAGACAAACACATAAACTGTTTTCAACCTGTGCACACATAAATAGGTATTAGCTCACGCACTTGTAGGAATCACGTGCACTGACTGGATGATTAGTTTGCAGTTCCTCTGTGTCAGTCTTGTGATATCTTTGGAAGACCATTGGAATTTCTACACATTCGGCACAAGCTTCCACTTGGACTCAAAGATGATCTTGTTACATTTTGTCGTTTAAAAGTCAAAGGTAGAAAGAAAGCGATGCACATTTTCTGAATTAAAAATTTCAATTTTAAGAATATGTTGCTTTACCATTTATTGTACCTTTGGTACAATAAAAAATCTGACGAAGAAGAAGTCATGTTGGGTTCAGGGAGGTGTTGTAACTACGGCTTGTAAATATGTATGTAATTATATGATTAAAAATAGTTAGGATAAGATAGCTCCTATACATTAACTGCATCCTTAACACCCGCTTCCTGTACTCACTCATACATTTCTCCTCTCTGCTCCACTGTTCCTGTTTTCCATGGTTGTGTCAGAGAGTTTGAGGCCAATCCTCAGAGGCATCAAAGAGATTTTACACACCTGATACCACATTAGCTTTCACTCTCCTTCTCGTCCTCCTGCCCTCCACATGCCCTGCAGTTCCTCATCCTCTCCTGTCTTCTGCCCTCTACGTGACTTTCCTCTTCTTTTTCCATCACTTTTCCAATATTCTATTCTCTCACCCGTGCATGGCCTCTTGGCGCTTCTGCTTCCTCCTCTCCTCAGCTGTCCTCTACTCAATTCTCTCCCGTCTTCTCCTTTTTCTCCCCCATTCCCCTCCTATCGCCCATTGTGCTTCACTGACGGGAGAAAGACGGAGACATGGTGAGGGAGAGTAGACAGCAAAGAAGTCACTTCATCAACCATAGTCTGATAATTCATCAGCAGCCGTTTAGCGTGCTGATACTTTGTCTTCATTAGGTTTCGCTTCAATCCAAAGTGATTAGAGAAGTTATCAAGATTCCTGCTGCATTTTCTCATTGTACTCGTGTTCTTTATACGTCTTTATTTGCAATGGAAAGCTGATCTTCCTCTGCTTTTTTTTACACTATTGAATACCATTGAAATTGCAGGAAATGAAAGTCCACGTTAA
>JAUMHF010000012.1:19264229-19274717 GCA_032359275.1 Microctenopoma steveboyesi | reverse complement strand
AACAATGGGTGTGAGATAAAAGTATTTTATCCAGAATAGATTGATGGCTCTTTGGAATGAAATGAAAATGATACATAGCATTTTAAATGAAACAGCTTCTACGATGAATTTATTCTGCAGCTTATCAGATCTGAACAGGGACACATAATGCATAATGCTAATAGAGGTTACAATAGGCGCTGAAGAGATGTGGGACAGGCTGGTTTAAAGTTGTAAATCTGTTTGTGTTTTTGTTTTTTTCCACAGATAACTACTGGAATTCTGCATCATTCACAACCCCATCATCCTACCTGCACTTTGCCACCCTTCAGGGTGAAACCAGCGCTGATATCTCCTTCTATTTCAAGACCAGCGCAGCCTACGGCGTCTTCCTGGAAAACCTGGGCAACACTGACTTCATTCGATTGGAGCTCAAATGTAAGAAGCATTTGAGTGATGTGCATGAGAGTCTTGTCTCTTTTCGTTTCTCTCTCACATTCTGACCCCTTATCTAGCCTGGTTTGAGGTTTATCCAACAGTCCAACAGGCTGAGTGCAACCTGCAACACACACACACACACACACACAGTGAAACACAGAAGGCTACATGCACACCAACAACAACCATTTGCCTTCCTGATTATGGCATACTATTTTGTGTGATTGCAAGAGAGAGCAATCATTTATTTAAGGTAATTGGTGTGTGCAATAATTATGTCCATTATGAATCTCTGTTTAATCAAATCACACATTTTCAGGGATGACAAAACACGAGCTCGCACAGCACACACATACTCTTCCTCTGAAAACCATTCTTGCAAACAGCAACATTTAAATCCCTTACATATTTGCCACTGCATCCTTTTCCAGCACACGGAAACACACACTTACAACAAAGCACACACGGGGTGAGCTGTTACTAAAACACTTTCAGGCTTCATTGTGTATATGCATAAACTTTTCAGCATTAGTACAATACTTAAGTTTCTAGTAGTGGCTCCAAAGATGGAAAACCCCACAGCTAAACACATGAAACTCAATAAAAGTTGAACAATAAAGTGTTTTTTGACATTCCCAATAGCAACTTATAACAAGTGAGACAAACATAAGATGTGAAAATGTAATTTTTTTTGACCAATGCCTATAAGACGATGACGAATCCTACTCATTTTAGGGTCTCAAACATAATTTAACTAATTACCTTAGTCTATAGATCGTGTATGCTCACTGCGAAAACCTAAATACTGAATTCAGCACATCACGTTATCAGCTAGACGGTTTCATAATGCACAAAACACACAGTAGACTTGTAGAGTGGTATTAGAGATCAAACAGTCTTTGGCAGAGCACAGACACTGGTGTGTAGTGAGCACAGTAACGAGACGGGAGCCAAGTGTTTGATTATGATTTTTAAGTGAGTTACCTGCAGCTGTGGTCATCGCTGTAGACAACAAACAGTCAGCTTCAAATAAAAGTTAGGAGTCTTGTAGGTGGTATGTGCTGCACTAAGAAAGGCTCGAATGCAAAGGCAGGTATGTTTCAGTAAAAATGTCTTTTTCTTTTGCTTTCACCACACAGTGTCATCGATGGGAAAACAGCTGCCCAACTTAGCCCAGATTACCGCAAAATAAAAATTGCAGTGCAATACTCTTTGTGTTTTGCAACCTGCAAAAAGTGCTTTGCCTGATTGGGACCTTACGGTGTTTCACTGAGACTCATGTTGAACAGAAGGCAAACTATTTCCTGCTGGTGTGTCTGGCCATTCTTTCATCAAAATGCCAGTGCATAGACACAAAGTAAACATTTTTTCAGCTGTAGTTCTTTCGAAAAGCCGCTTTACTGGATAACATTTTGTCAGCTGTTTCTGTTTTTTTTTTTTTCTTTTATCGACAATCAAGACATTTAACCATTACTACAAGACTTAACAACCCTCATTGAACAGAAAGACCATTAAGCCTGTTTCTCCAATAAGTCAAAACTGATTCTTTTTCTGGGTGGAAGACAAAACGTCTTCAGGAGCTCAGAACAAGGCGACCTGTCAGTGAACAGGGAGCCAGTGAACGAGCTGACGCTATACTGTACTGTACATGCAAATACAGTGAGAGGTTTGCCAAAGGGCTTGAAATTTGTCTTCCAAACACACAGAGATACAATAAGTCCCTAGTCTTTCATGGTTGCACAGCAGGCCAGAGGAGATAGAGGGTGTGTGTCTTTGTGTAGCGTGTGTCTCCCGAAGCTTTCAAAATGCCCCCACATCGATTTCCTCTCCCCTCTCCGTTGCTATCATCTTGCATTTTGCCCTACAGCACACACTTGCAAAACGACTCTCGCGCGCGCACACACTCTCGCGCACGCGGCATAAACACACACATAATCTTTGTCCTCGCGCTGGTGCAAAACTGTATCTCCTACAATCCAGTCAGGGCATGAAATGACTAGCATTAAGCCCGAATTGCGTAGCTGTGCCATTGCAGGAGTTTAAAGCACATAAACACACACTCAGCGATGCACAAATGCCACCTTGTGTAAATACATATTACATGTAACCTCAGCAGACTCAAAGTCATCAGCTGGACACAATTCCTGTTTGAATCTTCATGGAAAGAATTAGACATAGACACATTTGAGAGGCAGCATTAAGGGCATGTGCAGAGGACTGGTAAAGGGATCGAGGACAGATAGAAGAGCCTCTGCAGCTCAGTGATAAATATATAAGTGTCATGTTTTGGAGACTTTAAGATGCTGCAGTTTCAGTGATAGTGTTGCCCAGAGATTATTAATACAGTATTTTTGGTCTTGTGTCTTTCTTGCAGAGACCTTGGCTCATAAAAGTGCATTCTTCTATTTATGTGACAATCAGACAGACACTTAGTTTATGAAGTTCTGAAGCTCTGCACTCTCTCTTTTTCAGAGATGTCTAATGTCTCCGTGAGTTGTTAAAGCAATATCACAATCTCTACCAAAGCCAAAAGCATTCAAGCAAGTTGTGTTTTTTATTCACTCCTTGTCAGAAAACTGTTAGAGGACAATTTTTATCGAAGGTTTCATTTGAAGAGCTTTTTGTCGACGAAATGCTTGGTTTTTGAGGAGCTGCTATAAATCTTGTTTCAACTTCAACAGCGGCAGGCTTGCCACTGCACTCTCAATGTGGTTCACACTTAATATACTGCCATTCATCCAAAAGCAGATGAACAGCTACAAAATGGAACATCACATTAGACAAACTCATTTGCATACCCACACAAGCAGTGATCTTTTGCACAAAGACATACAAAAGCTCTTTCACTATTTATCTTTATTATCACTGCACCGTGCTGAAGCGTAATTTGGCTCCTCAATAATAAAAGATTAATGGAGAAACAAGAGTTTTTTTCTAGGCCAACATGCAAGTATACACATACAGGACACGAACATTTACACTTTTAACATCTGTACTGGCTAAGCAATTAGATAAGACAGCTTCTGTGCTCTGAAGGCACTTTACTTTTCATTCCTGTCTGTGCACAGGGTGTAAAAACAAAGTCACAGGGCATTCATCTTGCTTTGCAGTGCCGCTTAAACAACACACAGATAAATAAACTCACGTGCTGTCCAGCACTGGTGAGCAGAGGTAGATGAGTGTACAAGCTTTTTCAGATTTGTTTTACAGCTTTATACATCCACTACATCAAGACAGATCTTTGCTGAAATTATTTCTAATGCTTTCGACATACATGATAATGTCTAGAAGAAAGGAATCCAGGAAGAAATTAAAGAAGTGAGGGACGAACAAACAATGAGAAATACACACACGGGAAGACAAGACTAGAAAAAACAAAATGACAAAAGAAATAAAGAGTGAAACCAACAGATAACAAAAGAATTGTGTGTACAGTGTATATGCAAGACAGCAAAGTAGAGTGAATAAAGGTAATCAGATGACCAAGCAATATGAAAAGGAGTAAATGACCAGACCTACTGATTTGGCAAAGATAAGTGGATTTCCACATTGACAACTGCATAAAATGATCCATTTTAATATCTGAGTCTAGTGAAGCTATAATGAAGCAGTAACATATTCAGCTATGAAGAGGTTATTTATCGTCTCTATGACTCGAGCGCTCTTGCCAATAACCAACATATGGCACCACTCAGAATATATAGCTTTTACACAGCAATCCTAGTGGAACAAATCACTAAGAAAATAGTTCAATTAGGTTTTAATATGACAACTGAGATTTTCTGCAGAAGCAGCCATGGTTTATCATTGTTTTTTTTTTTGCAGCGTTCATTGAACGTCTCCCCTATTCATACACAAATGTATGAGGCAATCTGTGCAGTGCACCTTTTGAATGAATGTTTTGGGTGTTTGGCAGTTAATGAGCAGTGTCGCTGTGGAGGCACGTGATGTTTTATTGTGTTGTTTCTGCAGTGCCTTGTTCTATCCTGCTAAGGAATAAGTAGAACGTAATAAATATTGTGTGTCTCCAACACGGTCCCTGGGGTTGGGCTTTTTTAGATGAGTAAACCAGTAATGAATATGTATTCAGAAACTCTTGTTGACATTTTCAATTCAAATAACGTTGTGCAGTTAGAAATGTCCTGCTACTCAGCAGTAAAATATATAGATGTGTATTATGTAGGATAGTAGTGTCTCAGAGTATTCTGAATTTACCTGACTGTGTCTTACCTTACTACACTCGCTTTGCGTACAGGAGAGAACACACACACACACACACGCGCACACAATTTCACTCATTTTAAGATAATTAAACTTAATCATGCAAGAAAATAAGAGTCCTTCACTTCCTTTCTGTTTATTCACACAGTATTTTTAATTTGTTTCTTCTTTCACACTTTGGTGAGAGACGAGAGAAAGTAACAGCTACAACCCATGAAAACTGTGGTGACTCAAGCTCATGTCAAGTGAATCCAAACATTCCAAAAGGAGGCGTGTATCGACCGCTTCTCAGTTTAGTTCTGCCTAAAGTTGAGAGCAGTCGCGTTTTGCAAAGCTAAAATCCATACGAGCCAAATGAGTGGCCTTGAAACAAATGAGCCATTAGATTAAAAATTGAATGCATACATACCTGCAGACTACACTGGCAGGGCAGGGACTAATGGGGTTAGAGAAAGTTGTGATGTTTGTTTCATGCAAGTCTCTCAATGATGTTTGCAAGTAAAATTAATTTTCCTTACACTCTTTCTGCAGCTCCCCATGTGGTCTCCTTTTCTTTCGATGTCGGGAACGGGCCCGTGGAGTTAACGGTTCATTCAGCCACACCTCTCAACGATGACCAGTGGCATCGCGTGATGGCCGAGCGCAACGTGAAGGAGGCAGTGCTTCAGTTGGATCAGACTCATCGGGCATCTCAGCTTGCTCCTGCACAGGGGCACACGCGGCTAGAGCTGTTCAGCCAGCTCTACGTGGGTGAGAGACACACACACACACACGTTCCACACAGTTAACAGCGGTAATAACGATTCACATTAGCAAAATTCCTATCTGCTTTTTGAAGGGAGCCATAATTACAAGATCTTATTTGGGGAAATCTAACACCTAAGTAAACATCAACTGCACTGAACTGTTCATTTAAAAAACTTTTTGTACTTTCAGTGATGCTGACCGGAAACAAGCATCCGCTGTGAGGACTGTTTCATAAGTTAAAGCCTGGAAATCACTGTGTTCTTTCTTAAGAGGCTTCAGTCAAGCTTAGCCACAGTCAGTGCTAATAAAGTTCATAGTAATCCAACAAACAGACATACAATACCTTCTTTATTTAGGACATCCTTCAGAAACTCAGAGCTTAATAAAGTTGAAACGGATCCTCTGTGCTGTCTGAGGGGCCGCGTAACTAACATAAACCTAATTCACTTACTTTAAAGCTTTAATACACTGGCTCAGCATTTATATTATTTTGGATTAAGAAACTATTATCGCACAGAGAGGACTCTGTTGCCTTCTCGCTGTCTCACACATACATTCTGTACCAGACCATGATCACATCAGTTACTGTTGTTATTGAGATCTGATTATTACCTTATAACTGTATCTGCCTCTCTGCACAATACCTTTCAGCCTCTGGAGCTCATCCGGAGTTCAAATGCCACACAATCTGCACAGTTTTATTTCATTCCATCTTTTGTGCTGAGCTGTCTATGCACCATAAACCAAACTCTGGGGCTGAAATAGTTTTAGGGATTTGCGGATAGAAGGAAAAGTGCTGAGGCTGAGGCTGCTGAGGGATCACAGAGTTCCTACTATCTCATGGAAAAAAAGTTCTGCCCAAAGGAGATTGTTTCAAATTCCAATCAGGCATCCCAGTGTGATAGCCTTAACCCTCCTGATATAATTTCATTGTCTCATCACTTTTTGCTGATTTGACCGCTGCTAAAACTCCCTCACCTTCTCATGTCCCAATTTGCCTCTCTGTGTATTTGTACTTCCATTTAGCGAAATGGAAAGAGACGGGGAATGTTTCGTCACTGCGCAGCTTGCAGCTATAAAACCAGGAACATAATGGCTTCCAGCCATCCTCTCATTTGCATGTGTGTACTATGGCTTTTCTGCTGAAGAACGACAATAGAAGGCTTTGGTCTCTATATGTGTGTGTGTGTGTGACATAGATCTAGAAACACAAGAAAAGTCTGCAGGGTATTGAGATAGAGCAGGGAAAGAGTTGTATGTAACAACATCCACTGAGGTGGCAGCACTTTCTCATATCTTGATCTCTAATCCCTGTTAATCCTCATTTGAGGATTGCTTTGGGAAGTTGCATCTTGACACACAGGAAGTGACCCCACCACTGAGGGGAAGTGGTTTAGATTTGGCTTCTGACATGAGGAGAAGATAGAGATCTGACTGTGTTTGATGGAAATATTTGGAATGAGGTGGAGGGAGAGCCCTGTAGGCATCCGTATTTTATGTGAACTCACCTGATGCTTTCTTGTAATGGAACATCGTGCCACTTCTCCCATTGTCTCAGATTGATATTGATGTGGCTGTTTGAAGTCAGTGAGGCAGAGAAACTACATGCTCAAAAGAAAAGAAAAAACACAACTCTGAATTCCACTGCAGAAAAAAGGGCAGAAGAAGAAGAAGAAGATAACCATAGACATTATCTCTCTTATGATTCAACTGACACACACTGCGCAGAGGAACAACAGGCAGATTTATTCACCTGTGACACAGATCTGTCTCTGTATTGTCATCGTCTCTTTTTCTCAATCAACATGCTCCTCCTCAAGCATTTGATTGCTTTAGTGTTTACCGCCCAGTGGCTCATTTGCTCTAATGGCGTTGAGAGTAAATGTTACACCATCAGCCTGCTGTCATTTACTTCACACTGTTAACTTTTAGTTGCCAATTCACTTCATACATGCATATAACTATAAATCTTGTTAAGTTTTTTTTTTATTTAACGCCACCATCTGTTCTTTTGATTTCCCTCTTGATTAATGCTCACCATCAGACTTTTTTTTTATTTTGCATGTCTTTGCTTGATTTTCTCATGGTTGGTTTGTTGTCGTCTGTCTTCTGCTGTTTTTTCTTTTTTCCTACTGTCTTTATTTCTTCGTGGATCGACATCTTGCATGTGGCTGCTCACTGAATTTGTGCGTCACCTGTCACAGGGAAACCAGCCTCGCTCACCTGCCAAGACAGTAGGTAACATTTAACCCTCCTGTTGTCTTCATTTTCACTATACACCCCTTGTCCTCCAGGTCAAAAATGATTCAAATGTATTTAACATGAAGAAACAACCTGCCACTCACCAGAAACTGTTTGAAAACTTTTTATAGAGTTTTCCCTTTTTACAGTGCAGAAAGATTGCATTCATTCAGTGGATACCACCCATTTTCATTTTAAGACATATATGTTCATTTGTGTTTTCTTTAATGAGGTAGATATTTATTTTTATTATTTCTAAAGGTGGTAACTGGTAGTTTTTAATCAAGAGATTACTCTTTTAGAGTACGTAAAATGTATCACAAGTGCGCGAAAGTAGTTTGGAATGCATTTTTCTAAAGGCACTTTTAATAGTCAAAAGTGAACATCATAAACCAACAATACTATCTAAGAGGGCAAGCACTACAAGACAACAATTAAATAACACTGCCTACCCCCTAAACACATCCCATTAATTCAATTCAATTCATCTTTATTTGTATAAAATCACAAAAAAAGTCATTTCAGGGCACTTTACATGGTTTAAGACCTTGCAAAAATATAAGTGTATATATAAAGAAAATAATGCAGAAAACCCAACAGTTCCATTTGAACAAGCACTAGGCAACAACCATTACAAACAAAATCTCAATAGCAGGGACCAGGCGATCAATTAGTACATGTAGGGCAGAAAGCAAATGTGGACACATGCATTGTGCAGATATATTTCTCACATTTACAGCTCACGGTATGTGTATTACAGTCCTTCTTTGGTGGACAGTACTGATTATGTTCTGACTATCCTCTGCCTACTTGCCCCTGGTGGGGCAGCAACTGGGATCTAGCCACCTGAACAGATTTCACAACTGCTGAAGAGGCTGTTGTACAGGGGAGACGCCTCCTCCTCTGAATGCATTGAGTTACAAGCGGCTTTCTCTATTTCTCTATTATCTATGTTTGCGTGTGTGTGTGTGTGTGTTTTATGTAGTCTTTAAGTTTCGGGTCGACCCGATTTTTGACCCGAAGACAACAGGAGAATAACGTATGTCCTCCCTTTAAAGGCATGTCTGTATTAAAGTCCGCTCTAATGACATTTACACTATATGAATAAAAATACTCACCTAACACCAGTGTAAATGGCATCAAACTGTAAAGCGCATCACAAATCAACAAGCAGTGGGTAAACACTGTACTGAGGATTTGTTTTTTGAGTTGAACAGCAAACGGACAGAGAGTGGTAATGAAAAACAGGAAGGACAGTAGTGCAACAGATGTGCTGCCTGTTAGTATACATGAGGAGTTTAATAGCGTGATTGGAGCAGGCATCACCATGTACAATATAGTCCTCACAGTAGCTGATGTCTTTACCCCATATAAACTGTTTGAGCACATAGTGAGTGTCACATGCACATGCAGTGAAGGTCAACAGGCCCCAGTTTATTATTTTCATTAGGAATATGGCTGTTGAAGATCGTATGAATGTGTCTGTCTATATATTTCTTAATTAATCTGAAACATTTCCTCATTAGCACATCTTTACAGCATAAAAAAACCTTTGAGCCACACAAATCGCACCCATAAATAAATGGGTTGTTCCACGTTTATCTGTCTCAGTCTGTTTATCTGTTCCGTGGTCGTGTGTTTGTGTTTGCTTATAGAAAACGTCATTAGCATAAGCTGAATTATCAAACAGGATAGTACCTGGAAAGTTATTAAATAAAATGATAAGTAACAAGAAAACTAAAAAATGTTGGCTTAAATAAAGAAACACAGACATCACACATGAATAAAAAAGCAGTTTATAAAATATTTATTGCTGCCACTATACTCTCAACTTTGTCTTTGATAAATCAGTGTTGACTTCAGTCAGGGTCTATTACACACATATCTGAATTATGCACGAGCTGCGTGCACCTGTGTGCATGAGTGTGAGTGTACAGTATGTGTCCCTCCCTGTCTCCACAGGCTGAAGAGCCAGCTGTCCATTTAATAAGAGACTGATTTAGACATGGGTAAACAGGTGGCAGAAACCTCCAGCCAATCATTGGTACAAAATAGATTTATTAACACGTCTACTAGAAGTCAAATCCTTTGTGGGACTGGAAAAGGAAGAAAGAGTGCGAAAGCCAACCTGCATCCTGATGTATGAATAATGTATTGACTGGTGAGAACCAAAATACATGTATTAGTAATCGTATTGGTGCTGTACCTGTGTGGCTAAACTAGCAGGCGTGATTGTGAGAACGCAGCAGCCGAGGCAGGAAATTGCCACGACCGTAGGTGTGTCTTGTCTCGTCTTCTTGAATGAACACATCTCTGTAATCCGAAGCATATAATTGAGAGGTTATAATAACTAAAATGCCCCTTGGTTGGTGTTAATGATAGTGTGCATGAGCGTGCATGTGTATAGTGCTTGTGTAACTGCCCACTGTGCTTTTGTATGTTTGAATCTATACATGTGGGTGGATGTTTATGAGTTTGTTTATTGCTATAGTCATTTAGGTGAACATTAATCTATTTAACACCCCTACACTGTCCAAGTAAATGGGTAGTTAGGCTGTAATAATGCAAGGCCAGAATGACGATGGAAGCACTTTGGAGGAATGGCTATCGACACCCCAAGGCTAAGCATTAATGCTCATATTGACTCATTCAGATCAGTTGCACTGTGCGTGGTGTGTTTTAAATGCTCGTGTTTGTTTGCATTATCTAGTTCATGAGCATCCATGCATCCATCTGCATGTGTGTGCTCGTGAGATGTTCATTAAGAGTTACAGCGTTCATTAGCCGCTGCTCTAATTAGCAAAGAAATCAAACAAGTTGAAGGTGGTTTCAAGAGCAATGTCACAGTTGGAACAATTTGCG
>JAUMHF010000012.1:19230842-19250728 GCA_032359275.1 Microctenopoma steveboyesi | reverse complement strand
CCCTCTGGATAGAAGGGCGAAACGTCGTCAAGAAACCTACTAAGTCCAGTTGCTATTGGATAAACCTTTTTGAGATAGTCCTGTTAAACCTTTACACTGACTTTTAACTTTGCTGTTAGAGTTGATTTACTCCTCATAGAGTTGTTAATACTCCATCTAGGTTGAAATAGGTTTACTTTGGAATATTGACACTCCATTTTTTTACTGTGTATGCTGTGTGTATCATGTGAGTAAACAGTAGGTGGGTGGGCTGGCATCATAGATCCCTGTATCCCAGTGGAATAGATGGAGGGGGTGAGTCATACATCAGCCAGAGCAGGCACACTCCTACAACTCAGACCTCAGTGCTACAAATCTGTCTATGAGAGTGTGTGTGCGCGTGTGCATGGTCTTTGCTACACATTAGGGTCCAAAAAACACATTTTGCTGGGTGCCCCACAACTTTGAAGAGGGTTAAGACAACATTTAATGGTTTGGGTTAGAATACGTTTTGGTTAGTATTCGAGCGATGATTAGGGTCAGGCTAAGGGGCTAGGGAATAAAAAGTCTGTGTGAGTGTGTGAGAGAGTGCAAGGATTGTGTAAGTGTGTGAGGGTGTCTGTCTAATGAAGTCAGAGCCAAAGGCAGGGAGAGAGCAGTAAAAATAGTGACACTGTGAAAGTGGCAGAGACAGATGATTGTAGACCTGAGGGCTGGTTGTAAAGGACATGTACATCAGTATCACACTAAAACTCTGATTTCTGTCTTTTATTTTTTTCTTCCCTTCGGACCCTTATGTTCTGTTAACTCTGATCACACACATTTAACATGTCACGCCCTGGGTGAGCTGTCAATTATTTTACAAAGGTTTTAAGTCACTTTGACATTTTAAGATGTAATGGCTTTATTCTGAGAACGTTTGCGCCTTAAGAGCTGTTACTGTCATCAAGAGAGGTTTTTATTAAGGTTTACATTTGAATTTTAAAACTTTAAAAGATACCGTGGCCTGTTACCAAAAACATAGGTTTAAACAGTGGCACAGTGTGTTAGTGGCACAGTGTGTGCCACTAACCTTTTTAGTTAGTTTAATAGTCAAGACAACATTAGTGCCGGCACAAGGAGTTTGATCCCATATATACCAAGTGATAACATACATACAGTGGGGTGCGAAGGTTTGGGCAACCTTCTGTATAACCTTCTGACATATACTTTAAAACAAACAGAAAATACACAATTTAAAAGACATAAACATAAGTACAAACAAAACAGCACAATAAATAAAACCAGTACCAGAAAGAGGAAAAAAAACTAAATTACAAGAAATACATAAGAGTGAAACATCTCACATGGAATGAAAACAATGCATCTTAGCGTTTATTTTCCTCTTTAATAGAAAAGGAAAATGCATTTGTTGCATTTGATAACACATGGTGCAGAGGCTGTTTGGGGCTAGGGCTGCAGAGAACAAGGAAGAAAACCGATCAGGATTGAGAGATCTGAGGCTGCAGCAGAAAGTGACAAATGGGGTGGGAGGAAAGGAGCAACATGCTGGAGCAGTGATAAAAGTGGAGAGATGTGTGGCAGCCCTGCACATGGTTTTGTGCCACTTTCGTTGGGAAGAATGAATTGGCTTTCAGGGAGAGAGAGAGAGACAGTGAGCTGGTTAAAGAGGTGATCCAGTAAATGCAAAGGAGTGACTGGATGAGGCCAACATGATTGCAAGTGGGTCGGGACAGCAGGTTCCAATGTGCTCTGGATAAAAAGTGCTCTGGTGGGGAAATGTTGGCTTCTATGCGAGTGATATATACAGGGATCTTCTGGTATGATGGAATTACCCAGAGTTAGTGTGGTGAATTTTAGGTTTAACCTGAAAAAAGGAATAACTTGAAAAAGATTACTGTCTGGCTTCAGTATACTTCAAAACGTAATGAAGAACAACTTTAAGAGCGTGTACTGAATGGTCAGCTTAGAATTTATCAAAGGACCACATCTGCACTTTTTGCCTGTTTAATTAGTTAAGAGCATGAGCAGGACAGTGCTCCAATGAAACAGATTATTAATTCACCATCCTTTCATCCTTCTACACCAGCTCTAGCAGATGCTACTTGTCGTGCTAAGGAAGGCACTTTCTTGAACCACCAGCACATTAATAAATCATATCAGTGGGCTGCTGACGATGCTTAGTGGAATTTCTTGTTTTGCAGGTTCAGTAGCCAGCTATACTGTACACACAGTAGTAGAGCTGAGTCTGGTAATTCTTTATGAACATCTTAACGGCATAGCTTACTGTTCTCCAATGTATGATGTCAGGAGGTTTAATCAGTTTTCTCTCTTCCAGACTGAGACACTGGTTTGATTCCTGTATATTTTGTTGTGACCTTCGGGCAGAGCCACCAGACATCCTGGCTCTGATTAAAGCACTAATGAGCTCTAATATTGCATGAGCCTGATATATATTTATAGAGAGAGAGAGAGAGAGAGAGAGAGAGAGAGAGGAGTTTTCTTGTTTATCTGTCTCCAAGCATTTTATCTTTCCTTGGTAAATGTCTGTAATCTCATCGTGCTTTTCAAATCAAGATAAGTGTGCGTGTGTTTCTGGAAGTGTCTGTATCTGTAAGGATGACATCATGTCGCCCCCCCCGGACTTTTACTACTGGCTGTTTTTTGTTTATACTGGTGAATCCTGATCCACGTCCAGTATCCTGGTTTTCTCCAGCTGCTGTGTCAGGGTGGGGGTGGGACTGCACTGCAGTGAGAGAGGCTGTGTGATAGAGGGAGGTAGAAACACAAAAAGAAAGGGAGACAGATGCTTGCCAGCATGGTTCTGTGTTGAGAGATCTACACAGCAAAGAGGACGAACGAGTGAAAGAAGAGAAGAAACCGGTCAACTGTTCTTAGACACTGACGCAAACTTGGCATAGGTAACTACAAAGCATTTGCATGTGTGTGTCTTCATCTGTGTGAGTTACCGCATAAGCATTAGTGTGTCCAGGTCTAAGATTCTGTTTGTGTCTGTCTTTCTGAGATAAAATGTGAAATTGGAGCTGAATGTAAGAAACATGTTGTATATTCTTGGTGATTTTCTCTTAGGTTGCTATGAAATTGTGCGTTTCAGTATCAAAGGCAGTGAATCCTTTTGATTTATTAGATTACAGGCATATTACACAGAATCCAAAGGGTAACTGAGTTGATAGGAAGAGTATGGAAATAATTCTGTTAATGATCTGGTTAAGTGTTGCTGTTATGTCTGATGAAGCTAGAGGTGGCAGGTATGAGTATGAAGGGTCTCATTTATTCTTCACACCTCTCCACCTGCACCTGTCTTTTCTTAATTTGTCAGTTTCTGTTCCTCCATGCGGCATACCTTTATGTTCAGAGCAGTACATGTCTGTTTGGTCACTTATATTTTTCTAAGAGAAATACTACTAACAGTTTAGAGGATTTCAAAGAGGAAAAAAGCAAATCAGCAATAAGCTTTATTATCAAAGTATCTAACGAAGATGCTGAAAATGTCCTTGGTGTATTTACACTAGGAAAAATCATAAATATCAATATTGAAAAAATTAATTCAAGGAGAGTAGGTGCATTAAGAACTTTCTTTCTTAGAGTTTTCTCTATTTATCAGTTAGTTTCTGTCATCTGTTATTTTTATTTACTTTGCTTCTGGCTCTTTTTCTGTCTGTCCCTCTCTGTAGTACACAGTGATGAACTGTGTGTGTGTGTGTGTCTCTATATTCCTACGTGATAAATATTTGCTTTTGTGTTACAGAGGGTGTGGCATGTGGATTAAAATTAATATTCTTTTCATGTGTCTCAAGTGCATCATACTCTCACCCCCTTGTATTGCTTCCTTTCTCTCTCATCCCTACATCAGCTTCCATTTGTTGCCATGGCAACTGTGTTTGATCTCCTTTACCCTGCGCCTCCATTTGAGCAACCTATTTATTTCTCACTCCTTTTTTTATTCACCCTCTTTTCCTGTCGATCCTCCTCCTCCCACCTTTCAGGCCGTTTTGAAGAGCCAGCCACACCCTCCCACTCTGCTACTTCTGCAGTTCTTTCCATGCTACCTTTTTTTTAAACCAGGTTTTTTTTTTCATGCATACATTCTCTCTCCTCTCAACTCACAGCAAACCTACCTATCAACCTCCACCCAGTTGCCTCACACTACAGTTTTAATCCCTTCACCCCTTGAATTACACTCATCTGGTGACAGAGGATGCATCATGCAACACAATCATCTGATCAGCATGCTAACCTTGTCACTGCTGCGATAGTTTGTGTGTGTGAGCAAATCTTATAATTTTCTTATAAATTAATCTAATCTGTATGCTGTGTGAACATGTTAAACTACCCTGCGATCATCATAAAGGCATTCTAACCATGCAAGTGCATATTTCCTTACAATGTCAAAGCGCTGTTTAGGTCAGGGTTAAGATAATGGTAGCAGTCGGTGTTATAGTCTTCTAATGACACAACTTTTACATAACATGCATTTTAAACAGCTTTACATTTCAGCTACTTCTCTTTCTCCCAAAATGTCAAAATATGACATCTCCAAGTTTTGAGATATGTTGGTTTGTTTGGTACACCTTGAATTAATGTTTAAAGTATGAGTAATAGGAGATATGTGTTAGTTTCCTAAAATGTTTTAGTGTTTCTTTTTTATGAGGGGGGACCTGGCATCAATTGGTATTGGTTTATATCAGTATTGGAAATTATGAGTAACAAAGCCAATATCAAACATCGACAACATAGTGGTGAAGCTGACGGGCTGGAAAGCTAGAACCATTCAACCTCCCAGACGCCTGATGGCGCTTCAGAAAGATGATGATGTTTGTAGGGGTCTGGCAAATGTGAGAAGTGAAGAGCTGCCTACATGAGGAGACTCAAAGATTAAATCAATTGGACTGATTAATGTGAACTGGATGGGAATAAGGATCATACAGGAAATAGAAGTGACTGCAACTTCCAAAATAACACTAATAATAATTTGATAGAGGTCACAGCAGTTGGATGTGTGAGTAGTCATGTAGCACACAGTATATCCTGGTAGGAACCGTATTTATGGTACATTTCATTAATGAACTCTCAAGTGTGCTAGTCTGTGCTCTGTTGTAATCATGATTAGCGCTGGGAGAGCTGTAGGTTTGAGCGTGTGTTTGCCCATGTTTTATTGATTAGTCTGGAAGAACCTTAAGAAGCCAATAGGGCAAAGAAGGGAAACAATTACAGGCCATAAAATCAATAGTGTGGTGACTGTCTCTTAAAAGGTTACTGTTAATGTATTACTTAGTATGTTGTTAAATACTGAGTACTGTATATATGAGCCATGCAAAGCTTTAAAATACGCAGCGTAGTTCTGTAGCCTCCCATGTGCATTATATTGCATGTTTTAAATTTCAGTCAAGTACAATTTAAAAAATGTCAGCATTGAATTGTACCACAATCTGGATTTCCTTAGTATGTCACAGTTGAAAACTACCCAGACATTTGAGTAGTTGTGTTCATGTGTTCTCGTGCCTGCTTCTGTAATAAAGAGATGTGATGACATTGAAACCCATTATGATGGGTAATGCTGCCTTCGTTCCTCATTAAATGTGAGATATTTATGTGTAATGTGCGTGTTATTTTAACTAGAATCATTCTTCATTCTAAGCGCATGAAATCAGTGGATCGGCTCTTTATTCCTCATCGGCATTATATGCAACGCATCAGTTTACCCCAACAGAGAGCCCATTGGTATTCACACACAGGCCTCTGCAGTGATTAACACTTGTTCGGGCATACAACAAAGCGAGGACTAGTATTCATATTCACAGAGATGTTATCAGTGTTCTGCTCTCTTTAACTCTATGGGGCACGTCTTTCCTTCCTCTGTCTGTGTCTATGTCCCTGCGCCTATTCTGCACACCCCCACACTTATGCAAATTCATACACACTTCCACAGACACACCACCCACACCATTTTTAAGGTGTGAACAGATTGAAGGTGCATTTGCCTCTTTTTCATGCTGAAATGACTGACCAGGGCATTGGTGGGGCAACATACCTCATCTCATCTTGAATCTGAAGCTGTACTATGTGAGAACTAAGTAGTAGAACCCGTATCAAGTGTCTGTAAATCCGACACAGTATCCAGTATACAGTGTATTGTAAGAATCTGTAGGAGGTTTGGACAGATGATGATTACATAGAAGAGTCAGGTTCTATTCCTGGCTCCACAGGAATAGAGTACAAAACAAATACACACTTGTATTGGATGCTTCATATTGAAATAAAAGGAGAAAATGACATTATTGGTCATGTCCAGATACCCCATCATCCAACATAACGTGATTCATTAAATAAACCCACACACACACACTCACACACACATTGGTGCTCTTTTGAGTCCTTCCCTTTTTTTGGGACAGTTCCTTCTGCATGTGTTGCAGCCTGCAAGCCAAGCATGCAAACCTGTTTCTGTCTGCACACACAGGCAGAAGACAGATATGCAGTTTTCATATCAACTTTGTGCTGAAACATCTGAGGATGTTGCATGTATGCGGCATTTACTGTGTGTCTTTACTTAACTCTGGGTGTTTTTACATTTTGTTTCTTGCCTGCACTTTTCAATCTTCCCTGAACTGTGTGTGAACAGCCAAAGACAATTATCGACTGATGATTGATGTGAAATAATTGTGTGCCTAAAATTAGACAAACATCTTTAAACACACTGAATGGTTGTTTCAATGAAGCCTAAGTATGAGAAACAGGCTTTTACATTTTACCGACCTTTCACCGACCCAGTGATGAAGCCTCTGTACCATTCTGTGTCTCCATACAGAAACTGGGCACGTAGACCCGGTGCTCATCGAGCGGTACAACACACCAGGCTTCGTCGGGTGCTTGTCGCGAGTAGAGTTCAATGGAGTTGCCCCACTCAAGTCTGCACTGAGAACGGCCACACAACCCGAAGGAACGCAGACAGCGAGTCCGCCAGGTCGACAACCAGCAGTTGCCTCACCGGCGTCTTACCAGGGCAAACTGGTGGAGTCTAACTGTGGAGCATCACCTCTAACCATCCCACCAATGTCTGCTGCGACAGATCCATGGCACCTGGACAACACAGGTGAGGATATTCGTAAAATTATAGTGTCAGTCACCACGTCTTCCTCAATAATATTCAAATGCCAAGACAATCACTACAAACAGAGCACATGCACTTAAAATTCTTGCTTGAGGTAATTGATGCTGCATTTCTCTCCATCACTCTGTATGTTCTACTGGTGTGTTTAAAAGTGATATTTAAGATAATGGCTGTTTTAGCAGCATATAAATATTGAGTTTGTTGATCAGTTGACTTATATTTGATGACCAGTTTATCCATACAATGCCATAACTTTTTCTTGCGACTGTATCTGCAGCTGATTTTTGCTAATTTAATTTTTTTTGTTTTGAATCATTTCAAGGATTTACAGCCAGTACAGATGCACATTATTGTGCATATGTGCACATGCAGCACAACAAACACAAAAATCGATTTAACAATCTACTTGAGACGTCTGCACACACACACACACACACACAGACGTCCAAAGACCTCTTCTCCCTACTCTTCTGTCTAATGTTACATTCCAAGGCAGTGCTTAGTATTTCAGATGTTATTCTGGGAGTAGCTGTTCGGTGGCTCAGTGCCAATTGCGTCTTTGGGAACATTGAGCTATTTAAGATAGATCAATTCCATAAATCTGGTCTGAATTCACAGACATCTCTTAAACTTCCTTCCTCAGGATTAGGATACGTTTTCCTTTTAATTTATAAATCTAACCTGTAATTCATCCATCACTCACTAATTGGGATCTATGCCTGTTGCATTTGTATAGTTTCCTTCTGCTCTTCCATATAAAACTTTATTTTATGGGCCCCTCCCTGCCCTTCTCCTCTGCCCCTGTAACTTAGTATACTCTGAATAATTATACCTAAGGCTATCTAGGCAGCTGTCAGATTGCAATGACTCTGATTGCTCTCCTGTCCACAACTGATCCCCGTTTTCACTTAGTTCCCGCTCTCCCCCCCCCCCCCCCCCTCCTACTCCTCTCTCTCTTACTCTTGCTTGTCTTTGCTTCCCTGGAGAACTATGCAGTCAGCAGCAAAAATAGCTAGCAGCTCATTTCTGGGTGAATCAGTTTTTGAGGGTATTCATTAGGTATCTCACTCACTTATTTACCTTCCACTTTTGCCTGTTCAGGGAGAGTCAGCAGCAGCTGTTGTTAACCTCTTGACCTGACAAGGATTTTTGTATTAAATATATATTAAAAATTAGAATTACTGCATTGCGATTGTACACACACGTCTGTCCAGAATCATATTCTAATAAGTTTAGTAGTCCACTTGAGTCCAAGTGGATGTTTGTGAAGTAATGATATTCTTTCCAGACATTTCTGAGATATAATACTTTGCCACCAAAATCTAATCAGTTCATCATCAAATCCAAATTTAAAGGCATTCCCTCCCAAACTTTACCAAAGTATTGGGTAACCGGTCAGATGAATAGACAACATGAAAACAAAATGCCTCTGGATATTGCCATTGTGTCATTACTATGCATTACCCTGATGTGTAATAGTCAAAGTGCAACTCAACTAAAAACGAAACCCCCCTTACATACTGTGATGAGTCTGTAGAATTTTCTGAATCAAACAGAAACTCCATGGATGTTTTGTTGCTGTTTTTCACAATCCAGAGAAAGCACAATTTTTTTCAAAACAACATCTATAGTGTTGAGATTAATAGACGTTAGACCCACGAGTACTCAAACACAGTTTATCCTCATGTAAGGGATAAAAGGGAAACGCTTTTCATACGTGTTTACACGTAATTGTTTTATTGTTTTGGGGGTCTTTTTTAATGGAAGGAACATTCCTAAAATGTGGTAATATAAGTGTATCAATGGTTTGACAGTGTTTATTTTTTCTATGTTTAGATGCAGAGTTCCCCTTTAACGAGGAGAGAGTGATTCCTGATGGAGTCAACAGGGACTCGGCCATTATTGGAGGTACCTTTATCACTTCGTTATCACTTATGAAGGGAAAATTCTGTCAGATTTTCACATGATGTCAAGATACATGCACAAAAATGCCTTGAACAGTGGTGAACAATATCAGCCTGTGGGCTGCATAGAGTGTTGTTGGAAAACTATACGGTCATAGCTATCCCTACGCTTAATGGATTTAAAACTAGTGGATTATTCTTATTGCTTGAAATAGTGATAACAATAATTGTGTAATTTATGTGCCTGCTGTTGTCTCGATTAATGTATTGGTTGTATTTCTTATTAAATTTGATAAACACTGTGCACCCTGGACAGGTCGCCAGTCATGACCTACGGAGACAAACAACCATTTGCACACGCTTTAACACTTTAACACCACAAAAATGGATGAAAATAACAACTCACAAAATATTCTGCCCTTTGCAGGTATCATTGCAGTAGTGATCTTCACCATCTTATGTACTCTGGTGTTCCTGATCCGCTACATGTTCCGTCACAAAGGCACTTACCACACCAATGAGGCTAAGGGCGGTGGGCAGTCTGTCGGAGAATCGGCGGACACGGCCATCATTGGTACAGATAATCCAGAAACCATTGACGAATCAAAGAAGGAGTGGTTTATCTAACAGCTACTGGCCGGACTTCACCAGAAGCAATGATTTGTCAGACCGCTCGTTCCAGCGATAGAGGAGGTTTTATTCAATGACCAATCGCGGAAGAAGTGGAGAAACCGTCGTTCATGAGGACAATAATCTCCCAGAACAGGCAGCGATGTAGGAAAGACATGTACAAAAATCTTTTCATTTGTTATGTTTTTTTATATAAATATATATCCAGAGTATAAGAACGAGAAGGACAGTTATTCAGAAGAGCACGGTTAAAAGAGACTATATGTACTGTATATACTAACTGGCGTGTCCTCCTTTGTATTGTGCTTGGGAGTTTTCAGGAGTCCTTTGAATAATGTATATGACAAATAATTATAATTACTGAATTGTGTGATAGCACAGATTTATTACAAGTCTATGTTGTGTTTTGATTTAAATTTTTTAACAAAACCCGTTTATCTGAAAAGATCATATGAACAAGCCAAACCCTTTGTTTTCATTTGTCAGGCTGCAGTTGCACCAGACTCTCAACATTCATATCTGTCACAATAATATCATGGTAATAGAGAGATGAACACAGAACACCAGAAGTCACTTTGTAAATACAAAGTTTTGTTTAGTTTTTTCTTCTTACAAAAGCTGTATTCAGATTCGGGTACATTAGAACTAATGAGAAATTTGAGATCTATATTACACTGATAAGTCTGTCCATAATATGCGTGTGAAATATAGAGTTTGACTTTTTAAATCTTTGTACTTGAGATTGTTTGGGACATTCTTCTCTGAAGACGAGCAGAGAGGAGCTTCTCAGAGCATGATGGGAAATCATGACACTCCACAGTTGGCTTAGCTCAGCACAGCAGCTTTCTTTTCATTTGGAACTGGTAAAACCGCAAGCCTTTAGTCTCAGATTTGAGAAGTAATTTGCCAAACACGGGTCTTTCACTACTCACAGATTGGCTCCGATTTTCTGCATTTAATGTTTGACGTGGAGATAAAGAATTTCTTTTACATCTTTTTACATCGCAGACTGTCATTGTGAGCTGGCGGTTGAAAATGCATGCATGCATCACTGGGTATATATTCAAATGAAGAAGAAATTTAGTTCTTAAAAATACTGATCGCACAATTTGACTGGCTTTTAATGAGTTATATTAATGCACTGAAGTCCAGGCATTGAGATGCTGAAGCTACATAAAACAAAAAAAAACCTAAGATTTAGAATTTGCTGAAGATCAGGGATGAGGTTAGGTTGATAATTGGCTTATTAATCCATTGTGCCTTCAAGGTGTTTCTAGCATCCTGGCCTTGCCCTGGACTACTTAACACAGGCTTACTACAAAAACTTGACTGCGTCTGCATGATTTCTCCATTTTCAGGTTGACTTGAATGGTGCTGTGTTCCTATGAATCTCAGTCGAGGCTTGATTTTGAATTCAGGTTGCTTGGGTGAAGCAACCCAGCCAACTTCTTTTTAATCTGATGAAAGTTAGACTTTGATGCATTTATTTGTGGGGAGATATGCAGTCGCAGTTGCTGCACACATCACAGTACAAACATAAGTTTCCACTTACCCTCTGTTACACACGTACATAAGAAAACACGCATGTTTCATAGAGCATGACTCAAGGGTGTTTGTTCATTTACAACATGAGGAATATTCTGCTTTGTCTACAACGAACTGAGCTTCACTCTCACAGTGCCACTGTTGTCAAACATGCAGATGTACAAGTTCTATATGTTCTTTTATATGTTTTCCTGTCAGTTGTGTTCGTCTGTTTTACTTACTGTAGCATTTCCAATACAAAGTGTCACTGTTGAAACCAGCTGCCAACTTAACTATTTTATTGTGAATTTGCTTTTTATATGTCTGTTTGTTTTCATTGCTTTCATGGGACCCTGTTATATGAGTAGTTTTGTACATCATTGTCATTCCCCCTCGTTATTGATGGCAAACTGTGCATCACTTTATCACAGACATTAGGACAGCCGGTTGAACTCAGCCTGCCTCGTGCTGCAGCCTCAAAGAAGACTTTCTCCAGCTACAACTTAATGCATAAAAGCAATGAAGTGACTGTACCTTCCTTTTTTACAAGTATTATAATACTCAGACTATACGCACCCACCCACACAAACACACTTATCCTTGATAATAATGATACTGGATTATCAGCTCTGACATACAAAACCATAACCCAGACATTTTGCTTTCAGTTCTACTGAGTTCAATAAAGAGTGTTTGATCTTTAATATCTGTCTTTTTCTATGCATTGCTTTAATGTTAGCATTTACATTATCATCTTCAGCATAATAAAACCTAACAGACAATATTAATTGGCTATTTTGCAACTTATGCCATATTATTTTATGGGTACTAAGTATGAATCTAAAACCCACTTTCTTCTAAGTGGAAGTGAGATTCTGTAATTTAATTCTAAAATATCTTATTGTTTTCAAGGTGTAATTTGTATCTGATGAACATTCGCTGTGAAGATTCTGTAAGAAAAACCATATGATGCCCCCTTGTGGCCAGATAATGTAGCTTCATTCAGGCATAGTAAAACAAAACGGAATTAGTTTGGTGTAATTCCACGCTGTCAGGAAGTTTGTATAAATAAAACTCAAAATTTTCTGTTGCACTGACGTAGTTGGAACTGTCTAAATTCAATAATACAGGAAGTCCTTTGCTATTATTCAGCCTAACTAATTTTTGGGTGGCATCACACACTAAACACACTGTGTAACGTGATTGTGTTAAAAAAACTCTTACGTAGTTATCTAAAACTACAAATGTTATTTTGCAGAAACTGTGCAACTCTCAACTAATATATGTTAATATAAAACTGATTTGTTTCAAGATTGAAATATACGTCAAATGCTTCTTTGCAGCCGGTGTAACTTTGTGATGCTGCAGACATCAGGACTTCAGTGAGCGAAAAGGATAACAGGCGTCTTCTCGGGCTTAAGGCCATTTACCTGTAGCTGCAGACGAAACAAAAACATTTTCAGAAACACCCACAATGCATTTCTACATGAAGTGTTTTTATGTTTTTCTATATGAATGACATACTGTCTTTGGACAGGATAACAATGTTCTCAGGGAGGAGGTTGGTGTGCACACACACACAGACGCATTTTAAAGATGGTTGTAAAGTTACGCATGATAAGAGATTTGGGTGAGAATTACTGAACTTTCTTTTTTTATGTCTTTGAGATGAAGTTAAATATATGAGTTAACGACAGCATATCAAGCATTACTTATGCTTCATAATATAAATAAAAGCAAAAAATAGTGTTGAATCACTATCGATTTCAGGCACTCAGGCTGTATTAAAAAGAGACATGGGCACGATTAGTTGGCCTCAGAGGTACCGCTGCAAAATCTGGTCTGTTGCTGCATCCACAGTAACAAAATAAAACTTTAACATGCAGTATAAAAACATACATACACAGCCTAAGCTGATTTAAGATGGACAAGGATAAAGTGGAAAACCATTGTGAGGTTTGTTGAGTCAATATTTAAAATATATATCCTCTGGGCTAAAGAGGACAGGGATCATCCAGCTTGTTATCAGCACTCAGTTCCAAAGCCAACTCCTGTCATAGTATATGGGATGAGACAGCATTTTTTTCAGGGTGAGTCAAACAATAGTCACTCTCTGGATATGTATGACATATACAATATATGGCAATATAAAGCCAAATGAGTTCCAGACAACTCTGATTCATGACTGATATAAATACAGTACTTTCATGTTGGCCCATATGTTTGCACGCAGACTTCAGAGACAAAAAACAACATAAATCCACAAAAAATAATTGGTGAATAACTGATGAATAATTGTTTCACCAGGAGCTGAGGGGGCAGAGGAGCACTGACAATACTTCCTGCGATGGTGATGGATGATGATAAAACACAAGGCAGGCAGCATTCCTGCAGGAAACATTACACACAACAAGTTAAGCAAGTCAACACAAAGTTGAAATCAAAGCAAGAGTAAATAGAAACTGGGCTGTTTCTATTTACTATTACTTTTATTCAACAAGTTTTTTTAGGGGTAATTGAAGAATGAAGTTTAATATATGAAATGATGGTGAGCATGCACATTTAAAATAAATTTCACTAAACTAAATTACATTTTTTTCCATTGTTGGTTCTTTTCTTTGGTACCTGATTTCTGTCTGTTTGCTGTTTGTAACTATTTGTTCACCAAGTGCATGGACCTTAGTTTGACCTGGGTCTGCGTCAGCTCTTGCGTGATTTGTCCACCTCATCCATGGACTTTGTAACATGATGTCTGAATTCTGATCACCTGATGTTTACATATTTACTTATCATATCTTGTTTTCTAAGTTACCTGTTGTTGAGACTAACTGCTGTCATTAAATTAATTAATAAGACTTTCAAATATTTTCCATCTCCTGAGGTCCCACCACTTCCCAGGGATTCCAATTAAGCTATACTGCACTCATTAGTGTAACAGTTGCACTGATTTCTTAGCTAAAATGCAAACCCAACAATATTTTTGTTGACAAAGCATAGAATATATTATTTAAGCTTTAATATTGGAATTGTTGCAGGAAGAATACTTTTTTTGTTACTCTCTATCTTAACTAAGAAATAGCTTTTTTTTAACTAAAACATTAATAAATTAATTAATTCCATTCATCCATTATCATCTGCTTGTCCAAGGTCGGGCCGGGGGGGGTGCTGGAGCCTATCCCAGTTATCTTCGGGCGAGAGGCGGGGTACACCACAGGGCCAACAACCATGCACTCCTACGGACAATTTCGATTGCTCAATTAAACTAACGTGCACGCCTTTGGATGGTGGGAGGAAACCCTAATTAATTACATTATATATTATTTTTATAATGTGTGTTTTGAAGTGTGACTGACTTGATGTCCTGTGATGAACATTTCAATCATGAGAAGATTTGTGAGGAGAAAAAAAAAGCCATTCAGTTCCATTTATTAAAACATATTTATTATTTATTTATTATAACTGACTCGTCACTAAATATTTGAGATGAATTGCAATGTCTGTGGTGTGCTGCATTTCGAGTCAGAGTCTTTCATTGTAGGTTATGTTGTTGCAGTTGTAGCTTTGTGATGCTGCAGACATCAGCCTCTGGGACTCATCAAGAAACAGTTGGATGGGCGGTGACCACAATCATCTCTGGACACTCATCTATGGCAGTAGAAAGGACAAATCTGTTTACAAAAACAGCAAGAATGCACACGTATATGTGTAGAATGAAAAACAGATGTGCTTTATATTAATAACACACTGTTTTTGGGCAGGATAAGAATGTTGTCAGGAAGAATGCCAGTGTCCAAGGAGTACTGTCTGAACTTCTCCTGCTGGGCAACGCTGGCTTCTTGCGTACGGCCTGCAATCACAGAAAGAGTTGCTTTAACCTTTGACATATCCTTTCCACGGAATGATGTTGTGCAATCCAGACTTACTGAGAAGCTCATTGACTATGTTGGACTCTTCGTCTTTTGTCTTGATGGTGTGAACCAGAGCATAGTCATCGTACTGGATGTCAACAATGCGCATGTCATTGTCATTGTTCCATTCTGATTATCACACAAATACAATTGTAAAGCTTTTATTTTCACAGTGTATCTGTGTGTTTATACTCTACTCACCCTGGCTGTGGAAAGTGAAGCGTCCAGGAGTGTCTGTTTTATTTACAAGGTGAGTTATTCTCCAGCAGGTCCCATCATCTCTAATAAAAAGAGAATGTTTGCGTTTTGATTTCTTTTTAATATTTTTTATAATATTATTTTATATATTTATTTTATCACTTACTTCAGTCTGACATGAGACAAGTACATGTCCATGTCTCCTTCAGCAGTTGGCTCGAATACAGTTGTACCCATCTTTATATTTGTCTTATTGCTCGTAAACCACTGCGCGTTTGACGCAATTCCGATCATGTACCACTTGCCTGCCATCTAATTTAAAGAAAAGTGGGATCTGAAAGTGAACCAGCTTTGAATTGCTGACTGCAAAACATGCATCAAGTATAAAATGTGTGAGTAAAAAACAGAACCACCATTTAACATTAGCCTTTGTACTTTGAAACATTTGGTGAAGTTCTTTTTTGTATAATATACAAATGTATACTTAACTTAACAAACAACTGCAGAAACCAACAACTCAGCAACATTTTGACAGATGCAGACAGGCAAAGTGGCTTTTCTTCTGTCTCACCTTCTCCAGGTTGAAGTCCTTAACAGGAGTGACATCAGCACCAGCAGCCAGGACACACATTAGAGCAGCCACCAGCATTTTGTACCTCATAGCTTCTCCTTTGTAGTTTGAGCTTCTTCAATAATATATAAAGCGCTCTATCAGTGGAATAGAAAGAGGTGAAAGCAAGTAAACACTCATTATATTCTGCAGAATTCTGCTCCCCATCCCACTCTTCACCCTTCTGTCTCCTCCTCTTTCCCTTTTATCATTAACTTCTACTCAATAAAAAGCGTTTGCCTTTTCCCACCGGCACACAAATCACTGCTGTTACACTGCTGACTTGTGTTGATTGAGGAAGGAATAATGGGAAACTAGCACAAGACTTTTAACACAGCAACACTGGAACACAGCAAACAGACATAAGATCAAACTCAAATACACTTAATGAAGTATTTATTGCGGTGACGCAAATTCCGAGGCAGTGATATTGCAGCATGTGATAATTTTCAGTTATGCTAATAAAGTTATTTCTTCTCAATATTGGTAAAAGTACAAGAGCGAGGGCAGTGCTTGTATCATGTGAAAATAATCTCTTCTAAATAAGTACACTCCATTAGGATATATTGAACCCAACATAGCTCTCTGTGTTAGGACACAACATAGGCACCAACTTGCACTCAGTTGCTTGTGTAGACATTACAAACATTACACAAACGCAATTCTGTTTATTTAGGTAGAACATAGTCTCTTTGAGTTGCTTGTTTTCGAAAGATTCAATTTGTTTAATGACACAGTGTTCAAATATTCTCGTGAGCTGTTTCAGCTTTACATGAGGGAATATGTGTTATCTGCAGAAATCTGTGTTCTTTTCCTCTATGCACCACTTTCATGTTCAGAAAGTTGATGTTAAAATAACATAATAAGAGTCTAGTTTATGGGAGGAACCCATTTTGAAAGTTAAAAAGTGTAAAAGCCAATCCATCAATGTAAAATGACCTGCAAAATGCAGCTGGAGTTTAGATCAGGAGGTTAGATCAAATGCTGCATCATCTATTCCCTCTTAGTTTTTTTAAGTGATTCGTTAATTATTGTCTCATGGTATGGTATAGTATAAACATAACATCTGAATGACATGAAGGCGTCTGAGACAAGTCATAGGCCTCCCCCTTGTGGTAACAAAAACAGCACAAATTCAGTTCAATGCAACTTTGATTCCTTGCATGAGTTTCCTAGCTCTCGTTTTCTCCTTCATTTTCTGTTATTAATATAACATCACAACACCATCCCCATTCTCACACAGCCATTAGGTCAAATTCTTTATGGGTTGTATAATGATGTTGTGCAAAAGCTTTATTGTTTTATATTTCACACATTTCTTGTGTTCATTGTACAACCAAGACATTTTCATATCACTGTCATTTGTAAGCACAGAGTAGCATAATGTTTAAAAGTGTCCTTATACATTAACAACATTTCTGACTTTCACAATAACACCAAAGTTAAGCATAGGTTGAAAAAAAATTCTGCTATAGACTCAAGAGTGGTCCGCGTTCTGTAGTAAAAGGCCTCACAGTGAATACGTAGTAGGACTCCACTAAAGTGAAAGATGAAGGATGGAAGATGGCAGCAGCCCTCTTCAGGCCTCAGGGCACTCATCTACAGCAAAACATTGACACAATCAGCCAGAATGCACATACACATGGAGAAAGTGTTGTATGTTTTTCTGTATTAATCACGTACCATTTTTAGGCAGGATAGCAATGTTGTCAGAGAGGATTCCGGTGTCCAGGGAGAACTGTGTGAACTTTTCCTGGAGGTCAACACTAATTTCTGGTTTACGGCCTGCAATTACAGAATGAGTTGCTTTAATATTTATTCATACAGTGTTATATACATCAATACACAGTGTTTCCACAGGATGCTGCTGTGCTACGGATGGTCCAGACTTACTGTAAAGGTTGTTGAGGACCTCTGGCACTCCATCTTTTGTCTTGATGGTGTGCACCAGAGCATGGTCATCGTACAGGACGTCAACAATGTGCATGTCATTGTCATTGTTCCAAACTGATTAGCACAGAAAAAGACAGGTCAGGCTGCTAAATGTAAACTATATGCATATTTCTCCCACGTTTGAGCGTGTGGTACTTTACTCACCCTGGCTGTGGAAAGTGAAGCGTCCAGGAGTGTCCGTTTTATTTGCAATGTGAGTCATTCTCCAGCAGGTACCATCAGCTCTAATAAAACAGAGAAAAATGCTTGTAGTGTACTGAGCTTTTGTTTGTTTAATGTGTAAACATATGACTCACTTACTGTAGGTTGGCATAAGAAAAGTCCAGGTTTCCTTCAGCTGTTGGCACTAACACAGCTGTGCCCATCTTCATTTCCGCCTTTTGGTTCACAAACCACAGTGCGTTGGTAGCAAAGCCAACACTGTACCACTTGCCTGCCATCTAAATTGAATAAGGTGAATAAAAAAGAGTCATTCATGTGTTCCTACTTTCAGTTAATCAATGAATAACATCAAAAATATGTAAATTACAAACTGCTAACAGGCATTATACAAATCCGCTTTCAAATAAAATGTTCTTGAGTGAATTAAACAACCAACCACACTTTCTGAAATAGGCAACATTAACAGCCTTTCTAAATTCTAAAAACAAATAATTGTGGAATTACAGTTGTAATACTTGTCCCTCTCCCTATCTCCCTTACCTTCTCCAGGTTGAAGTCTTTAACAGGAGCGACATTGGCGCAAGCACCCAGTACGCACAACAGTGCAGCAAGTACGCTCAGAAGTCTGTTAGTCATAGCTTCTTCTTTGTGTTCTGCGCTGAATTAGGTATTAGTGGGACATAAGGAGGTGAAGGCAAGTTGAAGCTCCTTATATCCCATCTCCCTCCTCCCTTTTTCTGTCTCCTCCTCCTTCACTAGTATGGACGCATTAGAGAAACTCTTTGGCCTCCACTTACTGACATGCAAATCACTACTGTTACACAACTGGCACATGTGGAAGTGAGAGGGGGGAGGTGAACAGGGAGGAATGTGGGAAGAAGTCGGATATAACAAAGTTCCTTTAACCCAGGCATGGTTTATCTCTACTGCAAAGCTCTTCACCATATAAGAGTCAAATAGAAAAAATCACACCCAGAAACAAGAAATCAGATACACCGGTGATGTAGACAATGATTTAATTTTAAATTTTGATAGCTCATTGCTTTGTTTCCATCACTGTGTATGAGCATTTGGATCATTTACAATGTGTAAAATTCAAGGTGCCTATTTACTGCGAAGTCATTATTGATGGAGTGGTGTGAGCTCCCTTTGTTAGGAAACAAGACAGGCACTGACTTCCTAACAGCTGCTTATGTAGCAAACAAACACTCGGATGTGCTGGCTGGAGCAAGGGGCAGTAACAAGCACATTTTGTAACCAAACTCTCTCACTCACTTTGGAGCTCCACATCTGAACCTAAATTCTCTAACATAGCCCTTCCCTCCTGTGTTCTCTCCCACAATCCACACAGGCAAGCAGGCAGTATGAAAAGGCACTATGATAATAACAGTTGCATGATAATCATGTGTCAACCACAATCGACCACAGATGCAGTTTGTTTGGTTCATTGTTTTTATTTTTTTACTGAAACTACGTTAGTTTTCTGTTTTTCTTCATTTTGTTTTATTTATCTGTATATGCTCACATCCAAACTCGTCACTTTTCTAGTTTGACCATCTCATCTTGGTGGTGTCTTTCTACATCTTAAAAATAGTGACAATTCTAAATTCTACAGCATGCATACACTGAAGAGCAAAGCTGGATCTGCCTGGCACAAAACTCCGCTTCTTCAACATGTGGGGACACAGTCTGTAAAATAAAGAGCTTGGTTTGATTGCATAGAAGCTGTGCTGATGTTTTGTAAGACGGGATAACAGACTGTTGCACAAACTGAAGCCAACACATGCACAGCCTGCAGGAGCAAACGTGAAAAGTATTTGGGAAGGTCAAAACAGCAGGTCATTGTTTTCCTTAAAGAGCCGTTCTTAACCAATCTCATTCTTTCT
>JAUMHF010000012.1:19201096-19230742 GCA_032359275.1 Microctenopoma steveboyesi | reverse complement strand
TTTCATGATATAACAATCTGAGATTATACAATAAACTAGGTCTGATTTTTCATTATCATCATTCATTTCTGATGCTCCTTAAAATGTCTCAAACATATATTTTACTTACTGATGACGTGGTCCTTGTCCACAACATCACAGTGGCCTTGAAAGTGAAAAAATTAAAACCGTAAGTCATTACAAGTAAGACAAATTATTTATTTAAAAGAACCTGAGGATCCATACTTCTATTGTAAACTACTGTATTAAAATTATTAAGAATAGCTATGGATTATTATTAATCTGTAATATAGAATGTTAATATGTAATATCATGTAATATTTTTAAGACAATATAGTCAAAACAAATTATAGGCTTGTGGCTTTGCCAGCTTACATATTATTGTCATTAATATTTTATTATGTGGACATACTGTATGTTGGAAAAGGGAAGAGGAATGCCAGTGAAAAATTCTGTTTCTCAGCAAGCTGCTCGAACTTGGTAAACATTGGCTCGGACAGATTGTCAGCAGACCTGCCTGAATACAAAGCACAAAAAAACCCACTGTGACATTCAAAATGCTTTTTTAACGTACCATAGCGCAGAATCTACTCACTAAAATAAAATAAGACCATTTATACCACTGTTTAAATACAGTATCAATGAGGAAACCAACCATAGAGTTTCATGGTCATCTTGCCCTGTTTCTGATAGTACACGATTGCATATGAGCTGTAGTCCGTGTCTGCAATCACTACGTCAATGTTCAGCTCAGGCCGGGGTCCTGGTGGCAACATTAAAGGGCATGTTAAGACAAGAGTGATGGAAAACTACTACCATGCTTATTATGGTAACAAAATAGAGTGAGGGACCTTGAAGTATTAGTCGTCCAGGGGTTGGGGTTAGACTGTAGACCTGTAAAATCTCCCAGCAGTTGTGATTACTGAGAAGAGAAGAGAAGAGAAGAGAAGAGAAGAGAAGAGAAGAGAAGAGCAGAGACGAGATATAAATGGTATTTCTGGTAAATTGCGCCAACTCTGGGTCAAGTTGACTAAAGGGTTTTTAAATGAGGGGAGAAATCTGATGGATTTAACTGTTCTAACTACATCCTGTTTTGAAGATACCCAGATTAAATTCATGTGGCTTTAGTATGAAGTCAGCATGAAATAAGTGAGTGGACAGACATGTGACTCGTTTGCACTCTCTGCTGTTAAATCGAGGTACTGGTAGTTGTAGTGAGAGCAATATTATCATCATCATCACCTTTATATATAAAGCACTTTAAAACAACCACAGCTGACAGTGTGTGCTAGTACTTACTGTCGTGTTTTTGTGCTGACGGACAGTGTTTGGTTGGACGCGGAGGAATAAGTCAAATTAATGAGTGTTGGCTCCACTTTGCTTCCATGGTTCATCAGGTAGGAGCATTTGGAGGCAATGTTCAGCAGGTACCACTTTCCTGTCATCTGCAGCATATACAAGCAGCATCAAGCCAATGTGCATGAACAGAATATGTATTTTACCACATTAGAACAAACTCAAATAGATTATTTAGTAACTAAAAATGTTTCTCTTCTGTTAATAAATTTAGATCTGTTTTAACTGCTATGCTCCATTATCTTTTTTGTTCAAATTCTATTTGACTGAACCACCCCCCTTCCCCATGTTGACACTTCAACACAAGCATGTCCACATTGGCTGCCCACACACTAATCCATAATGAAGCAGACTAAAATTCTGAAATATGTTTATGTCCTAAAGCATGTTCTTTCTTTTTAGTTTGACTAGTATTGAAATATTATCTGTTCTAGTAACTTCTTCCAAAAAGCCCTGCTGAATTAGTCAATGTACTGAAAAGGGTACAAACTGTCCTCGTTCCATAAAGTTCACTTTGCTCATGTTCTTCTGAAAAGAACAACTGTTTGTCCATTCCAGTGAATCACATCAGAAACAGAATACAATTTCCACTCTGGAAAGGCCAGGAAACAACACAGTGAGTAATTTACTGTTCTCCTCTCAGGACACACTCCCTAATTTGTCTAAATGAGACCTCTTTCCACTGCAGCCTTTTCGTGTTTTTTTCCAGCCTTGTCACATTTGATTCTGCGCAGGAGTTTCAAATGGTCACAAACAAAATGCTGACAGAAAGTATTTATTAAAACCAGCACTTAAGACACAGTCATGGAGCACAGTACTGTGAATACTCTGCCTCTTCCTCCAGTATTCTTACCTGCTTTATGTCTATATTCTGTGCTGGTGGGGTCATTTCGATAGGGTTGGTTTTTGGCTTCATGGTGGGTCGTATTTGGGGTCGTGGTCGACTCTTGGCCCCCCCTACAGCCTCACTGGATCCCCACAGACACACACACATCAACAAGACCACTGCCAACATGCGACACCAAACTGCAGCCATCCTAGCACTGACACTACTACACTCAAGAATTATTGCTCAGCTTTGTGTACTCCTTTGTCCTTTTGTCTCCCAAATCTCTGCTTCTTTTCTGTCCTTTAGGTCTCTGTCTATTACTCCTTATCTGCTTTACTCAACCTGAAGAAATGCATAAACAGTCAGACGGCAAGAGACAAACAATGTGAAACAGAGGAAGGTCTATTAGGTTAAATATTAACTTGGTTTATTGATAGACATTAGGCCATACTGCAGTACAGGGGCCAAAAATAAATAATCATTAAATACTGAGTTTAAAATCTTAATAAACTGTAAGATCAGTAAATTATCAGAGAAAAAGAATGTGTTTGTGTGAAAATGTGCATTTATTGACAAATTATTAACATATGTATGCACCAGACAAAAAACATAAGACACAGCAATGTTGTAACACCCTGTGTTTGGGGACCGCTACAGAAAAAGGGTATTTCTAATTCAGCCCCAGTGTATTTTGGCATGTTTCATGCATGAAAACCACTCAGATGGTAATGATGATGACTAAGTTGCTTGTTCAACACTTGAAAACAAACATTTATTTCCTACATTAGCAAAGAACTACTTTGTGTTCAAATTTCAGCTAAATTCGAACACACAAACAATGTATGCTACACAAAGCTTCTCGCTTCCACAGCTGTGTCAAAATCATGGAATGGACCTTCATTTTGCCTGCCAGAAAGGTCCGGCCTACAGTGACACATACAGCAGGTGTTTTCAGTGGATCAGGCACGTCATCATAGGTCATCAGACTTTCTCCGACTTTTCAGGACTGCAGTTTTCCCTTAGTTTAAATTTAAGGGCCACGCTGTTAATACAGAATCGTTGACCTGTTGGGTCTGGTCCGTCATCAAACACATGACCCAGATGGGCATCACACTGTACGACACACACATAAACACACAAAGAGAACCAGAAAAAAAAGCAATGTCATAATTAGACAGAACTTAATTATTAGAAAACAACTTTAAATGACTACACTTGTTTTATCTGTGAGGATTTATTTATCATTTATTGGTAAAAAACAGACAATTGTCTGTGGGAAAAAAATAAGAGGTTATGAATCTGAGAACAGAAAAACAATCGCAGACACTGCATGCACAGTGGGCATAGTCAGTACAACAACTTGGAATATCCTGAAAAAACTGACTTGAATTTATCTGTTCCAATACGTTCTCACTCAAAATTTGGTGACAATAAAGGTGCTATGTTCCTTCCTTCCTAAAAGCTGAAATGTATAACATTCCCGTCATATTCTTAAACTCTAATGTCTTTAGTGTAGAACCAAAAGAATGGATTAGCCTTGTCATTTCAGGACTTCCGTAGAGACGTGAACATTACCTAAAACAACTATACTATGTACACTGAACTTTGGCTTCACAACCCAAAATACAACTCACATTTTTACAAAGGACCTCTGTCCCAGCACTACCAAGGCTGTTGTCAGGGCGACGAATTATGGAGGTATGGCTTTCATCCTGTTCCCATGTCCCATGAGCCTCTTTGAATGCTGGCCAGCCTGTTCCAGAGTCGTACTTCGCCTCTGAACTTTTATGAAAGAAAGCAGAATTTTTCCAGATAAACATGTGCTAATACAAATAACTAACACAAACATCGTTTAACAGTCGGTCAAACGATGATCAAACATTTACACTACAAAGGACTAAAACCGGTGTCTATGAGTATGTGTATGTGTTACCTGAAGAGTGGAGCATCACAGCAAACACAGTGGTACATTCCCACTTCATAATGGTTAAGGTAGATCCCACTAAAAGGCTGAGGACACCAACAAATACCGTTAAAATGCAAATTAGTATTATGTTTTATTCACATTTGTGATTACCTATTAATCAGGTGGCTTTAAATTAATAATATAATAAAGGTTGTAGCTGAACTCATTAAACCTGTCACAGGTCAACAACACAGTGATGATCAAAGTCCACTGTGCTCATGTGCGTGTATGTATGTCACATGGTCATTCATATATGAAACTCACCACCTCTGTTCCTTGTTCTCTTGTGACTACATACTGTTCTGCGGTGAGTTTCTTTTGCCAGTCCGTAGTCTCGTTGTAACGGGTGAGAGACTGCAGGCCTGCAGAGAGCAGAGGTTATACTGAGGAGGTCACTGAGTTTGCATGACCATTTGTTGGTAAAAGTCTAAATGCAGAGTATTTGTGACAGAATAAACACAGATTCAACTTTAAAACCGTCTGTTTGTTGCAGTGTTTCCTAAACCGTTTCAAATCAGAACCTTAAGATGATGGAGCACATTTGAGAAAATGTTAGTTGTCACATATTTACAGTGCTATTTAGCTGAGAAGGTTTTATTAGCAGAGAAGGTAACTATTGTTCAACAAAACAGTAAGACTTCACTTTTAATTTTACTGGGATGGGGAAATAAAATAGAGAGATCCCATGTTAGTGATGATCCCTGCCACCCCCACCTCCCAGGACTACTTAACAAGAGTTTCTTAGAATATCTAATATCTAAGTATCTTGCAACACATTGATATGCTCTAATAACATCCGTAAGGAAACCACAGCACTGTGTATCTGAAGGTGTTTGAAGCTACAAGCTGGAACACTCGAAGAGCAGTAGTGAGATCTACCGTCCCCCCCCCAGTACCTTGAGACGAGGACACGAGCCGGCTGAATAGAGGGATCCTCCTCGGAAACGCCACGACTCTGGCTGCAGCGTGTTGAGAAATAACTAGGAACAGACGAGGGACGAATCGAGACATATTTGCTGTTGCTGTGTGTCTAAAGTCGAGTGGCGGATTCAGCGCGGACCTGGCTGTGCGCCTTCACCTCGGGATCGCTCACGCCTCGCTGGTCCTCCCCCGGCTCATCCCGGCGGTCGGCTCGGTGACCCGGTCAAAAACCACACTCAACGCTACGTGGGTTGGCTTAATCTGATCTTTATTGCTAGACAACGTGCAAAGAGCAGCTTGACGTATATAGGGTGTTAAATTGTGGCAGTAAAAAAGGCAGTCTGAAATCTGTCTAACGATTTAGCCTAAGATAAGTCTTAGGTGACAAAAACAAAACTGTGAACCACCACGTACAGTCTGAGCTATAAAACTAGAACTTTTATTTGGTCCTATGCAGTAGCTGATCTAGAATATTGCATAGGGTGTCAGGGGTGAGGCAAGTCTGAGCAGGGTAGCAATGCTGGATCTTTTCTGTGAAGTATGTGACCATCCCATGCATGTAATTGGAATCAACAAACTATTCAATACACTATTGACTGTTTCATTATCTCTGGTTTAGGTATTGTATAAATGACAGAAGAAGGAAAAATATTCCCCAAAATAAATAAAATCAATACAGATAAAGAATGAATTAATATTTGAAAGCCAGAGAGGCTTCGGACAAAACAAGCGATTCATTTAATAAGTCTGATTTCAAGAACATATAATTTGGGGGGAAACTGGAGGGGCAAGGGTCTAGCGAACTTTCCCCCCACCCCCTGCCCCTCTGCAGATTGTATGTAAGCAATTACAACTTAGATAACATGTCTGTTTGCAGCGTTGTAGCATATAATTACACCTACACAAGTCTGTTGTTCTATATAGTCTGGTATTGCACAGCTGCAGCCGTTTCCACTGCCAATAGGTTTCCAGGTTGATGCATAAGGTCTACAATGTAGCGACACCCATTCCTGGTAGGGTTCCCATCAAAGAGTAGTACTTCATTCCAAGCCCGGTTATATTCACCCCTAACAAGCGTGGTGCTGATTCCAATACAGTCAGCCAAACACTGAAAAGTTAAAGACGAAACACAGATTAGACTGTGATTATTTAGAAACTTTGGAAATGGAGTGGAAAACAGAGGGGGCTTCAAATGCGATGCTGGTAAAATACAAGGTTGGTAAAGAATGCTTTGTGAAATGTGGGTCAGAGTTACCTTAAAGAGAAGTGCCCTGTGACAGTAGATTCCCTTGTTGATCAATCCAATGGGAATAACATTAGACTGTAGCTGAAACTTGAGCTCACTGAGGTGCAGGACCCATGGAAAATCATGCAGTTTCTCAATCTTTACTGCTCCACCCATGGCTTCACTCACCAGCCTGACACCCAAATCCATTCACAAACCAAATGAAATTAAAACAGGTTAAGTGTTTGTTTTGCATCCTAAAATATCACAATGACATTTTTCTATTGGTTCTTATACCAGTGGGTATAGGAACGCTATCTCAAGTGACATCTCTGTATGTTAGTTGAAGCTGACTAATTAAATCCATCACCTGGCCAATGCAGCATACTGCTCTTGTTCATGCAGTAGAAGGATGGATTCTTTGACTTCTTTAATAAGAACCTGCAAAGGTACATCCATCCTCATCTGTGGTGTCTTCTTCCTGTACACAAAGACAGTGCAATTAAAATAAAATTAATACCTATGTTGTGTTTCCTTGTTTATTTCCTTAATGTTTCATATTTTTGTAAATCACTTTTAATTGCCTTGTGACAGAAAAGTGCTTTATATAAAACAGTAGTCCTAAATTAATTCTAGTTAGAGGCAAAAGCTTTAACCTGGGTTATAATAAGCCATGGATAACGCCTCAAATGGATTACATAACATGCTGCTTAAGAATGCATGAGATGTTGTGCGCATGCTAAAGGGGGACATAGAAAAAGGGCTGGATGTGAGGTAACCCAGGAGGGCACTACTCTTTTTGGAAGTGTTAAATCGTCAAAATGCTGAAATGGTTAGTGTGGGGGGTGCATGTAAAACCTTAATACATATAATGTGTGTTTGTGTTTTCAGCGGTATCTTCGTGAGTATGCATGCATGTGCACGTGCTTGTTTTTCTGCATGTGAATTTAAGAGTCTATTTATATAGCTACAAAGGCTCTTTTACTCTGAGTGTGTTGCAATCTTTAACAAAATGGGATCATTTATCCTGTGAGGCCCCACTATTGGTGCACAATGTAGGCAACAGGAGAGAGGGGAATAAAAGCGAAAGGAAAAAAAGCGGAGCACTGAATTGGAGTAGACAAAGGGAGGCTGACAGTAGTCTAACAGCAACAATAACAATAAACTTTAGCAACTGCTACATGGTAAGGATCCACTATTTGATAAACATTTGTTTTGAAGTATAACTCATACTCTATTGTTGTGTTGATGACAATGATGGGCCGGTGCTGGTTAACTGGCTGCTCAGACAGCTCCTCTAAAGTCAGAATCCTCTGACCTGCAGAGGCCTGAAAGTAACAGACACATAAAGCTTTCATTATCACTTTAGCTTATATGCTAAAAACCAAAATACAAAAATGTAGTCTGTACTTCACAAAAGTCAGAGGGACAGAAAAAAATGTTTTTGTCTGCAACAGTGAACACACCTTCCCAGCATCATAGAAGCCATCAATAATAACATCAGTGGAGGCCAAATGACCTGTCAGGTTGTATTTAACAGACAAGTTGGAGTTAAGCAGGCTTGTCATGGCCAACTTGCTGTAGCTGCTCTTGCGATTCACTGACTGGTTGATTTCTTGAAGCATTTCCAAGGCTCTAAGGCCAAAATAAACACAACAAGCACACAAGCACATACAGTTATTTAGATTCTGATAAAAAATACAAAAACGTACACAAAAAACACAGACAAAATTCTGCCTACCTTCAGATTTAGTCATATTACTGCCATCTACTGGCTATGTAATAGATGGTCCCGTTGCTACGCTTCTACCCAGCTTTGCATGGTTAAAAATCTGTATTTTATTTACATTTTTATTTCATTAACAACTGAACAATATTCCTTTAGTAATACATTTCTATAGTTCCTCTAGTTATACTGCACATAACAGATCAGTCATAACGTCATGGTAACGTGTCATCTCTGTCCTACCCAAATTTGCACATCTCCACTGAAGTAGGCTCATCACTGGCACAAATATGCACAGCAAAGCATGTATTGCACAACACCTCCTTGTGATAGGACTGCAGCAAATTAACCAGTGGGTGAAGGCCTCCAGCCCTTTTTAGCTATGTAGGACAGTAAATGAGTTTTAGGAACTTAGGAAAAGCATTTTTAATGATATAGATTTTTTGTGGTTCAAGAAAAGTCACAGTATTAATAAAATTAACTTATATTTCTTTTATCCAAAACACATTCATGTTATTTTCAGATCAGCCTCTTATTCTGAGAATAAAGAAAACACCAACCTCTTCTCTTGCGTCTGCGTCACAAGCTAGTACTGCCAGAAACATCGTGGTGTTGACCAGAACCTGTGTATCTGTGGACTTTAAAGGCTCTATTAAAGCCTTCACGGCTCCATGTGATAAGATGCTGCAGCGAATGACTTCCTGTTGTGCCATGTTGCCAAGTGTGGCAGCAGCATTGGATACTGTCCTAGGACAGTTTGCATAGAGCTGCTGGACAAGAATCTCATGGCCTCCTGCCTCAAACACTGCACTAGAAGAAACCACAGAAATGGAAGGGAGATTTGGGCTGACTCTAAATAAAGTCTCGTGCATTACAGGAGGTATTTCTGTAATGAGCATTTGATGCAAATAAATACAGTACTACTACTATTACATACAATACAAACATTGTGTTTAATGTGCATAAAACATTAATAGCATTTATTAACACAGCTGATTGTAAAATGTACATTATTTGTGGCATAAACCCTAAAACACGCCTTTAAGATATTCATTTAATAAATAATTGTTACTGCAGTTACTGCATGATGACTTTTGCATTGGTAGAATTAACAAAAGGACAATGTGTGTGTAAATGCATTCAGGTTGCCTGTCACTCACACTGCATTGTGTTGATTATTATGTGTGAGACTAGAGAGAGCCTGGGTTGCTGCCTCTCTCAGTGTCAAACTCTCGCTGCTCAACCCCTGGACCACTGCAGTGATACCACCTGAAACACACATAAATTCAACTCATTCACAAGTCACTGTGGTCAGCATGGTTATGTGCTAGTGTGAATGTTTAATTACCCAGGTCTCTGATGCGATCTTTACTAGATAGATGGGAGCTCATGGCAGCCACAGCCTTACAGGTAGATGTTTTTACACCAGTGTCTGTCACAGACAGAAGGTCTACGAGAACTTTCTCCACATTGTGCTCATGCAGTACTTTGTGATTTTCAGCTAAACACACAGGCGTGATCATCCACATGCATAGCAACAAAAATAAAAACATACATAGTTTAAATAAGTATCATACTTTTTACACCCATCGAACCATTAGTTTTCATTTTAAATAAAGTGATGTTTTGTCTCTATCTAGCTTACAGTTCTGAGCGACCCTTGTGATGCATTCAATAGCACTAGACTGGATTTCAGGCATATTGAGGATGAGAAGAAAATCCATCAGTCTAGTCAGTCCTCCGTCTTTGTGAATCAGCTGGACACTCTCACTATCACACAGACAGTTAGCTATTACCTGTAAGGCTTTAGCATGAAGATCACTAAAGTCCTGTAAGATATAAAAGATATATTGCTAGAAAAGGTAATAAGAGTTGAGAAGTTTAGAGTGGTCAACAATAATAATATAATAATATTGGATTTGAAATTATCCTAAACAATGAGGTTTAATTTGTGTTTAGCTCTCCATATTTTACTTTCAGTCATTTAGGGGTAAGGAGCAGAACAAATACAAGCAAAGCTTGTATTTTCATACATTCCCTCTCACATATACACAGACCTACCGTGTTATTAAGGATATCCATAAGCTTATCAAATCCACGCTCTTCCCTAAAAGCATTGCGTGTATCTTTATCATTGGTGATATTTTGCAGGGTCTTTAAAGACAATTGCTGAATGACGGGAAAGTCTGAATTTAATAGTTCCAACAGTGGAGGGATCCCACCCAACTCATGAACTGACAGGCGAGTCTTGTAGTCCTTTACATACATAGTACAACAGGGGGAACAAGAAAATAACAAAACCATAGGAATCATGTGAGTTTCACCAATTCCAAGACTACATTTTACAAATCTGCTATCTATTTAGTGTTTTTTTCAGTAAATAAATATAATTTCTGCCTTGAAAAACTATATAACCATATTACCTTGTAAACTCCTCTAGACTGACAATGTTAAATCACCTGGACTAGGTTGAAGATTATCTCTAGCGAGTTTTTCTTAACATCTGGGTCTGGACTAGACAGAAGCTTGATTAGAGATGGCAGGCCGTTGTTGTCAAAGATCTGAACCTTACAGACAAAATCCACTGACAGAGAGGCCAGGCAAAGTGTTGCAAACTCATGGATAACAGTATCATCTTGAATAGAAGACAAAAAAGAGCATATGGAAACATATAACTAAAAGATGCATGTTCTTACTGCAACTTGTGTTTGGTAAATATGTTGTAAAATAAATGACTCACCTTCAAGTGACAATTTGTCAATAATAACGGGAATGACATCTATTTTGTTCAGAGCACTCTTTACATCCCCTTTCAATGAAATCAAGAGACAATGTTAACCACACATTTATTTCATCCCATTAGATCTTAAAAAAATAAATTTTAAATGTCAGTAAGCATAAGTTGTATGGTGAGTCATCAAATCTCTCAGTAGACTGCATTTATCATATTGTATGTTGTCTGACACACCATTGGTGGCCATGGTGCCCAGGGCCATGAAAGCAGTGCGTCTAACCAGCTTGTTGTTGTGAGTGATGAGCTGACAAAGAGGTTCCAGTGCCCCAAGTCTCAGCAGAGAAACCTTGCTCTCGTCTCCTAACAACAGGGGGAGATATTGAACAGGAAATTTCACCATGGCGCTAGACAGAACCTGAATTTTGTATACATGTAAATGAATGGGAATGCTCTGCATTGAAGGGCTATAGTAAAGGAATACAGCTAAAGTTTAAGGCTAGAGTAGAATGCAAACTATACAGTTGTGTAAATTTTAGAGTAAATGTGAAGAACGGACAAATGGTCGGCCAAGAGAAGAATTTTCAATTACAAGGTTGCCCACTGTACCTTTTTCTGCAAATGTGTGGATTGCTTCACAGGCTTTGATTAGAATATCCTCCTCTGGAGAGTTTAACAGAAGCACGACTGTTGATGGGGTTTTGCCCAAAAAAGATAGTGCCTCAAACTATGGAGAAAGAGAGAGACATGTAATGACCTAGCTATGCTTTTTCTGGAGAGCATTTCAATAGTGACTTACCGTTTCCTTGCATGGAGTTTCGCTCTCCTTCTTAATTTTCTTTCCCATTCTGGAGACTAAAGAAATTGAAATTTCAACATGTAAATTAACTGTTTTCAATTTAGCTCAAAGTGGCTAAATGCACCGATTCAGCAATTTTTCGGATATACTTACAGTTACACTACAAAGCTAGCTAACCTGACAGCTTAGCCGAGCATTTCGGAAAGGAGCATTAAATGTGTTCACAATTGGCGGTTGCACTGTTGAAAGTATTCCTCGCGGCTTACCTATTTTTCGCAAACAAATGGAACAAGTTTACGGGTTTTTTTATAATGCCAGCAGAGCAGACGAGCAAGACACGTTTTGTGTTGTGGAAAAGGAGGTTGACACCGCGTTGCTAGGCAACGGGTGCTACACGACACTAAATCAGAGCCACGTAGATCTGAGTGGATTAGGTATCGATACATGCAGTGTTTGGAGTATGGTTTGTGAACGAGTCCAGTGTCTATCATTAATAAAAAACAATATGGTATAGTGTCAGTGGAAATTCAGCGGATGTCGCCTTCAGCTACTCTTTGCTAAATAAGTTTTTTCATCATTTATTGTAGGCTCCTCATTCAGACAGTTAACACAGTATTTGAAAATGTAGTGTTGATGGATGGGGGTCTGCCTTGTACAGTTCATTTAAAACAGCACTGAGGTAAATGTTCCGCTGTGAAGACTAATAAAGCAAATGCGCTGTATACAGCATCAGCACACAGACACCCTGCTCCTAAAGAGGCACTGACACAGCAATTTGCCATCGGAAACAGCATAGTATGCATCAGTAATACATTACCTATGGTGATGCGGGACATATTTTTCTGCTGAAGACCCTCGGGTCAAACTATAAAACAAGTCAATAGTGAAGGTGAAGTGTTGGAAGATTTTCTAACTTTATGTATGTATTTATTGTTTGTTAATGCATCATGAGTTGCGCAACAGAGATAAAGAAACGTGAACACATCATTTAATAGGTCAGCCTAAAAATTGCCATTTATTTAATAAATGAAAAAGTGTTTCACACTGAGTGGAGACTTTCTGAATAATTTATAATATTTCTGTTATCTTTATTAAACTAAAATATAAATGCAGCTTTAGAATGACATAGAAAACACTCGTGTAAAAGATACAGAAAAGTGGTATGGGCCCGGCGGAGGGAGGGTGTTGTAGCGAATCAGCGCTGCGGAGACGAAACGCTGGCTGTCACCTCCCCTCCGCCGAGCTGTCATCTGTCAGCGGCACACATGAACCTCAGTACCGCAGACGGACTTAACCAGCTCTTGATTTTACGTCCAAAAATGTGTTCATGACAGGAACGTGACAGGATACACCTTTATCAACTCTGCGGACTGACCGCAAACGCGTAGGAGGGGGCTGAGCCGTTTGCTACTAGCGCTCTGCTAGCTATTTGTAGTCTTTAGCTTGCAGGCTAATGATAGCCAGCGGGTGAACGGAATCCAGTTTTGCTTTGTGCTGTCAGATGGCTAACATCGCATAGCTGGTTCGCTAGCGAAGGTCGGAGGGACTAACGTTAGCTGGTAGTCAAGAGCGTTTCGTTAATCATTCAGCATTACCAGTGTGTCATTTTATTTACCTTTTAAGGCGCGTTATATATGTTTTTTTCATTTTTGTCGTGGCTTCCTATGTTCCACCTTTCCTCGGTATGTTGGTGAAATTTGTCGTTGGTGTTTGCTAACTAGCGAGCTTCTCGGCTATGCTAACGCGAGCTCAGTAAGACCTCACATCTCAGGGGTGCGGAGAGCTCCAGACGAGTCAAGGAAGGAAGAGACTTATGATGTGGGCTGAGGGAAGCGGTGGACTGTTAGGTGAAGGAAAGCAGCAGTATTAACTTCAACACCATTTTCTCATATCAGCTCTTGTCGAGGTAGGGTCATATTGTTAGCCAACCTGAGTGGGACGTTATATGAAGAAAATAATTGGGAGACTTTGATTTGCGAGCTGGATAAATGAGCTGTACTGGTATTGCGGAATCGTGAGCTGGTGGGCATCGTACCAGAAGATAATCTGACAAGATTATTGTACGAACAGCAACAAAGAGGTAGATTGCTTAAAAATGGCTTCGGCGAGCAGCATTGCCGCATCTATTGCGAGCAAAACGAAGACCAAGAAAAAACACTTCGTTGCTCAGAAAGTGAAGCTCTTCCGTGCCAGCGACCCTCTGCTCAGCGTAGTAATGTGGGGAGTCAACCACTCGGTAAGTCGGACCACATAACGCTCATATCATCACTCACTGTTACGATCGTTTTGGTCGTTTCATGTGCCACATTTAATCCTAAAACGAGTTGACTGTCAGGCTCCGGGCTGTGGCAGTTGACTCACAATTACGAGGGGGGCAGCTGTCCAGCGATTGGCTTTAGTGCTGTCAGTGAAAATGTGTGGCTGTAAGTAACTGAAATACGCCTACGTCCAAGCATTAGTTGTGTTAAGTAAACCTTGTACAGTTACAACTTGTATGATTGTATTGCAGAATTTTGGTGTTTGCACTAAACTGTGTGAGCTCGTGTGTGTGTGTTTGTGCACGCGTTTATGTATTTGAGGAGTAAACTCCTTTTGGCTTCTTTGGCTTCCTGTTGTGTACATTTAGGATAAGCTCCTAGAGCACTGTGTCATGAAAGAGCAGATCTTCCCGTGCTAGACAACTTATCTCTGCTGTCTGCTTTTTCTTCTTTTGCTGAATATTTGCTGTGGACTAATACTCATATATTATATTATTATTTTTATTGTTTTTTTCATTATTATTGTTATATGCTGTAATATTACAACATGCTTACCAGAGCACAGCCACTGAATGGTTATTGGAATTCCCATCCAATTACCTTTGAATTCAGTGTTTTAGATTAGTTATAACTGCTTTCCAATATGTAAACAAAAGTTTTGAGCAATTAGTGAATGGCAGCACCCATTTAACCTTTTAGTACAGTTTATGCTGTATGTTAGAATAACATTGTTCTCATGGGTAGTGTTGTAGACCGCCTAAACCGAGACCAAGACATTGCCGAGACCAGAAGGTATCAAGACCAAGACACTGCCGAGACTTTAGGGTACCAAGACCAAGAGAAACACACACTGAGGGCGCTTTCACATCAACAGCAGTTGATGTGCACCAAACGGACCATACGGAACAAAAGCTTAATCGCACTCGGGTGCACACTAAATCAAGTGGACCGAGACCTACAAAAAGAGGTGGTCTCGGTTCACTTGACTATGCACCAAATGCCAAACTTTGGTGCGGTCCACCTGGTGAGAACGTGCACCGAACGAAAACCGGACCAAGCGCTATGAATCACATTATTTGATGGTATTAAATCATGTGTAGACTTTAATTTATTTCTTTACAACACCTAAAACCTGCTGCAGGACAAATTGCGGACAAACGGGATGTCGAGAATGTTCAGTGTGTCACAGTTGTCTGTCCAAGGCGAGACCAAGACCAAAGCTGGTCAAGACCAAGACCGAGGCCAAAAACAGACTAGGGCTAAAATCGTCATCACATAACTCAAATCAACTGTAGAGGAAAAAAAAGGCAATTCTAGTGTCATTACTCGTCTAATCAAATTCGTGCGACGTTAGCATCACAGACGCCTAAATAAAATAACATATAATAATAATAATAATATGTCAAATAAAGTTATGCCAAAACTTAATACCTAAAGATAATATACAATTTTTCAATGCTTTCTAATAGCTTTACTTTTTGCTTATGTGATTCACTACGTTTTAATACTTTTTAAAACCCTGCAGATTCCCTGTTTTAGCTGAGCAATTGCTATTGGTTTTACTGTGCTAGCCAGCTCTGTGAGATAGCAACAGCTCTTAAATGTTCACTGACACTTTAAATAAATTTTCTTCGTCAAATACACCATATAAATCTTCAGATTTAGGAGTTTTTCCTCATAGTTTGATGACAAGAAATGCAGAAATAGTTAACAATCTTGTAGTTAGTTATCTAACCTTTCGTGATGCTTTCTTTCCAGATGCCTGGTGAATGTAGGCTTTGTCCCAGCAGTCTCCGTCAAGGTGGTTCGACAAAATTGGTATACAGCACAATGCTATTTTTTCTGGGACATTTAAATGATTCAGATCCTCATTCAAATTTAGAGTAATAGCACTGTCCAACTAATTAATGGTTGTGCCACCCTTTATGGCAATCGAGGATGAATTTTGTCCCACTCATGTTTGCATCATTTTAATTCAGCCACCTTGGGTTTTCAGGCATGAACAAGGTCATTCCTCAGCATCTCAGTCATATCAGCTTTTAAATGGATAGTATGCATTCTAGCTAGACACCTTCTGTGGATAGATACTAAGTATACAGTACATATACAATGGGTTGCGTACGTTTGGGCAACTTTGTCAATGTTCATGATTTTCCTTTATAAATCATTGGTTGACAGCCTCTAAATGCTTCCTATAGCTTTTAACGAGAGTCTGGATTCTGGTTGAAGGTATTTTGAACCATTTGGACCAGCAAGATGATTTTGTTGGTCTTTGGATCTGGTCTGTGGGTCGACTCTGACTGTTCTCACCAGTCGTTGCTTCTGTTTATCTGAGATTTTTCTTGGTCTGCCGCTTCGAGCCTTAACGTGAATGGTGCCTGTGGTCTTCCATTTCCTCAATATTGTTCGTAACTGTGGAAACAGACAGCTTTCTGTATCCTTCCCCTAAACCATGATGGTGAACAGTCTTTGTTTTCAAGTCATTTGAGAGTTGTTTTAAGACGCCCATGTTGCTACTCTTCAGACAATATTCAAAGAGGAGGAAAACTTTCAATTGCCCTCCCTTAAATACTTTTTCTCATAATTGGATTCACCTGTGTATGAAGGTCAGAAGTCACTGAGCTTACTAAGCCAGTTTGAGTTTCGAAAATTAGTTCTAAAGATTTTGGAATCAATAAAATGACAACGGTGCCCAAATTTATGCACCTGCCTATATTTGTTTAAACAATCATTGCACACTTATTGTTAATTCTATAATATTCTATTCTATATCTGCTCTGTAGCTCCAACCCTTTTATAGTGGATGTTTATAGTGAGTGTCAACGTGCTGGACCAAATACTCGGGAACAATGCAGAATTTATTAGCAAGCATTTAGGCTTTAATAGCATAGTATAAGATAATTGTCTCCTAGAAATATGCAGCTATGGGTGCATCAATCTATTGCTATAATTCTATTGATTATTCCAACAATTAATCGTGTATTTGTTTAGGAAATCAGTTTACTTTATTATAGGGAAGCAGTAAATGTACAGCTAATTGGGTTTTATTTTCAGATCTATTTATAAGTCTATAGTTGTACCGCTTAATTTGCATATTATGCTGTTATTTGTTAAACAGTGCATCAAAAGGTTTTCGAAAAAAAAACGTTTTGCTGTTATGTCAGATGCCAATGTTACAGCACATATATGTATACATAATACTGTATATTGTAACAAGATGACAAAATTACTATCAGTAAAAAAGTACTTTACGTTACTTTGCCTGGCAGTCGCTTTTATCCAAAGCGACTTACAAGGAGCTAGCACTGGGTGTCTGCATCCCAGTCTGACGCTTAACCCATTGAGCTACCAAGCCTTCCTGTAAAAAATATGTTTAATAATAATGTGCATCTACAGACTTTTCAGTCTCTCTCTCCTCATCCCTTCAGTCACTTATTGGATGGTATAATATATAAAACTTATGTTTTAAAATTCATAAGCATGTAGTTACTTTCAATTTAGCTTAAACTCTGAGCAAGATGGTCAACTGAAAAGTTAAAACAATGTTATACCAAAAATAGATCAACACGCAGAAATATGTAGAGAGCTAAATTACAAATTATACTCTCTTAAGATAGGTCACTTTTTTCTCTTTCCAATGCCTACCTCAGCATTGAGTGTGCATTACAGAGGTACTTATATGGATTCAAGATTCAAAGAATCCAAGGGTTTGCTGTCACGTACTCAGCAACTCAGTAAAAAGGTTTTGTTAGACAGCGACTGTACATATGGGGGCTGCAAAAAATATTCCATAGACCCTAGAAATTGTAGAAAATATTGCAACATGGTCTTTAGTTTTAGCAGGTTTACAAAAATGTATTAATTGTGACCACTATTTTATAATAGTTCCACTTCCATTACAGCCCAGTTTAGTGGGTCCAAAGGCTGTTAACTGCGCACACAAAAATGCAAGTTGCATTAATTCTGTTTCATCATAGATAATAATTCATGGATATTAATAAACCTTGTTTATGCAGAGCCATAATTCAGCAATAGTGCAGTGCTTTGGTGTCTAAAAATTCTGCCCATCTTGCAAATTCATTCAATATTTTTATCATAGCTCATTTTTGTATCATCCTGTCTATCCCATTTTCATTCAGTGCCCCTCTTTCTCATTTTTTTTTTGCCTCTGTCTGATTCAGAGTAGCTGTGTCTGGTTCTGTGTATTACATAAGAGGAGGATACTATAAATATCTGCAGGAGTGACCCACACCTAATATGTGTGATGATTATGGGTGAGGAAACGGAGAACTTGCAACGACATAGAGCAGCCTGTGGTTTTGTTCCAGTATGTGTCTCCAAAAACATTTCACATAGCTGAACTGAAACAAATCTTTTCTATATTCTTCTTCTATATTCATGCAGATAAGCAGACATACAATCACTTGGCAGTTTACTAGGTACAGCTACCTAAAATTATTACAGTCTTGTACTTCGGGCTTAACAGTTGGATCTCTTGAAAGATCACATTTTTGCTGCTGCATTATAAAGAGCCGTATTTCAGTTTTTAGCTTGGCTTCATTGATGTAAATGTGGAGGATTAAGTTAAGTTGAGAAGTTAGTTGATCTGACTTTTTTATTTGAAGGACATGAAAAACACACAAAGGAGATTTATTACCTGTTCGCCCAGTGTCTCTCTGCCATCCTTAAATCATACACAGTATCTTAAACAGCCCTTTTTTCTGTTCTTTTCGTAAGTTGACCTCGTATATTGGCTAGCAGTAGGTTTGCAGCTACAGAGCTCTGTGTGTCTTTGTGGGTTTTCAGAGAACAGTACAGTAAATCGCAAGAATAACAAATTACCTCTGTGGTCATATGGTTGTCCATAGTAATACAATGTGTAAAACATTATACCAAAACAGAATCTTCATGATGTTGTAATTTATTGCAGGGCTGTTGCATAACACTGTATTCGTTTTTGCTGGCTATATCAAATACATTTCCAAGAGCTTACTTGCATATACTCATGTGCTTGTGTGTGTGTAAATATGTATGTATAGTGTATGTACATCCTATTTGTGTTACTCATCATGCCATGGCACACTCCTTGCCCAAATGTGAAATGACGTGTTGCTGAGCAGCTTGATTTCCCTCAGCAGGACCAGCCATATACTATAATTCTGTTTGTTGCTCAGTCAGTCTAAACCACAATATCCTTTAATAGCTGGCCTTTCATAGCCCTGACTTTACAACACCTTTGCTAAGCTGTCTGCGTGTGTGTTTGTGCACACGTACCTACTTGTAATAACTGTAATTTGTGTTTCATTTAGTGTTTCAACCCAGATAGGAGTAGTTAGATAGTTGCTTACATTTGTGCCAGGCCCTATTTGTCTGTCTCCTCACTTGTGTCCCACTAATGATTCTCCAACACCATGGTTTGGTTCAGACCTCAATTTCTGTCCAACAATTCAGTTCATATTTCTTTTTGTCTGCGTGTTTACATGGTTCTGTCTTTGAGGACTCTGACAAGACCATGATCATTTGTTTCAGGCTTTGTTTAGTTTTTTCCTTTATTTGTATTTCACTATTCACACTGGATAGCAAACTGACTATCTCTGCTTAGGTTTCAGCTGGCTGCTCTCATGGCAAAACTAATAATAATAATTAATAGTTTATTGATCCCCGTATTGTTGTTGTTTGTACAGCTGCTAAACCTGTGTCTGCACTACTATGGGATTTTTGTGTCTTGTCCATGGACACCTCGACATGTGGATTTGGGGGGACTGAGAATCGAACCACTGACCCTTGGGTCTACGAGCTGTGCTAAGTGAGAACTTATCGAACCAGTTGAATTATTTTACGTTCTCTGTAGTGTCTTGTTCTGTGAGGGATAATCACCTACAATACCATATGCTGACAATGAATGGCGTCTGTTGCTGGTCCAGTCTTTTGTATCTATATGAACACCATGTAGGAATAACTCAAAGTGACAAAGACAGATGGTGTTAGTGACGTTTTATAAAAATACTGTACAGGAATGATTTTCATCAGATCATCATGTCCCATTGTGCCCACATAAATGGCAACTTGACAGTCAAACACTGCATGTTATAAGATGTCTCTAGTAACCTGAAGTGACTTAGCCGTAGGTGGACACATTTTTTAAAGTAAATACCTTCCACGCTGATGACATGTTGTGTGTATCTGATGTTTTTAACTTCATATCTGGAAGGCAGAGCATGCGACCAGACGCAGTTTGAACAGTCCTGCTTCAACTTCGCTCCGGTACCACACACACAGTGAGCCTGAAGCATGGCCACGCCCAGACACCAATAATGTGTTTGAGTTGACGAGCGAGCAGGTGAACAGCAGTGTTTGAAATGTGCAGAGTCGGATATTACTAGTCACGGCCAGTCAGGCTTAAAAGCATCCTATTTCAATCTCCACCCACTTTTGTCAGCACAGAAATATTGTTTGTGCTGACATTTGTGAAATTACAATTTGTGCAGTGAAACAGGAAATTGCACAAAGTTATCATTACTACATTGCTGTACAAATATTTTGTCCCCTTCCTAAATGTTTTAATTTTTTGCATGTTTGTCACACTTAAATGATTCCGATAATCACATCACAACAACATTTAATATTACAAAGATAACATAGGTAAATACATAATACACTTTTTAAATGAGGATTTGGCTTAATAAGTAAAGGCTAGCTCAGGCTGGCTCTATGTGAAAACATGATTGTCCCACTTAACCTAAGCACTCGTTGTTCATCCTTGGCGGCTTCAATCAAGTTTGCCATTACTTGAAATGAGCCTTTCATCTCTGCAGGACTGTTCTATTTCAGCCACTTTGTAGGGGTCTATATCGGATTTAAGTCCAGACTGTTTCTTTTTTGTTTGTTTAGCCATTCAGAGGTGAACTTGCTGGTGTGTTTTGGATAATTGTTCTGCTGCTTAACCTGAATGTGCTTGAGTATGAGGTCGCCAACTGACCGGCAGAAATCATCAACATTTTCTGGCAGAGTTCAGAATTCATTGTTACTGTCATCCAGGTCCGCAGCTACCATGTTTGACTATTAACTATCTTTTTATGAAATGCTGTCTCCACTTTTTTATTATATTAAATGTATTTTGACAAAGTTAACCTTCATAAACATAATTTCATATACAATATTTATAAACATAATATTTTTATCTCATCAGTTTACAGAATTTGCCCATAAGCCTTGTGGATAATCAATAAGTTTTTTGGAGCTTATGTGTTATTTTTGGTCAGAAGTAGCTTTTACTGTGGAACCCTTCACATAGATACCATTTGGGGCCAGTGTTCTTTAGGTCATTTTTTTTTGGTGTGGTTCTGGGGTTTTTGTATGAACGCCAAAATCACTTTTTCATAGAGAGCCAGGAGGTACGGACCTCTTTTTCCTTAATAAAGGAAGCATTCATTTATTTAGTATTTTCTCTGGTTATTTTTGTGTAATATTAAAATGCGTAATATTTCATTTGTTGATTTTTGGGACTTGGTGAAGTTCTGTTTGATCTCAACTAAGGCTAATACAGCAGAATTGCAGCATCACTACAGTGATTTCCGACTTGTATTTTGACTGTCTGTAACTTACTTTTTGAAAACTTAAGAAAATGTCATAGTTTTCCTGTTTATTGTCCAATGTCTCAATCTGGTGGTTTGCCTTATTGGTCTTTCTTCTTTCATTTCTACATTTGAGAGATTTCTCTCTATTCTAGTGTTTTCATACTGTTATGTAGCTTTCACCTAAGAAACTGTGTGTGTAAGGTGTTATAATCTCTGTGCTGTGAACGGTATTTGTGAACCGTCATCAGCTTAGACTGAGTCATCTTTCTGTCATTGTTCAGTGCGATAACACTATGCCATCCTGACAGAGTACGCTCTCTTCAACAACTTCCTGTCCAATGGAGCAACAGCACACACTTGCTTCACTCTAGGCCGGAAAACCAAGTCCTCATCACCATGGAGACAAACAGGAAGTGGTGTGAAATTTGTCTGCAAGATTGATAGTTGCAGGAAGATAAGTGGATTTGCTGCATGCATCTGATTAAACAAAACAGCAGTGCTGCACTGTGCTTTAGATTATGGCAAGCATAGCAGATTAAAAAGGAGTACTTTATACAGTTAGTTCAGAAAGTATTCTGACATCCTAACTTTTCCAAACTGGTACTCTAATAGGTTTTGGGTCTTGTTACCAGCTTGGGGCTTTTATTGTCATTATCCCTGGTCTGAACCCCAATAATAGATGCGGGTTTGCAGAAGATGTTTAAGAAGCTGCAACAGCAGAGTTTTGTCTCTGTGCTGGGTGTTAGCTTCTTCTCAGTCAGAGACTGAGTCAAACACCTGCTTGGATTCATGCATAAACGTGTTAGAATATGAGTCTGCAGTTTACACGCATACAGTGGAAGCAAACAGCCAAAATGTGCTAATGTTTGTTTGCCCATGAAGCAGAATATTTTAGTGAGGAAAGAATTAGATCAGATCCTTAGGAAAAGGTTGGATTGTTTTCTAAGTTGTTACTAAATTTATATTACCTTCCTTTTTATTGCTGTGACTATTCTTCACCTTCAGTAATGACTAATGTCCCCATAGATGTTTATGTGTGCTTGGTAACATAAAGCATTGTCTCTGCACTTGTTTGAAACACAGCTTTGTTGGTTAGGCGATGTCACCCTACTGAGTACTCAGAATGAATCTGTGCTATAGCATCACTGTGACACTGGTGCCTGTCACACCAGCGAACAGAAACATTTTGGATGTAGCATCTGTGGGCTTGGATCCTCTGCTTGTTCTGTCCCTCTGATTTCTTCTTTTGAGGTCTTTTTTTCTTTTTTAAAGCTTTTCTTGTACATTACTCTCTCCTCAAATACGCTTCTCTTTTTCTGACTTCAGATACGCTTCTCTTTTTCTGTCTTCAGATACGCTTCTCTTTTTCTGTCTTCAGATGCACTTCTCCTTTTCATTTGTGACTGTTTTTTTATCTCTACGATTTCTGTACAAAACCTCTGCACTAATCCTTCTATTTTTCTTTGTCCTAGGCTTATAAGTTTTACAGTGAGTTATAAGTGACACGTCTGGTTACATGACATCATGACTAGTGTTATACTAAAGGCAAATTTAAAATGATGTACAAAGGCAGATCTTTAGATTATTGGAGAAGCTTTTGCAGGGTTTGGCATTAAAAATTGTTTAGTCAGTGGACAGAATCATGTTTTAACACCCTTATTAAACAGTTATCTTCAAATGTTTTTGTTTTTCAAATGACTGTATTTTCATGGCCTAATAAAATAAGACACAAGCTTGCCCCCAAAATTCTTTTCATTGGGAACTAGACTTGCTTTCTGTTTTTGAAGATGTTTTGCCTGTCACACAAAAGGCTTCATCAGTTACTGAACAATACATTTGGCATAACCATGACATGGATGGCTCAGACAGCCTATGTGAGTTAACTGTTCAGTTTGACTTCTGGGAGTCATTCCTCCACTGCTTCTGGTCTTAGCTCTGTCCCAGTGGTTGACATAGTCTCTGCCTTTCTTCCTTGCCACAAGCTTATTTTAATGATTGACATCTTTTGTTTTTGTTTTTTGAATTTCGGGATATTGACAAGTAAGGATAATATCACACATGTATTATGGGAATAAATGTGACATTTGTTGGTTAGTTGGTTGGTTACCTATTTGTGAAGTTGTTGGTAACCCCGTGTTGAATATAATATTAATGCTGTACTGTAGGCACTGTTTGTTGACAGTAAAGCAGACTGAGCTGGCTTACTTTCACAACAATTTAACACTCACAAAACCACTGATACACAGATTTTAATAATTAGATTTTATTTGGTGGACCTTCAACACTATTGGCTGGAATAAAAGTGTATTAATAGATTGAGACAACCTGCCAGCACCCCTGCCTAAAGCCAACAACAAATACCCAAGTGTGCACACACACACACACAATCTGTGCCTGAGTCATAACAAATGTCAGATCTATGTATTACAGCAATGTGATGCATGGCCAGCTCCAAAGGGAAACTCCTGCAATGTACCTTATGTGTTTTGGAGCCCCACGGTTTATTCAGTGTACATGGTTTAATGAAGCCATTGTAATTTTGCAATTTGTTGAATGATTATATTGACTGTAGATAATCAGCAAGTCAAAACCCTTTGAGGGTTAATTTTTCTCATCTGGTATGTAGTTAAACATGTAGTTTAAATAGTTTAACAGAAGTAACAGAATACACAAATATATAGAGGCCTATCTATTCTCTTTTTGAGAATCAGATATTCACATACTGTATTCTGTTTGCCGTCGTCTTCAACTGCAACTTAAAAGTATCAGTGGTTCAGGGCACGTTTGTTTCCCCTACACTTCTCTTTCAATCCTGTATTGCATGCTATTTTGAAGATCAGTATTTAGTAAAGACCCCACCAGAAACCCTGGCCTGATTTCTTTCTGTCCTGCTACTCATAGCATATTTTACGTTTTTCTAAAAATAGAAACATTCACTTTATTAACTACCTTGTGTGGGAAAATCTCTTCAGACATATTACATAATATAACGGAGAAACTAGAATTTTATATGTTGGTCCATCTTCTTTGCAAAATGATATTGTGAGTGAACAAATGTTCTGTGACTTGGAAATGAAACATGACCATATTCCTAAGACTGTCTCTATGGACACCACCACCACCACCAGGAGACATGGCCAGCCTAAAACAACCTGGCAGCAAACACTGACGGCTCAGTTGAAGGAAACAGGAGAGACGTGTGCGGAGACACAACATGACACACAACATGCTGCCCGTGACAGGAATCAATTGAGGCAAATTGTTGATGCCTTATACCCTACTGGGGACAGGAGGACTCATAAAAATATTTCTACACTCACTTCATTATATATTATTACTTTGCTAATATATTTTTTTCGCTTTAAAATAATATAGTATTCTTTTTGTTAATAAGTGTAAAAAATGATTCAAAGACAGTTGAATATTTATTGTAAACCATGTGTGTTTTTCCACATTGGCCTCTGCAAGTGTAAGGATTTCTTAGGTTCTTTGGGTGTTAATATACTACCTATACCCCCCCAGCCCCACCCCCCAAAATCCTAAAAACTCAACGTGTTTGTAACTGTTTCTTGCTTTGGTAAATCACTAACCGCTCCCTGTCTCCTGTTTTTTTCCTTTCTAGATAAATGAGTTAAGCCATGTTCAGATTCCCATCATGCTCATGCCAGATGATTTCAAGGCCTATTCTAAAATCAAAGTGGACAACCATCTCTTTAACAAGTAAGGTGTTTTGAGTAAATTCTGTACCAATTGTATTTTACAGAAATGTCCCGTTTTTGTCTGATGTTTTCTTTTATTGTGTGTTTGTGTGTGTACACAGGGAAAACATGCCCAGCCATTTCAAGTTCAAGGAGTACTGTCCACTAGTGTTTCGAAACCTTAGAGAGAGGTTTGCCATTGATGATCAGGACTTCTTGGTATGAAAACATACTGTAATAAAATACAAGTCTTGTAATGTGACTATAGTGGTCCAATATAATCTACTTTGTTAACTTTGTACTTGACTGGGGTGAATTGACATGAAAAAAGAGATTTTAAAACCAATGCATTATCCTTAATGTATCTGAATCCTGTGACTAATAAATTAGTGAAAGTTAAATTAAACATTCAAATAACTTATGTTTAATTGACATCAGTTAACTGTTTCTGTATTGTGCTTTTATCTTTCCATTCTTTGTTTCAGCCTTCTCCTTATCTTCTTTTAATTTCCACTCTTTCCTAGTTGATCCTCATTCCCACTGCAGGCAGTGAGCTGGCAGTATTTGGAGGTCATTGTGTCCCAGCTCAGTGCAGCTGTCCTTTTCACATGTTTACATTAGGGCCCGGATGGCTGCAGTGAGTTGGCAGTAGGGGTGTTAAGGCAGACAGTCTAAAGGATTGTTGTGACGTTATCAACATTTACACTTCTTTTCTACATGAATCACTAATTGCATTGTGGTGAAAAGGTTTTATGTTTTTCTTTTTTTATATGTGACCTTGTTCCAAACCTAGCCTGCTGGCATTATTTCTAATTACATTTGTAATATGCTGCATTATGACAAGCTGCAGGCCTGCTCTGCTTGTAACATGCAACACTAACAATTAATTTTAACGAGCAGTGCCTGCAGTATTAAATTTTGTTTTCACGCGTTACAATAAAATAATGTTGGGAAATGACTAACCAAAACAAAATGCAACCAAGGGCAGAGGACATCAGGAATTCTTGGACAATGAGGCATTAAGCCAAGGGTGTTGGATCATGTTACTTCTGTGCACCGAAGTCTGGGCAGCAGCTGTCTGTGTCTGTGCGTAGCTTTGGACAGGCAACGGGCTCAGGGGTCAGAACTCCATATGGTTAAACTAGAGACAAGGATGTGGTTCAATGCAAAGAAGGTAGACCTAGGACATTAAGAGCTTCATCCAAATTTCGAGACAGTCTTTGGCTCCAAATCAAATGAAAAAAACGTTACTATTACTACTACCTCAAATGTAAAAGGTCAGTATGGGAGTTGGGCTCCTGATGTGTCTGTGCACATCCTGATATAGTTTCTCTTTTGTCTTTGCTCTGTATGTTTGCAGAACTCTCTCACACGTAGTGCTCCCCTGAACAGTGAAGCCCAGGGACGGAGTGGGGCCCGCTTCCACACTTCTTTTGACAAACGTTATGTCATCAAGACCATCAGCAGCGAGGATGTGGCAGAAATGCATAACATTCTAAAGAAATACCATCAGGTAAAAACAGCCTGTAATGAAATGCAATCCCTGACTCTATCATATTATAGACTTCCTAAAACTCTAAATGGCTTTACGGAAACAAACAGCTAATTCTTTTCAATTTCAGAGGTTTTAGATTAAAAATAGGGATTATAAATACATATTTGGAATATAAATTTGTAACCTTTTCGTCATCTTGCAATAAAAACACACAAACACAAACTCACCTTCCTGAACATACAGACAGCGAGTCTTTAAGGGAAAGTCCTGGGTTTTTTATACCTTTTCTCTATATCCTACAGTTTCTAATGCATTTATTAAGGACCTGTGTTCTCTTGTTATAGTTCATTGTGGAGTGCCATGGGAACACACTGTTGCCTCAGTTTTTGGGCATGTACCGGCTCACAGTGGATGGAGATGAGACCTATATGATTGTTACACGCAACGTCTTCTCCCATCGCCTTTCCGTCTTCAAAAAATATGATCTCAAGGTATAAGGGCAGGGAATCACATTTTTATTGTTTAAGTCTAAAATCCACACCAGTTATGAAAATAGAAATATGGAGCAACAGCTAAACTCAGTTGAAGATGAAATACCACAAGCAAAGCAATATCTTTCTTACTTAATTCAGTTCTCATAGGTTTCTGCTAAATTTATGTTTTAAAATATAAAATAAAAAAATTAAAGTCTGTGTGTGACAATGTTATGCATATGCCAATGCATATGCATAACATTGTCACTTTTAGTATTCAACTTCTTTAACAATAAACTACTTTACAACTGCTTAAGATAAATACAATTTGACTAGAATTGAATTTTTCCCACCGCGTTCTATTTATTGATTTTGTTTTGTGTTGGTGTGATTCTTTTTTCTACTTTATGCTTCTTGTGCCTGGACAAACCCAGACGTGTCTGCAAACCTTCACAGTTGCGTTATGGTGCCAAGTCCCATACCAACATATTTATAGACGTTACCAAAACAACATTAAGCAAGTGCATTCCAGCACATGCTATACAACTATTACATAAGACTTTGCCTGCTTTCTTGTTCTACAGCAGCCTTCCTGTGTGGTTGCCAGAGAGCAAAGGCAGCCTCGTGCGAGTATGAACCTACAACTTAATGGTCGTGGACAGTGTATACACATCTATGGGGAAACATTTTTTGGCATGTAGCACATTAGAGCCTTATATGTTCTAAAAGTGTGTTTAAGCCGTCACACTCGCATATAACTTGTCTCAGAACAGAGGGAAGCCGTTTTAAGCTATTGCTTCTTATGTGTCTAATTAGATGAGCTTCTGTGTTTAGACCTGCACAAGGTGATGAGAATCTGCAGAAAGGCATATAAGGGAAGCTTTGAGAATGTTCACTGTTCTGGTAATAATTAGGTAATGAAGAATAATTTTTTTTTCTCGCTCTCTCTAGGGTTCCACTGTGGCAAGAGAGGCTAGTGACAAGGAGAAGGTACAGTTACCTGTCCTGAGCCTGTATCTACTGTTAAACATTTTCACACAAGTTAAAACCTCCGCACAGCGAGGGCCTTGTAACTTGTAATAATAAACACTTTCGAAACAGAAGTTGATTCAGTGTTAGATTTAAAGGTAATGAATGCCTCAAACTAAGAGTAACAGTTAAAAGTATTTCATACATTTATAAACATATAAAAAACAAAAGAAATTCCACACTGTCAGTACATTGTTGAAGGATTTATGATGTGCTGCAGGTGTTACTGTCATAGCTATACGACATTGTCACATTAATATGAATAAAATTTTGTGTCGGAAAATTCCCACAAATATTTGGGACTATTGTTTTCACTATTCACTAAATTCTCAAGTAATGTAATCTCTTGTGTAACATACTAAAAAATGAGTCAGTTATTTAGGTTCGCTGAAGCCATGTGGACACATAAGATAAGAGAATATGAGAGAAAACAAAATGTGTTTTCAGTGGTTTGAGTAACTGAAACAAACATTCTGGGCTTACTGTCATCTCCCAAATTTCCAACACAACTTTGGCGTTGTATTTTGTTTCCCTTTGGGTGGCAATGACAGTAGCAAATATCCACCTTCTTCAGTTAGCACCTAATTCATCACCCCATTCCTTTCTAGCCCCTGCACGCTATTTGTGTTTTTTTAATTGGCTGTATTCCTATTAACCTTGTTTCTGCAATTCCATCATCCCCCCTGCTTGCTGTCTGTGTGTGAGAGGTTGAGGATTAGTGTGTGTGTGCGTGCGTGCGTGTGTTTCTGGGTATGTTTAGGCTTTTTTTTTGTATTGTAGGATATTGTTTCACGGTTCTGAGTAATTTTATAATGATGTTTTTTTTTATATCTCTGTATCTGACTGTGTTTATGAGCAGTACATATGAGGAAGAGGTATTTGTCTGATAGTGATGAAAAGGTCTCTGTTCTGTTTGAGTCGATGATTGTTTCTGACTGCATGGACAGTGGACACCTGTCAAAAAAGGAATTGTGTAGGAAAATTAAGGTTCATTGTGCTTCACATTAGAATGTTGTTAACAATTAGAGTCGATATCTTGGCATACTCTATACCTTTTTTGGGTAAAAGCTGAGTGATGACAATTAATGAGTGCATCACTTAAAGCTTACTTTGGAGAACTGTTCATTTGGCTATCTGACGGGACAGCTCAACACTATTAGAAGTGAACTAATGTTGTGGTTGATCATGGTTTTTGTTTTTTTTTCTGTCATTGCACAAAGGATTTTATACGAAAGTACCACTATTTTTACATACAAAGGCTTCAGCTTTCCACTGGGTTTTAAAGGGGCTTATTCACCATGCAATGAGGCATTAGAGACTTCAGGGATTCCCCAAACTAAATATAGCCTACTGTAAATGGAAGAACAAAACATTATTGGGATTAGGACAAATGAGTGGAAAAGCAAAGCAGCTGAGCATTTAACACGTGAGCTCTGTGTGACCTCTATCTGCCTGCAGCTCAGCTGTGTGTGAAACTCCATTTACAGTCTAGCGACAGATTAAGACAGACAGATAAGACACTTAACTTACTTTTTTATTATTGTTTATTTGATGGTGGATTCT
>JAUMHF010000012.1:19149872-19200996 GCA_032359275.1 Microctenopoma steveboyesi | reverse complement strand
GTCTAGCGACAGATTAAGACAGACAGATAAGACACTTAACTTACTTTTTTATTATTGTTTATTTGATGGTGGATTCTGTGAATTCATAAGATTATGTGTAACTGCAAAGCAAATCACTTTTTATATGCACACTTTGGAATGAGTGTTCGCATCTATACCCAAATAGGAAGAGGCATGGCAAAAGTGCAAAAGGCATGAGAGATAAGGATCTGATTGCAGATACTACTGGTTTCTCCTGAAGCAGATTTATGCATACACACTTAAAGACGTGTTTAACTTAACCTCCAGTTTCCCTCTTCAAGTGCTCGTTGATGCTTGGCTGCAGATAAAACACAGTATGTAAACACACACTAGCTCATACACTTGTGTGAACACTAGAAACACTGCAGTTTGAGGGTTTAATATATCATATGAAAGAGAATAATAATGTGATTTGTTCTAAAGTTACTGTGTGTGTGTGTGTGTGTGTGTGTGTGTTTTTAAAAAAGCTACACACGCGCAAACAACAAGCACAACAGGGTTCTCTCCTGACTGCATGACCATCTCCCTTTCATGCATGCATTTGCATGGTATATAATGTTTTTCTGCATCTTTTTCAAGTCACATTATTTCTAGCACATTTATGCGTATGAACACCAGCTCCTGTTCTGTTGCATATTATGGACATCTTATGTTCTACCCACACATGGCATGTATTTTTCTTTTGATAAAAAAATGATACATTTTGGTGGTTTTGTAGTTGCTGCCTCTGGGTTCTCGTCGTAAACAGGTGGAACTGGCTTTTGCCAAGCAAATGATCATTTTAGATGCTTGTTATTTGGCTAGAACCTGATCTAAGCAAATTTGATATTGCTTAAGTTTGTCATAATGATACTAGTCATTATACTTAATTTGTGTTAACAAAACCTCTGTTTAGGGCCCAACCCACAAGTTAGCAAGCACTGAGTGGATGATTTATGGGACTGCAGTATTATGGCCTGGTTTGTCTGCTATAAAACAGCTAATGGGTATTTAGTTTGTGGAATACCCCCTGTGATGCTACTCATCGCCTGCTCAGCAGCACTCTGACACAGTTGTTTTTGTTTACTCTTCTCCTTTTCCTTGAGTTTGAATCAGCTGCTTTCACCGGCAGCACATAGCTTTAATATGTTTATATGAGTGTGAATGGCCTTGATATTTCATTATAGTTAGTACCACGCCTGGTTTATTGAGTGCACTTTGGTTCGCAGTAGTTTCTTCCTTGGTCCTGTAGCTCAGTAGCTCATTCTATCCTTAGGCTAGTACAAAATACAAGTGCTTCTGTCCAGGGTCTGGGATCAGGTGTAAATACCATGAATATCTAACAGCAAAATGATTACACTTTTTTCACTTTTACAATTTACTTTGTAATCGGATGGACCTGTTGGATGTGAATATACACTTTCTTGAAAAGACAGAAAAATTCTAAACATCTACACTGCCGAGATGATCTTTCGCGTTGATGCCCTTTCAACCCTCTACCAAGCTGAAAAAACTGTTCTGTTACATTTTAAATACTTTGCCTTTACTTCCAACTTCCTTCCTCCCTTCCTCTCTCCTTTCTACTTTCCTCTCCTCCACCCCTAACGTCCCCGCCCCGCCCCACCCCACCCTTACTCCCCCTGTTCTAGCAGCCGCCCCCATCAGACGATGTGCCTCCACGGCCCAAATCTGGTAACGTTCAGCAAAGGCTGCAAACACTGCGGATTGCCACACGCTTTTACTGCGCCATGAAACACGTAAGAGATGTAAGAGAACCAGGGCTCATATACCAGGCATGATCTATTCAACGTGTTGTTATTTCTTTTGGTGCGGCCAAGCATTTTTCTTCACTTGTCTACTCAAGGCTAATACAATTACTCAAGACCATCATCTTGCACACTTTTCATTCATTTACGGTGACATTCTGCTCAACTTGTTCAACTTTAGTTTTGCCAGACAGTCACTTTTTGTTCTACCATTCACTCAACGGCACCTCTATGTATCTCAGACAGGAGAGCAAGTGGAAGAGTAAATGAATGGGAAAGACCAAGTTGTTAAGATTAGGGAACACATCCTTGCTTTGTTGATATAAGTTAACAGAAATGACACTTGAAATGTTAGTATATTAAACATTGTTAAGCAATTAACACATCTGTTCAAGCTAATCACACTAAAAATAGTAAAATGATTTTTGTCTTTTTTTTCTAAATAATACTTTGTAGATATCAATTTTCACTTTGAAATGAAGTAGTGTGTTTGGTGTCAAAAAAGCCTTATTACATTGACCACAATTCAATGTTGAAAATAAAAAAATAAAAGGTGAAACCTATGATGCTTTAACAGCAGTGCAACAACAGTGGTCAGCAACTGTTTTATGAGTGATGGGACAAACAGTTCTACAAAAATGGATATTGTTTTTTACAGGATTTAGTTTAGTATTTTATTAAAATTTTCTTTGACAACAAAAACACTGTCAAAATGTTACGATTTACTTTTCAACCATCTGACTAGAGAGAAAGAAACATTCGTTTAGGGATAATTTCACTTGTCATACAGTTTTTCTCATCAGCAAAGCCACTCTTCTTACCTTTTTCTTACATCTTCAGAAGGTTACAAAGACAACAATTTATTGTAGTCAAGGTAATAGAAGAAAATTAGCAACAGGTAATTTGTGCATTACTAGGAAAAAATATAAGATGTAATAACCTTGAAAGAGACATTTCCATTGAATGGAAAATAAAAGGCAGTTGGAAATGGATTTGTACTAACAGCTGAGGTATTGGTTGAGGGGACAGGCCTGTCAAATGGTTTCCTCTTTGCAGTTAAATTTACAATGCAGCCACATCTACTTTTGTTTTGCATCTATATACAGTCTAGTAAGTTGGTCATCCCATATTTATTCCAAATTGGAGGTCTATGTCTGTGTTATACCTGTATACAGAGTATATGTGCTCAAGTTCGTATTTTGTAAGATGTATTTCTGTGTTCATCTGCGTCAAGGTCTCTTCTGTATGCGTGTGTATGTGTGTCAGTGTGTGCAGTCCGAGCTTATTCAAGTGCTGTTATCTGTTGCTGCTTGTCTTCTGCTGCCATAGAAACACTGTAGTAGCTAAACCGCCGCTGCTGCCCTGTTACTTCATTTCCTGCTCTCTTTTCCCCCTCAGTGGCTCAGAATCAGGCCTGCAGACTGCTGACACTTTTGCAGCAAACAGGGTTTCGGAGAAAGTCGATTCATGTAGAATTTAAATGAGTTTAAATAGGAAATTGCTTTATTCTGCTTCTAATCTAGATAGTACTGTAGTATTGTCACAAAAAGGTGTACTGGCTTCAATAGGTGACAGGTTACAACACCGTTTAGATTAACTGCAAGCCACAATCTGGTTTCCGAAAAGCATCATACAGGGAAAATATAGTCTAATATTAAATGATACGAATGCTTTTCGGGGTTCAGCATCTAGCTGATGCATTCAAAAGAGGTGTTCTTACTTCGCAGTATCACAAAAAATGCAGTGTCCTGGAGCTGAGAAATAAATGCACTGTAAACAAAATGGAAAATATGTGAATTTGTGCATGTGATAGATCTATACTCTGCTGTGAGCATGCTGCATGTTTCACACAATCAAATAGTTTAATTGTGACACTTCTCTACGTAGCTCAGATATTGTCCCAGTTATTGAATATAACATATGTTGTAATTGACTAAATCTGTGGTTTGTTAAGTAAGATGGACTTTTTTAACAAACCACAGACTTGGGGCACATTTCTGCCAGTAGGGTATTTCAACATGCAGATTTGTCTTGTCATGAAGGTGGTGACATGACTCCTTGGATCAGAATTAATGTTTGTGATGATGCGTTTTGAAATATCCCTTGATTGTTGTAGTGATGTTCTATGATCTTATGATAGCCTTTACTGGAAATTCATTAGTTTGTACTCTGGGGAAAAAGAATGAAGAATACTGATACAATTTTCTTTCTATTCAGTTGTTGTGTGAATAGTACACAACAACTTGTAGTACTTGCTGTCTGTAGTACTTGCTGTCTGCCGCTTTTACGGTGGTACTTCAAAGGATTTTCTCTATTTCTGCAAAAATATGACCTCAAACATTATCCTTAAACTATATTTTATTTTATTTTATTCTTTCATAAATTTGTTTATAGAACATTTCAAGTACAGTAATAAAAGAACAAGGACAAAAAAAAAAACAAAAAACACAAACAACGAACAAAACGCTGCCAGGCCGTGACTAGTACAAAAAAAACACATGACACTTATAGTAGTGTCATGTGTTGTAGTGATATTCATGTGCAGAAAGGCTAGAGCATACCTTGGGAAAATATAACACAATGCAATGTCACATACATGGAACCCCATTTTAACAATAGAAGCTATGTATTATTTGACATCAAATAAATAAATGTAGTTATTTTGGGTAAGCAGAAGCATGTGAACTGGGATTAATTTAAAGGGGACATTATAATCAGTAGTAGTGTAATAGTTATTTATCCCTTTGAATACCGATCCTGACGTCGCCGACAGGTCACTTCAGCGTTTTCACATCGCTGTAACCAGTCGCCTGGCTGAGATCAGTCAGTTCAGTTCAAAGGACTTACATGATCAGGCAGAATTCCAGCAGCTTCCTGGTGCAACCAACACTAAATCCCTCCAAAACAAGGCTAACAAACAGTAAACAAATGTTTAGCTGGAGTTATTGTTACATTGAATGAATAAGCTTAATTTTTGGCTTTTGTGTTTCTTTTATCTAGTTTTAGGATTTGTTTACAGCTTTAAGGTCACATTTGTGCAGAAATAGACCAAATTCACCAATATGCATTCAAATGTGTTTCAGTTCAAAGTTTCTGTTAAAATGAACTTTAAATTAATTGGAAAAAATGATTGTATATTATTATTGTAAATGATTGTATATTTATTTCTAAAACATAAATTTGTTTCAGGCATCAGGCTTCTGTCACAGTTTTTCCCAGGTCTGCTATTTGAGGTACTGTGTGCGCACTGTTGTGTTTTACTGATGTTTATAATCTCCACTACCAGGCCAAGGAGCTACCTACCTACAAGGACAATGATTTTATCAATGATGGGCAGAAGATCTACATTGATGGGGAAAATAAGAAAATGTTCCTGGAGAAGCTTAGGAAAGACGTGGAGGTATGTGCTGATAGAAAATGTGGCTGTCTGCAGGCTCAGTGTCAATGGCAACATCAACCTTTTGGTAGCGACTCAAAATGCAATGGTTGCAACCTCTTATTCACAAAAGTATGCAAACCCTTTGCTTGTGCACAATAAATTGTGCAAAAAAAATTAGAGGCATGAGTACTTTCTAGGCCACTGTATGTCGCAATATGTAGTTACCTGTGTAGATCATTTGTTTTTCTGTGGCCCTACTCTTTGCCTTCTACTCTACCACTACTCTACCAATTTTTTATTTTATTGATTTTCTAATCTCTACACACTCCCTTCATACATGGAACTCAGTTCCTGGCCCAGTTGAAGCTCATGGACTACAGCCTGTTGGTGGGTATTCATGACGTGGAGAGGGCAGAGCAAGAGGAGGTCGAGAGCGAGGACAATGAAGCAGAGGAGGAGGGGGAGAGTGACGGAGGGGGCATTGGGACGCCTCCTGACAGCCCCAGCAACACTCTGGACAGCACCAAGCCTCTTTCACCTGGAGAGTTTGATCCTGCCATTGACGTCTACGCAATCAAAAGCAATGATAGTGAGTTGCTAGATACACATGCTCATCAGAATTGAAGTACAATGTTTAATAATACTGTAAATACAGTGCAGAGAGCTCCCCCTACTGGCCATTGCAGCTTTCATCCCAGTTTCATTTTAGTTGTCAAACCGGCTGCTGTCAGAATTCTTTTAAGGACTTTGTTTAACAGTACCTGATTTATCCTAATGGTTCTATGCAAACGCGTTGTCACTTATTTAGGGTGCATTTGTTTTAAACTTCAGGTGCTCCCAGGAAGGAGGTTTACTTCATGGCTATCATAGACATCCTGCAGCATTATGATGCCAAGAAGAAAGCTGCCCATGCAGCTAAGACTGTCAAACATGGGGTATGTAGCTGCATATAAGCACTATTTAGATTTTTCAGTTTGAAAAGTAACAACTACCAGCAAATTCATTATACATATTTGTGTCTGTTCCTCTGTAGGCCGGAGCGGAGATATCCACAGTGAACCCAGAGCAGTACTCCAAGAGGTTTTACGATTTCATCACCACTATCTTGTCATAGCCTCCGGGAGCAACAGGGGGCACAGAGGCACATGGGAAAGGGAGGGCATGTGGGGAGTAGGGTGGAAAACAAGTGACGGAGAGAAAAGCATCGAGAGGCTGAATTAATAAGGTGCTGTGATGTCTTTGTATCACTCTCCCTCATTCATTCTCCTCTTTCCTCCCTGCTTGTTTCTCTCTTTCAGTTGGGAGCCATGCTCTGCAGCTAAAAAAACAGAATTAGTTTACATTTAACCTCCTTTGTTGACTTGTGTTCATGTGTTACTTTGGATGATAAGGGTGTTGAAAGCAAGTGTCCAAGTTGTTACGTGATTTGTTTATATATATATATATATGTAATTTGTTTTGTCTGTCTGGTTGTTTATGTGGGAATATGGCTTTTTTAAATTGCCTCTAACACAACATTAAGCACCCTGCAATTTTTTTTGATGTGGGTATTTACCTTTATCTCCAGAAGGAGGTTGGGGAAGGGTATGTTGTGGTGTAGTGTGAGGTCAAGGTGAGTGCAGAGGTCAGATTATAGCACATAATGAAGCCCGTCTTGCTAAGAGAGCTCTTCACCTAATGCAAATGCTCCGCTTCAGGAAGTACGAAGCAGTCTTCCAATAGGCCAACAGCCAGACCTCCACTGAAATGCTATACAAGTACGCAGCCAAACCGATTTTCCCATTTGGGTTTCTCCTCTTTCACTCACCCTTTAGATGCATCCCTTCCCCGTCCAGCTCCGTCGTGTACAGTTAGTGAATTGAGCTTTTCGGTTATCCTCTTGCACACTCTCAAACCCACATTAGCTGAGATTAGTTCACTTGTTGCGGTAAATTATAACGCTGTGTCCTGCAGTAGTTGCACTTCAGTGTCTCAGTGCTTTGTTCCTCGTGCTTTATTGTGTTGTACGGTGATTTAACATTGAGAGAAGGTTATGCACCTTTTACCTTCACACAGAAGAAGAAGAAGGGTTTGAGTAGACAGCTTATGTTTAGTATTATTTACTTACATTTGCAGTACTTTGAATATGTCGGGCATTGTTAGGTAGCCATGTTTTTTTGCCTCTGTGGCTGGGAAAGACCCAGAAGTGTCAAGTGGCTGAAGTGATTAATATGAAGTCACTCCTTGAACCATCAGCAGCCCTTGCGTTTCTGTTGCCATCAGCACCTTACAAGTAAAATCAAAAAAATGTTGCACTTTTATGTGTTGTTAGAGATTAGGAGCTCTTATTCTGTTACGTGAGCTGCAACAAAGAGGAAAACGAACTCACCTCTCTGAATCTTGGAATGCTGAACTCAAATCCCGTCTCCTCCACCGTGTATCACCTATGGGTACGACTTACAGGGATTGGCTGGGAGGAATTTACTGCAATATTTGATGGGGAACACAGACGAGTTCAGTTCTGAGGGCTTTTGTAATCCTTCCCAATCCTTGGTGCTCTTGGGTCTTATGGTGGTGGGTTTTGGGATCAGGTAACAGTGTGACTGTGCTTGTGCATTCAGGGCAGACGAAAAGACGGTTTACCTCCAGCATCGTACCAGCACACACCCAGTGATGGAGAATGGTGTGTGTGTCAGTGTTTAAAAGTTGTAAAGGTGGGGGAGAGAGAAGGGAGGGAATAGCTGCAGACCTAAAGTTATTTGTTACGTTTTAACACCAACAGCATTGTTCTCTCCTCTGCTGTGAGTTTATTCGTTGTTGTTTGTGTTGTTATTGTTGACTTTTTTAACAGTGGTTCATCTGTGTTTGAATTTGGCAGTTTTATGAATTGATGTGGTAATACTTTTTGTTCTGTTTGAGTATTTTTATTTCTGTATATTTTGCACAAGAGGAAAGGAACCAAATGTTACAAACACAATCCCAATTAGTTGATATGGTCTTAACAAGGAAAATGCAATATACCTGTATGTAAGTGAGAATAGTTGTTAAGCGTGTGTTGTTGTGTATCACTTGATAATCAACTAAACGGAGTAAAGTTGTACCCTTAACTATTCTAACCTAAGCAAGAAGCTTCCATCACAATATGTTTGTTTAGATATCATAGACTATATTCACATTTATATTTTTACATTGAATTTTTGTCATGAAATATAGTCTTATTTAAAAAGGAGCCACCCCTGGGAGTGAATGACAGTGCTGTGGTAAATGAAGAATGATCTTTCTTGAATTTATACAATGCTTAATATAGGTGTACTTAAAATGTTCCACAGAATTGCATGTCACAAGACTAAGTTTCCTTTTCCCTTATACTGTATGTTGTTGCTGTTCAGGGTATTCGTGTGTCCCTCCACTTTAACCAGATGTGTGAGCTGTTCAGCATAAAACAGTCCCTACCATGCTTTAAATTAACTGTTTTTTTCATTCTATACACTGTGCAAGATGTGTGCCTTTATACTTCGAAATTATTTAATTTTATATTCTGTAACCTTTTTTTAAAACTAAGGTCAAGGGTTGTTTTAAGAGGTGTTTACTTTGGCATGTATTCTTACCCGACTTTATTTTCAAACCCATGTTCGACCTTCCTCCACTCCGTCACCACCACCTTGTGTATATGTCTTCACATTTTTGAGTTTAACAAAAAAAAAACATTCTAGTATTGTGTTTTACATGACAAAAAAAATCAAATAGCTGTCTTACGTTTGAAAATGGTGAATGCGTTCTTAAAGTTCAGATCCACCATTCAGTGTATACAGGTGTCCCCTTCCTGCTTTTATAAAGAACATTTGTACGTGTAAGTGCATTGTGGAGTGTGTGTGTGTGTGTGTGTGTGCGTGTGATGTGACGGTGTTTTGTCACGCTCGTCCAGCTTCTCCCACCTCAGCAGTCTGTCTGCATCTTCATCGCATTTACTAACTACAGGTGAAGTCGCATTTCAGGAATCTTTTTTGTATGTGTGGGTGTGTTTGTCCAAAATTTCACTTACACGTCAATGAACAAATCCGCTTCATGTCTGAAACCGGTTAATGTTCTCCTGCTTCTTCCACTGTTTTGTGTGAACCTTGATATCAGGGACTTTATCAGCTTGTAGTTTATCCTGAGTCAGATGTTAGTTGATATTTCTTGTCTGTTTTCTTGTTGTCTTATAGTTCATAATGCACATAGGTTGTGTCTTAAAGAAAACAGGGAATGAGGGAACACCATCAGTTTCTAGTCTGCTTTGCTCTGTTTGGCCCTGGAGGCTTCCTTAAGTGAAACATTAGCAGATGTAGAAAACAGAGCAGTGCACACTGGGAGAGTTAATTTTTGTTATTTTGTTTTGTGTTGGGGATTTTAAAGGAAGGTGACACCAGACTTGGACAGATGCAAATTCAAGCCGATAATAACACACACACACACACACACACACACACACAACCTGCTGCTGTATCTTAAAATGAAACGCTTTTGTGACCTCTCATGAGTGAGCTCCTTCACCCATTAACCCCACACACCAGTCAGCCTGCTGCCACCATTCATTTGCCAAAAGCCTCTTTCACGAGTCCACATGAGCTTGAAGAACATTGTGTAATGTGTCCGTCTTGGTTTGTTGTTGTTTTTTTTTACTATGAGATGAAGCGAGTGGTTTAACAAGTGTTAAGGGAAATGTTGATCACAAATGACTGGAGGCCAGGCAGAATCTGTAGAGCTGGGGGGAGGGGCTCATTTGGTTTGATTTTTTTAAAAACCTACAGATATTAGTGGACTAAGCAATTTTTTCAAAATCCTCCAAAAAATTGTTGAATCTTTTAAATATGCTAATAGAAATCAACACGTACTAGGCCATGAAACAGCCCCCCCCCCACCCCCCACCCACGGCTGGCCAGTGAGAGAGAGACTAAGCATTGCTAATGATTGTGTGTGTGTGTGCGCGCGCGTGCGTGCGTGAGAGCGTGCGTGTTTGTTGCTGTCTGGCAGTGGATAGAGCGAGTGCCCTTTTAGTGACAGAGAGGCCAAAATGATGTTGTATGTTTATTGTTCTTCACATGTATTGATGGTGATGATGATAATAATACACTCCATTCCATAAGCCTTCACTCAAACCAATTAAAGCACTTGTTCTGCTTAATTCGCTTCGTTCCTCATTCTTAGTTTATTCACAGTGTCTAGGATCAGGTGGATTTCAGTTTATCTCAATGTTTGAAGAGAGACAGCGTGAAATGTTATGTACGACGAACACGTAAAAACCACGAATCGTTCTTGATCCATCTGGTATAAACCAGACTGGTTTCTAGCGTCACTGTTTGAGGTTATTCGTGCATAATCCAAATACAATGTAATGATAAAAAACACGCGAGGAAATTACTTTCAAATAAAAAAAAACATGGACCATAAAATTACGCAGTTGCATAAAGCGACGGTAAGAAGAGAGACGCATAAATGTACATGAAACAAATGGAAAATATTTATGTAACCTTGTGGAATCCAATTAATAAACGTAGCAAATCCTCATTTAGTGAAATAACGTGATAAATCTGTGACCGTTTCAAATAAAATGACAGACATCGCTTGACTACACAAGTTAACATAATTATAATTCTGTCTTAACGCAAACTTAAACACTTAAAAAATAGAATAAAAAAATCTACAAAAATATTAAATGTTACATTTAAAATATTTGTATTCCATTCTGCTGTCGCTAATATGCCTCATATCAGACTACAAGTGTCACAATTATGATTTCTTTTGTTTCTGAAATCATGACAACACACTTTTTGACACAGCCTACTGAAAAATATTTATCAGTATTTTTCTTTTTTCTCGTTTCTGAGACAGACGCACTGGACATTTCTGGGTTCGTTCCAATAAATTTCATTTGGATTCTTAATTATAGTTTGATGGTCAAGGTAAATAAATGCTAGCTGTTTCTATTATTATGATTTTAGCTAATTGATCAGTTTCAGTGGAACATCACCACGTTATTATAGAATAAACGAAGTTTATGTTATGTTTTGCAGGCTGGATCATAGCGGGTCAAACAAGGTCAAATCCCAGGATCGCGGTGTTTAGTGAGCGTGTTTTTTGTGTGTTGTGAATTCTTTCAGAGCGCGATCAGCTGTGTCTTTCTGTCAGAACACCGTGATGCACCGTGGGTCCTCGCGTTGCTCCTTTATAACGCTCGCTGTGGAGGAACAAGCATTAAAAACTGACCCAGTCTGGGCTCAGATCTCTAACATCATATTTCACAGATGAGGGGAGGGTTCGGCTGCAGGGTCGCGTCCCCGCCGCAGTGCGAGCTGGAGGCGACGCTGGGTTTTTTTTTTTACTCTCAGCTATCAGACAATAAACAAAGAGCGGATCGCCATGTGTCGCTGCGGACATACACACGTACACAGCCGAGGGCGCAGTGACGGGTCGCGGTCGCCAGGGGGCAGTCTGACCCCTGCAAACCACAGCAGAGACGGAAAGCGAGTCCTTCATCCCGAGTACAGATTATTTTATCTGTGCGACTGTTTAATGTTCTGACATGAGACAGCACTCGAACTTTATCCGAATGAAAACCTGAGGTACAGACGTGGAATCAGGATTAAACACGCTTATCATCAAGCATCCAGGCTCCTGATGCGTCCTCTGAGGGACACCACCTCTAAGGTCGCTGCTCTTTCACTGAATATGACCTTTGACCCCCCTGCAGTCGGTAAAGGAGTTAGATTTCTTTCAGCTGGTCTTGAAAAAGTGTAAAAAAAATAACGGACATTTACACATAAATGTGAGGATATGACCTAAAGGCAATTTAATTGGGACGAGTTCTTTTATTTCTAACACTGATGTGTCACAGTGATCTAATGACAGCTTCATGCATGGCCATGAGCGAGGATGGTGAAACATGAAACCTCAACACAGTGTGTGGAAGGCGGGGACTGTTTTTTGACAAACAGATTACTTTTACTGGCAAGTACATCTTTAAATAACAACGTGTTTCGTGAGCTGATGTCAGGCTGGCTGGTAGTTCTCTAACCTCTCCAACAGGACCTCGGAGTAACCAGGTGAGTAGTACCTGAAACAAAACACACACCATGTAAATGTCTCAATGCCTTTTTTTTATACCTCACTGAGTTTAGCTTTTAGAATTCACTTTTCTAATCTCACCCATTCTTGTCAATTCTTTTGATTTATCTGAGTCTATGCAGTTTGTATTAGAATCATTCCCCCGTTGTTTTAAGTCTTGGTTTGCAGGTTGTAGGACAGGTTTGAACTGACAGTGCAATGAAAGATCAAATTCCAACTGAGTCAGCACACGGCTCCAAAATGACAAGTCCACAGTCTGTCGGTCCGTGAGGGTCTGATAACACGCTCCTGCTTTACTTCTGTGTCTCACTACGCTGGGTTTACATGTCAACAAAGTCTGTGTGTGTAAGCGTGTCTGTTTGTACCTCACTATCTCTTCAGGGAAACACCTGTTGATAGCGTTGATGTGCTCCTGTAGAGGGGAGCCGGGCTCAGCTTTGATCTCCTGCACTTTCTTCAGTCCCCCGCTGGTCACAAACAAACGCCGGGCCTTACTGTCATGGGGCAGCACCTTTAACAAGAGGGAAGCAGGGTGCATACCTCAAACACGCTTAACCCTTCGTGTGCTGAATTCTAGCTGACATAGGTTAAGAATGCTGGACATGTTAGTCACATCTCACCTTGCTTAACTGGCAGACCACGTGTTTGAGGATGTTACTGGGCGCATCGTAGAGGAGAGGTTCCAGCGCTGGCAGGTAGGTGCACTTCTGCAGGATGCTCTTCAGAGACTTCTTACACTGAAAAGAAATACGACACTTCAGAGGTGAAATAAAGGCTTTTAAAATCATGTCTCCCTCAGCTTTGATTCCACTTCACTGTATTTATTTAGATACTAGAGAAAATGTGATTTTTGCATATAAAGAGATTATGAAATGTCATTGTTTCAGCTTCACAGGAGGACATTTTAATTCCTATAAAAATAATTAATTATTGTCCTGTACAAAGTTGTTATTTACAGGCGCAACCTAAGCTCAGCATTAATTGTTATGCAAAGCCTAGATTTGCTCTTACTTTAGTCTGCAGGTCCTCGGAGCTGCCGGCGTCCAGGTAGAGCTGCAGCAGTTTGGGCAGCAGGTTCGCTGTGGCCACAGCCTTCGCATGCTCCGGGGTGTGGTGTCCTATCTGGCCGATGGACCAGGCAGTTGCAGCCTTGATGTGGTGCTCGGACTCCTCAGACAGACACACGGACAGCTGGGGCACCCCCTGCAGGACAGGAGGACGCACGGCACGAGCGCTCTGGTTGAGTTAGTGTGACCTACATACTGGACCTGAAGGAATGCCTCCTGGTTTATCGGAGGGTTTCGCTGTGGCATGACCGACGGACACGCACCTTGGAGAGGATGACCGCCATAGCAAGATTCTCACTGTGCGCTGCCACATATCCGAGCATCATGATACCTGGCAACCGCAGATTTCCATGGCAATAACCCAGATAGTCGATCACTGCTGCCAACCCGCCGCAGTTCACGATCACCTGGGACAGCTGGAAACACGCAGACGCGTTACTCTGCGTCCTGCCGCAGACGATTGCGCCCACAAGTCTGTGTGCGCGTGTATTATGTCCTACCTCTGGTGTGTGTTTCACCACCTCCCTCATCAGAGTTGTGACGTTCTTCCTCACGTACTCATCCGGATCCCTGAGGCAGGCCACTGCTGCAGGGAAGACTTCAGCCTCCACCACCATCTCCGCCAGGCTGACCGAGTGCTTACTGATCTGACTCAGAGCGGAGAACACCTGCCTCTGGATGGAGACAAAAACACCCTCAATCTCTTTTCTTGCAGTCAATTGAATTACTGTTATTTTGCAGGACATTTATTGCGCTGTTTTTTTTTGACTAAATACATAATTTTCTGTTTTTATATTGTATCTACCTGAAAGCTGATGAAGACTTGATGAAGATCTATATTGCCAAGACTTATTTTTCTTTTCAGCGTTTTTGGAAAGGACAGGTGTCTTTTACTGTCTTGTAATAAAATACGTTAATCTACTACAATGATAATCTGTAATTGGTGTAATCCAATATATCAACATTTCAATCTTAATTTCATTTAAATGAATTCACAAGCCACAGGGAATAAAGTTTGTTATAATATGCAAAAATGTATCAATGACCAATAAAGTGGATTCTTCTCCTTCTTCTTCTAATATTAATATTTAAGCTTTCATAATAAAAACAGCAGATTGCACAGAGGTGGCATGAATATCCAGCATGTATGTCCTGGTTACTTATTAATTTAATCTTTGCAGGAATTGTTATAATATAATTCAGCAGTTTTCTCTCAGCTCACTTACTTTGAGTTTTGCATCTGGATTGAGGATCATCTGTGCCAGATGTGCAATGGCACCAATGTCCACCACAGTCTGCGCCAGCTCTGGTGTGTGTTTGGCGATGTCGCTGAGGGTGGAGGCTGCAATGCGCTTAATGGCCAGCTCAGGCTCCAGAAGGCACAACACCAGCAGGGGGACAGCGCCCGCATCCACAACGGACTGAGACAACGCTGCAAGGCAAGAGAACAAGGTGGAGTGCAGCAGCATGTGCGTGTGTGTGTCCTCTGTAAATGTTTTATTTCAAACCAAGAACCTGACATATAAAGACACCACAGGCACGTGAGCAGCGTGTCCTTCTTACGTGCATTGTGCCGCGCAATGAATCCCAGAGCCCAGGCGGCGGCCTCCTTCACCCCGGGGTCAAACTCCTCCAGGCAGAGAACTAGGGCATCCACCCCGCCGCAGGCCACCACAGCCTGGGACAGCTCCGGGGAGTGTTTGGCCACTGCACGCAGCACAAACGCTGCTGCTTTCTTATAAAACCTCTGCACGAAAACACACACATGTAAACACACCAGCTGTAAAGAGCCCTGCAGAAGCAACGTGAGGGTTTAACCTACAGCAGACTGGGAGAGGGATTGAGAGAGAGAAACGAGATACTGACGTTCTGCGAGGCCAGAGAGTGGACGAGCTGGGGCAGGATATCCTCCTTCACCACAGCCTCAGCCAGGTCGTCGCTGTGGTCTGCCAGGCGGCCCACAGCCAGAGCTGCCGTCTGCTGGATGCTGGGCACCACGTCCAACAACAGGGGACGCAGCAGAGCCACCACACCTGCAGTAGGGAGGCGTTTAAATAGCAGCTGAAGCCACACATGCCCGATACCTCTAATCGTGTCTCCTACCCGCATTTTGGAGGACTTCTATGTTTTGCGGTCTGGCTGCCAGATCAGCAACATTTTGCACAAACTGCATCCTCGATTTCTGATACTGCTCGAAAACTGCAAAGTACAAAGAGACAGTAACAGTGTCGAGCTGTGGAGTGGTGTCTCCCTTTCTGGATGCAAACCACTCTTGGGATCTCACCTTGAATGATCTGTTTTTGACTCATTGTTGCTCCTGTGCTTCGTTTTAAATCGTTTTATCCACGTTGGGTTTGTCACGGGATTCAGCGCAGACTTTCTCCTCGTCAGGTCTCTGTTAGGTGGTGTTGTTGTTAAGTGTTGCCGTGGCAACAGACAGGAAGCAGAATGTTCCGTTCACGCTGCCGAAGATCGTCTGTTGACAGATGCCTCGCTGTGCCACTCTCGCTGATCCGCTCTCGACTGCAAATACGCTCAGAGTGAGAGGTCTATATGTGTCCCCGTCTCTGCCAGCGCCGTGTTTCTGGTCCCACAGACAGACCCACAGCTTACATTTCCACAGTGTTGTTACTAACAAGGGTTCAAATAGAACGAGGACAGCGGAGGGACAGTTAAACATGATGACGTAATGCCCCGTCAAAGTGTTCTGGCTGCTCAGGGAGTGTCCTCAAAGAACCTGCGCGCACGACTCATTCTTAAAAGTCGTTTCTATGAGTGAGATGTTTTTTTTATTCAACATTTATCCTCCCACTGAATATTTGTGCTTCCGCAACATATGATGTATGAAAAATAAATGTGCGCATGCGACGTTTGTGTAACAAAAAGGATCCGATTATTTATCTCTGAATTAGTTATATTAACTCACAACGGAAAGGCTGAATTAAATCTATTATTAGACTATAAAATATATTTTAATGCAGCAGACTACCGATTTGTTTTGCGCGGTGTTTTATTGTTGTTTGTTTGTTTGTTTTTTTACACTCGAGCTTATTCCTTGATCTCAGCAGTTGAAAATAAAATCGTATAGTTACAAGTATTTTTTTAATGGTTCATGGATCCTGTAATAATCACAGCTGTTTAAATGCGTGTTTAATGCCTATATATTCACTTCTTGCCTTTTCTCGTGAAATCGAAACAGGCTTTGTGCTAAGTTTCTGTTTTATTTTACGCTTTTTGTTTCTATTTTCCTTCCGCAGTGGGTTAAATTTATTTGCAATTATCACTAAATGTCTTCTACAGTTTTATGTATGAAAACGCAATGAGTCACGTTTTCGTTTCGTTCAGTTTTGTTTTGTTTCTAGGACAATGCATCTGTGAAATGTTGGGTACATAATAATCGAAATATGGTTTCATTCTTATTTGAACACTTGTACTTAAAGACTGTGATTCTTAAACTGTATTGTCCGACTGAGTTAGTATCTCGCTATGTTTCCTACATGTCTTTACTTCGCTGGACACGAGGTTTAATTTAAGCGTCATGACCGGGTGTTTCAGATTGTAAATTCTAACTAGATGTTTCAATTTGCAAAGAAAGAAAGAGCCTCTAAATGTCTAAATATAATTCTTTTCATAACCTACCTTTGAATCCAGTATATTCACAAAATGTCTTCAGTAAAACAGCACTATATTTCACAGTAAAAAAATCATAATAAAAATTCCGAAATAAAGATTGTGTTTAAATTATACTCTTCTACACTGATTTGGTTTGTTATTAGTTCATCTTATTTTAGCAGCTACTGTATGCTCATTGTGATGACCACCAATAGAAAACCCTGGAGAAGGCTTCCATCTTAATAAATGTATTGAGATCGCTGGATCTCCTGCTGGTGACTGCTCAGAGTCTCCTTAACCGAGTTATCTAACCCACATCACTGTCTGTCCATTAGGTCATTTCATTTCACGCAGAACAACAGACTGACCGATGATTCTTCATCACAAAAACGAAACAAAAAACTAATCGAGCTGACTTTTTCCATAAGTGTAAAATTTTTTATTTAAATGTTTTATACTGTGCAACAGTAACAATACAATAAGTTGTCCATACAATCGAGCGATACAAATACGGAAAAACACGGGAGACATCAAAACATCTGTCACTGAGCATGAAATGGAGCTGAACAGGAGCCCATGTCATTCCCCCAGAACAAAGGGAAATAAGATAATAATAATATCGCTGATTAGATGTGCATTTTGTTTCTATTTACACGTGGATTCTCTAAAACTGCTCATAACGTGTCAACGACGTGAAGGATAAGCAGTCCGACTCCACTGCAGCTACAAGAAAGTTGGTTTTCCAGTAAAAGGCAAAGTAAAGTTCTCCGTAGGCGTTTTTCCGTGAAGCCAACTGCGCTACTCAAACTTGCATTTTATTTTTTTTATTGGAGGGAGATGGAGGCCCCAAACATTAAAAAAAAACCCCGTCAGACTCAGACTTCTGTGGTGAACACGCGGATCCTCTTTCAAAAGAAAAGGGTGTAATCATGAGCATGCATGTTAAAACCGACAGCTTCAAAATATCCCAACACACATGAAATATTCATGAACACGTTTAATTTGAAAAATGTAAAAGCAAATAGAAAAGTCTGTCTTCAGTCGCTTCAGTAAAATAAAGATGTAGCTTCAAAAAGGGCAAAGATGCTTGTCCGTTTCCTTTTTTCCTCAGCGTCGACATCTTTCATATTAAAGTTCCCACGACTGCCGAACATCGTCCTTCGCTTTTATTTTGAAATGTCTCCGAGTCCACTACGTTTAAACTTACATGATGCCGTAAATATTTAGAACAACAAAATTGAGAGAAAGAGCGAAAACATGGTCTACACAGTAAAACTACATCGGCATGAAAACAGTACTAGCTGAGCGAGTGTCTGGCGTTGGCTGGTCGGTTTCGGTTCGGTTCGGTTCGGTCCGGGGCCCCCGGGTCATCCGGAGGAGGTCGACGAGCCGTTCAGAGAAACCTTCCGCGGCTTGTTTCCACTGCCGCACTGGGTGAACGGCCGACTGGGGGTCGGAGGGGCTGCCGTCGGGGTCCCGTTGACATTGCTTGGGCCGTGCGGGAGCTGCGGGAGCTGCGGGTGAGGGGACTGTGCGGGCGTGCCAGGGCTCGGCAGCGACGAGGACGTGGACGGAGCCCCGGCGGGACTTCCGGCTTTGTCGCTGGCTGAGTCGCTCTCTGGACCGGATCTGCTCGCGCTGTTCTGGCCGTCCTGTTGCTCGTGGCTCACCTTCATCTTTTTACAGTTGGGTCTGACTCGGTACTTCAAGGGCAGCGGGCCGTTCTGCAGAGAAAAAAAGGCAACATAGAGCAATACATTAAACTAATTATTTAAATCATATATAAACATGAGTCAGACACGTCTATAATCAAATAAACCCCATAACCCCACCGTATAAATAACCTGCATTAATTATTAATAATAAAAAAAGTAAGCACATATTTCTTTTAGTACAGCTGAGGTGTTGAAGTGTGTGTGTGTGTGTGTGTGTGTGTGTGTGTGTGTGTGTGTGTTTACTTTTAACCAAATAACATTTTTGCAACTATTGTAAATTTAAATTAAATTGCATAGTGCAAGGAAATCACATTTAGAAGTTCACATCAGATTCTCTCCTAATATAAACTCAGTCTCACATTAGTTCTGATTCCCTGTAAAATCAGCTTGGTGTCTTGAACAAAGAAGTGCAAATTCTTATTTAACCAAATGCAACAATATGCGTTTTATATAAATAAAAAAGCCTGCAATAGGCGCAGAAAATATAAAATAAAGCATAATAAAAAAAAGCAGTACAGTAATATATATATAATTTTGAGATGTCTGCATGCATATATATAGATATCTATCTTTCTATCTATGTTCATATATGTAGACACACACACACATATACATACATATATTATATATCACACACTTTTGTCATTTACCCACATTATGTGTTTTTTTTAGAAAATGGTGTAGGTAAAAAAAAGCATACTGCAATATTACGCAAAACACAACCTAACTTCATTGCCACCACTGGAATATTAATTCAGTTGGACTGTCAATAGTTGTATTTTGAAGTATAAATCACAAGATGTTACAATAGAAAAGGTCTCGAGAAAGACGTCTTACTCTTCTCCAAGTGTAGATATAGGCTATGTCCATTAACGTGTAGTAATCTTTCAGAGGCTCGTCTTCATACATGACTTCCACCTAGCAGAGTTGAACAAAATAACAACAATGTTAGCATAAAAGTGAGGCAATGAAATATTAATCACGGTGTCAATTTACATTCAAACTGTGTAAATGTCCAGTTTGAATGTGTTAATAAATGAATAAAAAGACCTGGTAGGTGTTTGGGATGTCCATTTTGCTGCGCAGAAACTTCCTCAAATGCATGACTGTCATAGCTGCTGGACACTGCAGGTACCTCTTGTTAGCCACCTGCAGATGACATGAATATTCAAAAATATAATTAAATCTCAAAGTATGGGCATCAAGTAGCTACATTTACCTAAATGTTTGTATAAGAACACAGCATTGACACTGTAAAATCAGGAAAAAATTTTTTTTTACAAAAACAATGTACAGATGAACACTTGTTTCAATAGACTTTATGTAAGGTGGTAAATTAAATAGTCATTAACTGCTTAATTAAAAGGAGGATACAGAAAGTTTATTATTTCTCTAACTAAATATTAACAAAAGAAAAAATAAATATATTTTTTAAATGTGACTAAAATTAGTACCTGGTCTTTAGACTGCTTGTCTTCCACTCCCAATCCCAGCCTGTGCAGAATTAAAAAGAAAAAACATTAAATGTTTTGTGAAAAAATATATTTTCACAAGGTCATCAATGCTAAATCTAGAGGGAATCAGAAATGGTTATTGGGAAAAAAGTACTTTCAGAAAATTTTATATAAGCATTGTGTCACTCCTCTATAGCTCAGCTGTTGATTTGAGTATTTGTATCTCTGCCGTTGAGAAGAAACACATTCATAAAAATCAAACAGCATTGCTCAAGCTAATAATCACTTGCTTCAACATACACACATGCATCTGAAGTACCTGCTCTGGTCAAAGAATTCAATAGAGAGGCTGATGATCTCATCGTCTGTAATTATTCTCTTGTCTTCATCTGCCACCTCTCCACGATCCTCATTTGAGCCATTAGAAGCTACAAAAAATGCACATAGGGAACAAGCGGTTCAAGAACAACAGTAAATAGCCTTGTTTACAGCATCTTTACGCTCAAAAGGTATAAAACATGATCAACATGAGCTTTCTGACTCACCGTCTACAGGGTGCTCCGCGTAAAAGTCTCGCCTCCTCTTCATTTCATCTGAGGACAGTCGGAAAAACTATCAATACAAGTCTGCTTACTATCCCTCCTGCAAAACCTCTGCACACATCTGTCTGATGACACGGATTCTATTTAATACGTTTTATAAGATTAAATCCTCCTCCTGTAAAAATATCCTGCTACACATTCCACTCGCACTTCATCATCCCTTTCTAAAAATACGATGGCAACCGAGCAAAGTGAGTTTTGCTTGAGCAGTATATTTAGTGAAACGCACAAAAAGGAAGTGCTTTGCTGTGCTAATGTGATGACAATACCAGCGGATTTCAGATCAGCAGCCATAACACCGCATTTATAACAGACTTTAAACAAACCACAAACTGAAAAATCACATGTTTCACATTTCACAAAACAACATTTGTAACATATCTAATTCTCATCATATTCTTACATGTGTTCCAATCATTTGGGGTCAAACTAATTCTTGATTTGTTTTTTATTTTTGTTAGTGGCAACATAGTTGCTTCCATTGTTCAACACAGTGGTACGACTGAATAAAAAGGAGGAAAAAAAGCTGGAGAAAATGCAAATGCAGGGTCAGAATGAAAGTTTTAGACGGAGAGATGATTCCACGGTGGTGCTCTTACTTTTGAAAAGGCCAGGGACCAGCTTGTACACAATGTCCTGCAGGGTTTTGTCAGACCTAGAGAGAGGAAGAGTAACTCCAGTGAACATCTCCACATTTACACACAAGCAGAAATTATTTTATTTGTGTATATTTAGTTCATTTTTATATACAGACAGGCTTTTTCTTTGCACTTTGGCACATGAAGACAAATGACAGTTTGGGAATGAAAGAATGTTTTCTTCCTTAAACCTGCTCATAACGTGCACATTCCTGAACACTGACACAAACAGCTGCCTGCGTGTTACACGTTCTAGCTGCATGGGGCTGTAAAACTACACAAGGGAGAAATGGAAAAGGTGCAGTGTGGCAGGAGCGTGGGAAACAAGCCAGTAGTTCTTACCTAATGTTTAGCAGAGGCTTGGTTTTATGTACTTGTACATCACAGATAGGACAGTATTTGCTGGTTTCCAAGTAGCGCACGATGCACATTTTGCAGACTGCAAACCACAGAAAAATCATTTTAAAAGTTAGTGCAAGAACTAGTAGGTTATTGTGGTGCAAGGACTTGTTGCTGGGGAGAAATATCGTCTGCTGCATTATCACTGCAGCAGGGAAACGTTCCACTGCAAACTAAATGCAGAGAAACATCACAGAAACATCACATTCTGCTCTGTTGTATGGCAACACCTCCCTTCCACAACGAAAGGCCGCTCGTTGGTTCTGCTTACATGAGTGCAGACATTCGATGATCGTGGTTGCGTCTATGAAATATCCTCCACACAGGACGCACATGAGGTGAGGGTTGAGCTCAGTAATCTTAATCCTGGTCGTCCGGTGCATGGCGAAGGAATGGAACAAGAATCCTGCGTTGAAGACAAAAAAAACAAGTCAAAATAATGTGTGGAGGCAGCCGAGGAGGCTGAGGGCTGCAGAGTCCGTTTACAGCCCGTCCGACCATATGGAAAAGAGCGCTGTTTGTTCGACTGCGTTAAAGCAACATCATCTCTTATGCTAATCTAATAATAACCAAAGGGGGAAGTTCTCGGTGGCAGATTGATAGGAAGCACCAGTCACTCGACCGAGGCGCAGTTCATAATCATAAATCAGTCTCTTCCACTGAGCTGCGCCGTCCTCTCCTCCGCCTCATCTCACACCACCAGCGTTCAACACATGGCACAACAGTCAGAACAACAGTCAGTCACAAACCAGCTCACCTCCAAAGGTTTCTCGATTCCAGAAAATAGGCAGTGCACAAAACAATTCAAGATCTCAAAATAAGTCTGGAAAATCGTCCGGGACCGAGTTTCTTCGCGTAACGCGTCAAATTAACTCGCTGAACTTATGTTTGGCTTCAAATAAAAAACAGCTTCGTAAACATAGTTGACAGAAACCTACAAAATATAGTCTGAAAAATAAAGGATGAGACTGAAATCTGAAGCGCGGGCATCTTCTGTGTCTGCGCGTGTGACAGGCTCCACTGTTATTTAAAACTGAAAAACATTATGAGGCGCGGGGATGGTGGCGCCCCGGGGTGAGCGTGGGTGAAAGCTGGGAAGACGGGAGACACCGCGTCAGGTGTGCCACACAAGCTATGGGGAAACCTGCGCGTTTCTATGGCAACTCCTTTTGCTTTTAACCCACATGGCTGGTCGCCAGTGACCAGAACGAGGCAGGATGTCAAACCAAAACAGCAGCCCGGCGAGCTGCCGGTGTGCAGAGCGGGAACGAGGAGGCACCGGAGGCTCCCCGTCCCTCCGCGCACGCAGACAGCCGCTGGACTGCCAGGCTGCCGACAGCACGGCTGCCATTTTGTGCAGGAAAAAAAAGCCCGTGTCGGTTCAGCGGGCTGCGGGGTTTCCCTCGAAAGTGGCAAATAATGCCAATAACAGACACATTCACACGAGCTTGTCGAATCATTTGCGGACCGCGGGGAGCGGCGAGCGCGCGCGACCCGCGCAATAAGCGCAGTTCTGTTCTTATTCGCGTTGCGCCGTGTTTTCATGGCGTGTGCGCGATCATCAGCACCACAGCACCAACATGGCCAGACGGCTGCCACTGCGCTCAAGTTGAAGCGCACGCTGGCTCTGGTTTGTTTTTGCGCCATTAGAAACTAAAGTCACGTTCCGCTGCGTTTTCTGCACTTTACTGACGGAGGCTTTTGTAACTTTGTCTCCTAACGCGGTTCTGACAAACCACTCAGAGCTTAGACTGTTTTATCCAGCAGTCTGCTCATGAGCACCGACACTAATTTATCTTCGATGGAAAACTGTAATCGGAGTGAGCGCAGATGAATAGAGGCTACAGCAGCATGTGAAGGAATAAAAATGCCACTAAAAGTCTTAAGTGCAGCCTGCGGAGCGGTCACGAGGAGGGGACCCTCTAAAAGACGCTGGATGACAGCCAACCTGTCCACTTCAGAACCCACACTCTTCCCTCGTGGAGCCACAGCCGGCACCGTGCCCGAGTCCCAACCGAGCTCTCCTGGCCGCTGTTGAACAGACCACTGCAGGCACGTTTTACACATGGATAATGATGGATAATATCTCCACACACACTGCGCCTGTTGCGCCATTAATCGATTGACTGGTGTTTGGACAACGTCTCTGCCTCCTGTCCTGAGGGAGCAGCACGTTCACTTTATAAAAGCGACCACTCCATAAACGTGCATATCCTCTTTCAGACCTGCAACAGAAGGGGCCTCAGCACCAAACAGGGCACAGCGACCATCACATCTGCTGGGAGATTTCCACGCAGACACACAGAGACCTCCTGGACACCACCTAGGCTCACTGGGTGCCCCTGAGCAGCTCTGCCTTCATCCTACTGTTACAGGCTTATTCTAACGTTATTGCTGAAATAATTCTACTGTGTGGTTTTACTGAGATGGACACATTTTTCACAGACCAGGGTGGCACGTCTAATATAACGCACCACTACGAGAATGGGAAACTTCCTGGCTGTTTTAACTACAACAGAAAAATTAAAGCATTGTCAGGAATTATGGACTAGGCTTTGTGTTGGTGGTTAGTTGAGAGCAGCTACTGAAACAACAAATAGACAGGTTTTTTGCCGTGACCCCAGCTCCTCTCGTGGAGGTTCCCGTTACACGTAAATCAACAGCAGCTGGAAATAACCCAATTAAAACGGGCAAAGCTCGGAGCTGGTGGCTCAGTGTGCGCTGTCAGTCACCATGCAAAAGCTAAGGGGAGATTCCTGACTGGGACCTACTGGAGACACCACTGGTGAATAAGGTGTCCCCACACTCCCATGAGTCCCATCTGTCCACACACGTGTGACGCTTTAAATCCGAACTCCTTCATTTTTAACCTTTTAACCACACACAGCAGCATTCGTGAGTGAAATGATTTATTTACTCCAAGAGGGGGAAAGCCCTGGCTCATGTCTGTCTGTGGCATCACCAGACACAGCCTCGGCATTCAACGTGTCAAAGAAAATATGGAAATCATCAGCTTTAATATCAACAAACGCACAGTCTGTGCTGGACACAGGTCGTGAGAAGTTCAGAGAAGTGGTGGGTGAGACACAGTCACCTCTTTGTTTTTTCTAAAATTCTTAAAAGCTCGATCCTCAGTCTTAATCAACATAATTACACATGAATCCAGAAACAGCAGCAGCGCGTGTGAAACGAGCAAAAACAAGCAACCGAGACACATTCTGTGTCTGTCTCCTCTTCGCGTTCATGGGAGCACTCCGAGTTAAGTTCACAAATCCAACACTGCCTCACACACATCAGAAAGCAACACACCAGCCGGTGGGTGACATCCCCAACATCCCAGCTCTGTCAAACTGAGACGCTGCGTGGAAGCATGAGCGCACTAGGAGCGTTTGGAGCACTTGCTGCTGGTAACATCTGAGCCAACGCAGCCTGGTTCGCCCGAGATCTCCCCGTTTCCATAAATCTAAAGCACGCAAGGCGACCCCGAGCCGCGGGCAGCTCTCACAGACGGATAACTGAGCGGTTCCTACAGCGAGCCCGGCTGCTCGTGAAGCTTCATTCGCGTTTGTGCGCGAGCGGGGAACATCTTTTACCAAAAAAGTGGTGCGCGGACCCCCCCACACACACACACACGGAGCTCCACGTCGGTGATCGCTGCAGCCACCGTTGAAAGCTTCACATCCACCGCTGGATCGCTAACGTAGAGAAACACAAACGCACAACCCGCAAACCTCGCCTTCCGGTGCCGTTAGTTAGACGCGATATCGAAGGAGACCTACCTGGAGGCTGGGCTGGAAAATGCTGGGTCTGGAGGCGACTAGACAATGAAAGTTGGGAGGCGATCAGCAGAAAATGAATAGGAGGCGAGCCGCCATCTTGAAGCAGGCTGCAGACGCTATCAGTGGCGGAGAGCGCACGGCGGACCGGACCGCATTTCAGATGTGCGGTGGAAACTCCTCGTTTCTTCGCCGCTAGCGCGCGGTGAGCGTGTCCAAACGGCGGCTTCCCAACAGGCCAAACGTCCGCTTTGAGCTCGGCGAGACTCCCCCTTCGGCACCGATAACTTTGCCTCCAAAAGATCCGCTTCTCCCCCAGTGAAATGCAGCAGTGTGTGTGTGCTCCGTGGAAACTGACACCGTCCCCAAAATGGCTTGTAGTTCGACCGCCCCGCTTTGGTCACGTGGTCTAGTTGCTTAAGGGTGCCTAGGAATTACTGTCGGTGTACGCTGTTTGTCCTGATCTACTACGCACCACATAAAACAACGCGCAAAAAAACATGCACACGTTCAAACGAGCGTGTTGTTCACGAATAAATCGCACGAACAACTCGTCAGTTTACGCTCTGGCGGAGCCTAAATGACACCACGCAGCTGCTTAAGGGCGCCTAGAAAAACGGACTGTCGGTGTATTCCACTCTCTAATGTATGACGCATGATTTCAAATTGCCCGTAATTAAACGCTCAAACAGTTTGCGACACTTTTCCTCCCGCTTTGCGCACTAATAAGACACGTAGGCTCGCGCTATTTCGCTCTCGTGGCACTGTTAGGGGCGTCCAGAAAGTAGGCTGTAGTGATGTGGTGCATTCATCTCTCTCTCTGATGTTAAAAATAACTGCGGCTCACTCACTCTCACGCGTTCGAGTCTCTGTCTCCGTGGAAAACGCCTCGATCCACTCGCCGTAACGCGAAGTGTGTCGCGGGCAGCTGCCTTCAGTAATCTCCACTCCGCGTCGCTTTTAAGACCCACGAACTGGGTTAAAATACGTCCATGTGACAAATGGCTTTGGTGTCAAACCTTTGTCACGGGCTCCCCTGACATCTGCAAGAAAATGCGCAGCGACTTCCACTTGATGAATTGGAGCCAGCACAGCAGAAAATGAAGACAGCTCGGATTTATTTAATTTTTTTGAGGGAATCTGAGGAACTGTGATGCTTCAGCTCGGGGGTTAAGCAGGAGAAAGTCTTTAAAGTTCACCAGATTTCACGTGGATGAAATGAAATGCTTCTGTGTGGAGCCTTAAAAATAAACCCCGTCCACCAGATAAAACTCAACTCAGCCTCCTGCTGTAACAAATGCTGCAGGAAACTAAATACACTGCTGTCATGCAACTATGGCAAAAATCCCATTCAGGCTGGAGAGTGTTGACAAAACACATGCCTCCCAGTTATTTTACTGGCTCCACGTTTAAACTAAATATCGCCGGACACAGACCTACAACATGACGTGGACCTCGTGATTCTTCCATCATCCTCCCACTAAAACAAACTGTTCACCTGTGATGAAGAATTATCCAAAGCGCGAGTTGTTTTTTTTTATTTTATTTTTTTCTTGTTTTAATTGAAACACTCGACACGATGAGAATCATCTCAAAGTACAAACAGAAGTGAGATGAGCAGCATCGGTGGAGGAAACTGGACACCGGCATCACATCTGACTGGCTTTCTCCACACTCTTGGCAGCGTCTTTCAACTTTCCCAACAGATCCTGAAAACAAGCAACCATCGATCATTTTCAACAGGAAAAAAAAAGAAAAGAAACGCAGCAACACAACTTTAAATAACAGCAGCAAAAAAACACAATGGGTAACAATGGGTTACACGCATTATAAATAAGATTTTAATTTGATTAGTTCACGTTCACGTTTTATGGGTCACGTAACATCATATAACTTTAATGAACCAAATATTTTTTCTTCAGGAATCTGGTCAACTTCTCATCTTCCATTCATCGGTTTGTTTTACATCATGTTATTGCTGCTGTAACATAACAAAATCTAAAGAGAAGAAAACCTTAATGTATAAAAAAAAGCCGTATAATTATTTTTAAGGTGTTGGGTGTGGTGCGTGAGGGCATCACGTGCTCCCACCTGTAGCTGCTCCACTGTGCAGGTGAAGTTGAGGTCCTCCGCGGATCTTTCATCCTGACACAGAAACAAACGAGCTCGTTGAGAGGGACGCACAGCAGAGAAACGACAGAAATCCAGCTGGGTTCGACTCTTACCTCGACGTTCAGTGAAATGGAGTAGAAAGGCTCGCTGACCTTGTCGACCTGCCCGTTCTGTGGGAGAAACAGCGGGTTTTTTTTTCAGTTTGACGCAGACAAATGTGCAAGAAGGAAAGAAAAACCTCTGCGCTCCAAAACCTGTGTCGTACCTTCATGTGGTATTTTAGACGCCACGAAACGTCGTTGACATGAGGCGGACGCCTTCCTATGCTGGAGGAGGGACAGAAAACAAACTATTTGGTTGCACCTGTACTCTGAGATCGTGATGCAGTGAGGTTTAACTAGAAAATTGTGCAAAAAAAGTGGGCAGCTGATCTTTATTTCCAGCCCCCAAGACGAGAAAAAAAGCAGAAATGCTGCAGCCTGCAGCTCGTGAACATTTTAACAGACTTTAAAGTCTTTCATTACTCCATAAATTTCAGATGATGTATCACAGCACGAGTGATCAGATCAGAAGGGTTTCTCCGTTTTATAGGGTTGGACTATTTGTCCGTGGTCGTTTTAAAAAGCGTTTGCAGACGTTGTGGCTCTTTCACACACAGCATTTGTTTAAGGGGCGTCGCGGAGCAGAGTTTACACTTTACAATGAATCGTTTGTCCTTTTCGTCCTGACGCGTAAACTTCAGAGAGACGTTTTCTGTTCCTAACTGAGCTCAACTAATTTGTTTGTGGTTTCCCTCCACGTGTTATGTCTTTAATAAAGTGATGAAAAAGGGGAGTTTTATTGAGTTAATAATTCTTTCATCCAGATATTCCAGCTCCAAATGTCTTTCCCCTCTGACAGATCCCAAATATCGTGCTCACCTTGCTAATAGACGTTCCAGCTCTTTTTTATGTTCCTGCAAAGCAAAACAAGCATCACTGGGCGACTTAGGCACAACTACACGAAAAAAGGAGAATTAACACGAGCGCAGCGTTGTGTGAAATGTACCTGATATGCGCTACAGAATATTTCTATTCTCTCTGAGCTGAACGAGAGGTCTTCAAGGCAGGAGCTGTGAGCACAAAAAACACTTTAATCAGCAGCATAAAATATATGAACATCTTCTTTCTCTTTCCAGAAAGGGACATTTCATAGAAACGAATTTCAGTCCAACTTCATCAGGCTGAGCGATGATGTAATGTGAACTATGGTTTGTTCTAATTTCCAATTCAGTTCCATTTGGACAAATTAACAATTAAAAGCATTTTTTTATACTGTAGGTTAAGAAATAAAATAAAAAGGAGAAAACACTTCTTTTGACATCTTAAGAAACTCTGCTACACTGGAAGGTTTGTCATCTATAAAGTGAACTGTGAATATCAACAAATATGATTCTTACACTTACAATTTTACTATGACAATTTCTACACTAGTTAATACTAGTAACTCACCCAAACTTACTGTAACCAGACCCTCCGTTTCTAAACACCAAGCTTTGATATTGCACAAGCGTCCATCTGGGACACATATTCCGAACACAACACACCACATGGCTTATAATTTCAGCAATATGCCCCCATGGGAATTGGCAGTATTTTCAAATGCAAGCTGTTTTTGTTTTCTTCATGTAGTTTTACAAGACACAAGTCTCTACGTGTTTCATTTACTGCTGCAGCGTTTGACAGATTCACAGTCTCTTGGGAGATGCAGTGCTGATAGCCCATAGAAACTTGCAGACAGCATGATTTGGTGCAACATATTTCCTGTCACATGGTGTGATGAGAATTTTCACAGCTATTTATGCATCTCACAACCGTGAGGACTATTTTTGGAAATTACCAGCTAGCGTGTGTCAGGCTTACCCTAAGCCATCCTCTGCCTGATGTCACCCACCTTAGCGTGGACTTGTCTGCATTTTGTTTGACCGCCTCCAGTATGAACGTGGTCGCTGCAGTGTGACTCTGTTTCAGCAGGATCTGGTCAAACTGCTTCAACTCAGATTGATCTGAAAAAGAGCAAAAACAGCGTGAGCACCATGTCTGCTTGTGAAGTGCACAGCCTCTCTCTGGACAGTTTGATATAGTTTATATGGACAGTGCTGTGAAAACATTATTTACATTTATTTTGCCACAAATTATCTGTGATTAACCACATTTCTTTTGAAAGCTCACTCTGGACAGGGCTACAAAGCCATTCCTAGAGCTCGTGGTGAGAGTCATTATTCACAAATGGAGAAAACTTGGAACTGTTTTGGGTGGTGAGCCTACAAATTTTACTCCAAGAGCACGACTCATCCAGAAGATACAAGATAAAATCTTGATTCAACAATGATGAGTTTGAAGGTGAAAGCCACAGCTGAACAAAAACACAAACACAAAAGCTCGACTCACATTTACCTAAAAAACTATCCTGCGGATTGCCAAGTTTTTGAGCAAATATTCTGCAGACTGGTGAAACAAAACCTTTGGAAGCTGTGTGTCCCCTTACATCTGGGACTAACCCAGCAGTTCAGAAAAAAGACGGTGGTGGTAGTAGTGTGATGGTCTGTGGCTGCTCTGCAGCTCCAGGACTTCCACTGATGAAACCACAAGTCCCCATTCTACCAGAACATCCTGTGAAAGATGGTTCGCCCAACAGTTTGTGACCTGTGAGCTGAAGTTCTGCAGCAGAACAGACTTTGAAGTCATGTCTGGACTTAAATCTAATTGAGATGCTGTTGCACGACCTTAGACTTAGAGTTCACGCTCTAAAGCCTGCTGATGTGGCTGAATTAAAACTACTCTAGTTTATTCAGCTACGTGAAAGACTTATAGCCAGTTATCATAAACGCCTGATTGCAGTTGTTTGCTTATTACCTTTGAGTGGCCTTTCATTAGCCTTTCACACAGGGACAGCTTCATTCCCTCAATCTCTGTGTAATGTTTTTCGGATTATAAGAAATACGTAAGTGGGAGAAAGAAAGAAGAAATCAGGAATAGGTTTTCACAGCACTGCAGGTTGGTGATCTAAACTCGCGTCGTCCAGATTGACGCGCAGAATGGAAATCAATGACGATTTGCATGTGAATGGGCTGCTCAGCTGCATCAGCCGGGGCTCCTTTGTTTGTTTGCATAGTGAACATCTCACTTTCTAAATAATTCTGCCATCAAAAAGAGCTGGAATGCCGCACAAGTTGGACAACACATGGTGTGTGCAAACAACCACCGCAGCGACGGCAGAGAAGGCGCAGTAACTTTTGCATGAAGCAGTCAGGTCCGCTGTCGTTTTGCATAATTTATTCTTTCTGTATTAACTCGGAGGCGACGAGCAATTGGCGCTAATGGTTTCAAGTTGACAGCGATTAAAGCGAACAATCGGGTGTGTATTCATCCGCATGTTGGTTGAAATAGTCTAACATAATGTTTGTAATGTGCTGAGTCGACCTGATGCCAGATTAAATGACAAAAGGCATCCAGAGTGTCTGCTGCTGAATGGTAAACAGGCAGCAGAAAGACGCGGTCCTCTCCTCGACCGCCTCGCTCCGTCACACACGTTCGTCTAAACACGCGAAATAAGGTTTCCAGCAGCTCGCAGCTCGCAGCAGAAATCCGCAAACATCGACGTAGCTCTTCGTCTACACGGAGAAAAACCGGAAGCAGCAGCCGAGACAAAAGCCGCAGCGGCGGCAGCTCACCGAGGACTCCGGGGTCGGCGTGAGCGGAGAGCAGACTCCGGAAGGAGGCGTCCAACAGCACCTGGAAGCTGCTCTGATCGAAGGAGGACGGCTCCGCGAAGGACTGCAGCCCTCTCTGCACACACTCAGACAACTCCATTTTGCAAATGGTGACCCACGACATCAGACCACGTGACGGATCAGCTGATGCAGCGCGTGGAGCGAGCTGAGGGTGGAGAGGCTGGATGGGGCTGGCAAACGTCGAGAGCTCCGTGGGGACCCCACCATAGGACACCGAAACAGCTGCTGCCCGCGCTACGCGTCCGCAGTTGTCGCGGTGAACCCCGCCTCGCTGCGCTTTCAGTGCGCACGTAGAAGCGAGGAGGCTGCAGACAAACTGAAGGTCTGTGGGATCCAGGGGCCAAAAAGAGAGGTCATCAAGCGGAGGCTTCACGGTCAAACCGCGTTTCAGTCATAAATAAACATGCAACCTATAGTAAACTTCATCCATCGGTGTCACTATGACAACACGCACACGTTCAGATGAGAATAAATGGTGGATTATTTACTGTGATAACCACTGAAGCGTGTGACATCATGGTGACATTGCTTTCAGGAGTTCTAGAGAAACCCGCACACACCGCAATGTGCCTTAAGGCGATTGAGATGCGTGATATAGAGTGATGCTCTTCTAAAGACATAGAACTAGCATCTGTTCTTAAACTGACGAGTTGAACCCGGCAGCTCTAAATCACGCATGGACTGTTAGGACGGTCCGGATGCGTAATGCGTGACGTCCTGAAACCTCGTGCGTGTGTTGCGGGTTTTAAAGTAAAGGCATTTGATTCGCGGTGGAATCTCAGAAGCCTGGCGGGTCTGCTGCTTCACTTCAGCTCACTGAAACCTTTTTTACGCGTGCCTCTGTTCTTGTTTTCATGTGGGGAACTCCCCACCTGGACTCTTGAGGTGAGGTGGGGAGAGTAGGTCACTTCGAATTTCCATGAAGTGACACTAAAACGGGTTCAATGAGTGCACGAGGCGAGCTCGTCGATAACTAACACGGGAAATTCCAGCAGCATGAAGAAGCGTAAGAAACTTCTGATTATGTGTGTTTGAGTCTGAACCGTTCACGCAGCTAAAAAGTTTCAGAAACACGTTTAACTTGTCTTCACTCTCATTTTATTCGTCTTTCGGCGCATTTTATAACCTACTGTAACTTTTCCTCTCAGACATGGGATATGAATTATTTCCAAACGCCGCAGGGACAGCGTTTGTAAAATCTGAAACTCATTTTCGGCTGCATTACTGTGTCGGTCATCAGAAACGATCTGCCGTGAGGCCACACACGCTGCAGCTATCGCAGTGACCTCTGACTCGGCGCTTTGTCCAAAGTCCATTGTGGCTCCAGGTCGGGTTGTGAAATAGATTAGTGTTCACTCTCTCTGCGCTCTTTAGTTTTCAACCAGTGGGCCTGTATTTACCTTATCGACGGTACCACGTCGTTAAATTTCTTTTTTCTGTTGAGTGTTAACATCATCATTTTATTTTTGCGTCATAAGACTGATGTCACAACGGATTTGTATCAGCCTGTCTCCCCGGCACACAAACTGCACGAATCCCGATGCCTCATGCTGTCAATAAATGTAATATCTCATCTTATCCACCGCAGAATAACTTAAGGTATTGTTTGGTCCTTTCAGAATAAGAGCTCTCCGCGGTAAAATAGCCCATCGCTCTCTCGATGCGAATACAGTTGTTTTAAAAGTATTATACTCACGTATATTAACACTTTCGACATACAGTAAGCCTCCTGATTCGACAGCTTCCATATACTCAGCTTACAGCTAAACTGAACAGCTGGCTTCATCTCAACGTTTCCTTTTCATTATTGTGTCGCTTCTCGCAAAGGCACAAGAGAAACACTTTTTTCAATCCCTGCATCATTTTCGCCACCGTGGGAGATCTACGGTATTTACTTTGAGTATATATTCTGGCACAGATTCTGCTTACTAAGCAGAAAAAAACAAAATACCTTCAGCCGAGAGTTGCCCGTTTTAATAAGCGGTATTATTAAAACTAAAATCAGTGTGTTGTATGGTTTCCAATTAACATTTGCACTCACCCAAAGACAAAAATGTATTTTGCCAAATAAGTTTAGTTTTTTAATCATATGCTTTCAAGAGTTCCAGCTTCCTGGTCCTTACAGGCAGAATAAAATGTAGAATTAAGCACAAAGTTTGCTTTACTAAAGGGTGTTGTTTCACACACATTTTCCTCCATCTGCGTCTCTACTAAGTGTCTGAAGGTGAATACAGTTGACTGCTCATCATGACTTCCCTTCAGTAAGTGTGTGCGACAAACTGGAAACATCCCCTTTAAGAAAACTCTGTAGAAATATGATCTTGAAAAAATGAGTCCACTGTCAACAACCATACTTTTAAAACCAACTGAGGACGGAGAGCTGAGGAGCTCCTGTTTGATCAACATAAGCCAAGGTGACAGTTTACTGTAACACGGCGTCCACGCCTCCAGGACACTGGCAGGTTGTTACACATTGTCCTGTTTTCCTTTCCAAAATATTAAGAAGTCCGTCTCTGGACCGACTGAAGGTTTGAATCAATCTAAGCCTTTTCTGTTGATTTTTTTTGTTCTTTTGTTCCATTCATATCTGTAGATAACAGTAAAATCCAAGGTGTCAGACATTTCAGTGTAATATGAAGGACACAAAAGGCTCGTGAGAATCTGCAGGCAACGTCACATTTCTGTGTTTTTTTTCTCACATTGTTGAAATGATTAACCACTGATGTGTCTTTGCGAAGCTGCAGTCTGTTGCATCTTTGCACCACCACGCAACGTGTCTCTATCTCAAGAAGGGGGGACACGTAAGCAGACCTCTGCCCAAGGAGTGACCCGTGCACCTTAACCCCGGGAGTTATATTGTCACGGCAGCATCTACAGTGGAAATAAAACACTTTGAATAGGGCTGCTCAAACAGCTCAAATGATCCCCACGTTCACACCTGACAGATGAGGACACACTGTCACCACAGTCACAGAAATTCAGCTATGCCATAAGTGCTGTTCATTTCCAGTTTGGTGAAGCGAATAGAGCAAATGATCTGTTTTAAATATTTTTCAGTGAAACTTCACACTGCAGCTACACGGTGCATCTGTAATCTGGAGTTATGGAAAATAAATAGTCGCTGCTGATGGAATTGAATTCAGTGATGATTTTGTGGTGTGGAAATGCTGAACTTCCCCATATCCCCACAGCCAACGAGAAAATCGACGATTTCTGAGTTCTGCTTTTAGAACAAAATGCGGACTTCTGGAAAGTGTCCACAGTCCTTCCTTGCAAATTTGCAAACAATCTGTAAACGCGTTTTAGCAGTTTTAACATACGACAGCATCATATCACCCTTGGTATAGACATTGTAGACGTTGTAGGGAAGGTGTACGGATAAAATGAAGCCAATACGCTCAGTATAAATGAACACATACATATATTACATGTTTTTAAATGAGCTGTCTTGTGTGGCTGTGTACCTGAACGCCGACCTGTTTTAAACTGGGTATATCTGTACAGATTCTGATAAAGTCCATCACTGTTAGTGGAGCAAGAGAAACAAGCCAAAAAATAAAGGAAAATGTGGGAAATCTGTTGGACACACGTTTACCTTTGGGCTGCAATGTTTGATTTTGATTATTTCCAAGCTCCACACATTCAGATTTTGCTTTAATTAAAACTCCAGGAGGCACAGAGGAGCATGAAACCACAGCTTCCAAGAAACAGACTCCAGGGTCAGGACCTTGGATTAAAAACAAGGGCCTACAAGGAAAAGAAACACAATTTCACTGTGATTTAGACGTGTTTATTATTTTTTAAACGTGAAATTAATCCTGAACAGAAACCGAGGAGAAAGAGTTATTTCAGGAGCACAATAAAACCAGTACGTTTCAAACATGCACGTCCCTGCAACCGTCTATTTCCATTTGCCACCGATTATAAACGCAGGAAATAATCTACACTTCTCTGACCTGGCTCTAAAGTAGGTTTGTTAAATAAACAAACGGCTCAGATTTGTAAAGATACTATTTAAGTCAATTTAATAGCAGCTGGGTGGGAAGCGAAAATCGCTTGCAGAGAAAAACAACAGATCCCACAGCGGTGCCTGCAGTGGGGATGACTGTGTGTGCACGTGGAAGGGGGGAGAAGGAGAATCAGAAAGCGTCAAGGAGGTGGAGAGGGAGCTTTTTTGTATTTTCTTGCAGTGACTCTGCCCCCTGTTGGAAAAACTACACCCCATCCCAACCTCCTCAACCCCTCATTTAAATGCGCCGTTACTAATAAAAGCCCTGCATGAATCACAAATGATGGAATGAATAATCATAAATAAATACGAAATGTGAAATTGTAAGAAACCGTGTTTGTGGGGGTGCAGAAATCTGATGGATGGTTCCCACTAAGAGGCGCTGAGAAGAAAGGATGCCCTACAGAAATGAACAGGGCCATATAGAATCTGTAATTAACGCCTCCCTGTTAAGTACCTCATTAACTATGTTATATAGAGAGCTAATTAAATTATTGTCCTGCAGAGCCTGTCTCCTTTTTATTAGATCATTTTGATGTGTGGCCTAATCCTTCAGTTATGGTGGCGAAAAATAAATCATGGCAAAAGAGAAATGTGGACTGGTGATCATACGATAATTAGAGGAGAACAAAACCTCCCTCCTCGTCTCCAGAGGTCAGAATGGGGTCAGCATCTTGCTCAAGGACACTTCAGCAGGGCGCGCGGCTGGCGCGTTTGTGGCGCAGCAGCAGCGGACACGCTGCGAAATGGCTAAAAAAGAGTGCGCGTAACGTATCGTATCGTTTTTTTTTTAATACCACAATGGGAATTCACGGAGGATCGGGGTTAACAGAGAGCATGCGCACACTGTTACGCACACGTTCGCTGCCGCTGGGTGGCAGTGGTGTGGTTTCTCTCTCTCTGTGTCCTGCGGGGAGCTCATGGAGGGAATCATTGGAGAGGAACAAAGAGAAGAGTGGGACAGAGGGGTGTGTGTGTGTGTGTGTGTGTGTGTGTGTGTGTGTGTGTGTGTGTGTGTTTATGGGGGAGTCTCCCTTGTGACAAGGCATATATGGAAATCTACCACAACGCGCACGCTCGCTCTAATAATTCACCTTCATCTTGCCTGCACAATCACCCTCATCATCATCATCATCATCTAGCAGACAGCCCCACCGGTTCAAGGCACAAGCCCAAAAAGTGACAGATGTCACGGCGGCTAGAGCTCTGTGGTTATTTTCTGCCACATTTGTATACCAGCCCCAGCCTAAAATAATATACCAGTGGTGTTAAACGTCTAGAGCTGCGTGTGCGTGCGTGCGTGCGTGCGTGTGCCCAACTCATACGCTGACAAAAGACGCTGTCTTCTGTCTTTGAGGTTCTTAGTGTCTGCAGTTACAGTCCTTTAAGCTTGTCTGTCACTGATACAATATAGACCCATTACATGTAAATATCACATGACGTAACATTCAGTACGGGGACGCACAGCCTTTAACGTGCGCGTTAACTGTACACACACACACATACAGCCTGATATTGTAATGAACTATAACAATCTCACATTTTATCGAGCTTGTCTGCTAATAGACATGCAGCACGTGGGCTGTTTCAAATATAATTGAAAAACTATTTAGTGCCCCAGATAAATAAAACATACATACATATATATAAATCACTTGACCAAAAGTATTATTTTATTTTTTACATATTTATTTTATTTTATATGTTTTTTAATCTTCCGTTATGACTTTTTCAAAAATCCAATAATGTCCGTAAGAATTAACATATTGTCAGGAAGACACCACCTTCACATATGTAATATTTCTATCATAAATATTATTTTATTTAGTGAGCTGCATAACGACGAGAGCCGGTGTTTCCCAGGTCTCGCAGGGGCAGCTGTTCCTCCCCCTGCACGCCGGTGAAAAGCAGCTTCCCACCGGCTGCGGCCGCTTTCTCCTCCCATCGCACTCGGCTGCAGCGGGACGGCGCCTTCGGGCTGAGCGCGACAGGACAGTCGCTCAGAGTAAAGCTGTCGTAGCCAGTAGTTCCGCGGTCACACGAAACTCCTTTAGAGTTTGAAAAACTGATGAGACACAGAGTTGTTGGTTATTTTGTCCATATTCCGCCCTGCGGACCGCGGCAGGCTGTTTGGCTCTTTCACAGTTTCACAGCCTGTTTGGATTTGAATTGGTATAAAATTAAAATTCTATATCACGATATAAAAACACGTGTTATCACCAAATCTTAGAATGTGTTATTGTAAAAATGTGTTGCGATATTTAAAAACTCAAACTCGTTCATCACTGTCGAGCGTTTTACCATTATTGCTGCCGGTTGTATGTTTTCCTTGAGCTGCTCCCATTGGACGAGGCTTTGCTATGAAACATCCACAACACTACACGCTCCTCAATCCGAGGCACAAGTCTGGATCAAAGTGAGCTAAGTGAGTAGTTTAACTTTGTGGTGTGGAAGATTATAGTCTGCGGTGACATCTCGCCAGATTCCGCGGGCGCCCCCCCACGCTCCTCTTCAGATCCCGCAGGTTCAAATGTTTGTTTTTAGGTTTTTTTTTCTAAGCGTGTGTCTCTCTGTCAGAGCCGAGACCGCTCGGTGGTGGCTCTGCGGCGGCTGCGTGTCTCTACTTTGTCCCGTGTTTCCCCGCATCCACAAGTCTGCGGCTCTCTGCCATCTGCGTGGAGTCCTGGAGGAGTGAAGTACTGTTGCTACACAAGCACGTGTGATTGTTTCTCATCCCAGTGCAGTGGAGAATATGGGTAATACTGAGATTTAAATTCTAGATGGAGCATTTTAGCTGCATCCGTCAGTCTGAACGATACCAGCGGAGCATAAACTGATGGTTGGACGTATTCTTTTTAGATATTATGTTCTCATTCCTGAAGCTACAAATCACTATGTTCTTCACAATGTCCGCATTAATACTGGAATAAACTGTGAATGTCCAAATAAAGTTTAGAACAGGAGAGCGACAACAGTGCGGTTTCCATTTTGCTGTTACACAAATGACCTGGACCGGATTGACAGATTTTAATGTTAGTTTCCTCAGCCTGGAGAGTGTGTGTTCCCTCTCCTAAAGCACTGAGGCTTCTGTCCAACCTCACCACAGGTCTGCCTGATGTGTTGCTGTGAGGCTGCACTTCTGCCACATTCTTCCATCACTGCAGAGGACGTTTTCATCTCTGGTCACCTCCCTTCGTTATGCCGTGAGAAGTTGTTCAATGCTGTTTTTCTTCCTTTTTCACAATTATTTTTTATGTTATCCCCCCAGGATCTATCAGCGTCATGGTCAGACATGCATTTTAAACTTATGTCCAGCAAATTTAGTTTGATACACATGGGTGTCAGTTTAGTTCTGGACAAATCTCCAGAAAAATAAAAGGAAATATGCTGCATCTGACCGTAATTTGTGGTCACAGCAAAGGACCTGAACAATTCTGGGTTAAGGAGGGAGTGAAAGTGGCAGTTTTATTCTTATTGTGAAGCTTAAAGCTACATCAGAGTAAAAAGTGCATGAAAACCTCTTGTGGGTAGATAAAGGAAATGCACAACTTCCTGCAGACAGGTAATAAATGGAGGATTACAAATGAATAGCTACAGTGATTCATTATGCTAAATGTATCAATAATAACAAATGTGACTGTTCTGAAGATCAAGTTCACTGACAGAATGCACGTACGTGTCTTAGGAGGAAGAACAGACTGCAGGGAGGCAGGCAGGTGTCCATTGCAGCCTCAATTAAAATGCTTTACAATCAGGCAGGGAGAAGGACGGGCCTGGGGCTTCTCAATTTCCTCACACAAGAGGTCTCACCCAGGATCAACTTTCACGCAAGTGCTCCCAGAGAAGGATGTTTCTTTGTTCTATCCAGATCGGTGAGCACAGCTTTGCCGTCTCCCTTCTCTGTGTTTGAGAATGAAAGAGAGGAGGAAGTGTAATTATGAAACAAATACAACATTATTTCAAATGTGCCGAAGAGGCAGGAGAGGCCATCTCGAACCGTGTTTTGTTGCAGTGGGCTACTGTCAGGAAAATATTTATTGTTTCTCCAGTTTCCTCCTTTTCCCTGAACATACAGTTAATTAAGAAGGAACTGCCTAGCGTAAGCTAAAAAAGCATTGTTTGGTGATGCAGAATGTGGCTGATGTGCACAGAAATGTGCTCTCCGACAGGCTGCTGTTGGTTTGTGCAGAATGAATACAATGTTGGACACAAAAGGTGCAGAGCAGAAAGAAAAGTGTCAATCTCCACCTGAATCAGAGCCCATTATAGGGTTAGAGAGGAGACAGAGATGTGCGTGTGTGTGTGTGTGTGTGTGTGTGTGTGTGCTCCGCCTGCCTGCGTGTGTGACTGGAGAGGTAAAGTGAAAGACACCCAAAGGTGTGTAAAGCGCAAGCATCCATTTACTGTCATGATTAGCAGCCATTATCAGCAGCCAGAGATGGTTGCCAATCAGGCGGAATTATTCTGCAGTGAATCGACTCGCAGGCAGTTGACCAATGACTGTTTCCTCTACGCAGAAACAAACACTAACTCTCCTCAGTCTGATTTCATTTCCTTCCCTTTCTGTCACTCCTTTCATTGATTGGCTCCTGTGCTTTCAACTAGAACCCCTCTTTTATCAATCCCACTCTCCTTTATTTCTATTGCTGCCCTTCCTTGCTGTTCTTCTTTTGTCCACGGCATCAAGCTCGTTCTTTTTCTGTGTGCTCATAGCTGAGAAGTGATGAAATCCGGGGTCCCTGTGGCAACAGGCCATCTGTGTGTGTGTGTGCATGTATGTGTGTGTGTGAGTGTGCGTGTGTGTGTGTGTGTAGTTTTTGGGGCAGGGCAGTGCAGGCAGCAGTCTGATCCATACTAATGTTCATTGATAGGAAAATCAATGGTGCATTGATCCAAGACTTGGCTCTGAGAGAGGGAGGGGAGTGGGATGCTAGTGTTAAGACTGGTGGAAGACCAACAAGAGGAAGAGATGGAGATGGCACCAGGGGAAGGAAATGATTAGGCAGAGGGGGTAAAGACAAAAAGGGAGAAGAAACTGCAGGCATCCATGTACCTGCAGAAGATCAGACCTGTTGGAACTGTTGGCGGGGGTGGGGTGGGGGGGTAACTATATGTGCGAACAACCTGTCGTTGCCTAACTATTCTCTTTTCCTCCTCTGTCTCGTAGAAGTGCTCTTTAGAGTGGTTGAACAAGTCGCAAATGGAACCTGAGAAGGGAAAAAAAAGAGGAGAAAGAGGAGTAGAGGAGGAGGAAGAGCGCGAGGGAGAAAATCAATTTTCCCAGACAGAGACAGGCTGGTCTAATGGAGGTCTAAAAGAAGAAGAGGAGGAGAAGACATATTTTCCTCTGATTACCTCCTGTAGCCTCCTTGGTAAACCTTTAGCCTTCACGTCCCTTTTGGAGAATGTGGAGTCGAGATGCTTCACTGGATCAGCTGCAATTAGACTTTGAGGTGAACAAGATAAAAAAAATAGTTATTACAAACACAAGGCAAGCAAACAAGGTGACCTGACCTAAAGAGAAACACTTCATTTTTCCTTTTAAATTTCATTTAAAGCCACGTCTGAGGGACATAATGTCTTCCTCTTCAATTTTTATGCTGCCGTTTCTGAAAGTTCTGTAACCTGCTGTTACATCTCAGAGAGAAAATGAGCTGAATTAAATGGATAAAGGTTTCCATTTGGCTGGGATGAATCATTTAGAAAGCATAAAAGAAGGAGATTTGCCATTAATGTTTCTGCTAAATGAAGGGCGATATCTAGAGACTCAAACAGCCTGTATGACGTTGTACGACCAGGACACGGTTCAATTTCCCGCAACAGGCCTGATGCTGATAAACGGGTGAGTGAAGTGGATATTCAGTGATATGCAGGAAGTGATTTGTTCCAGTTCTAGCTGAGTGGATTTGAAATTAACAGTAACAGTAAATCCAACAATTTCGGTTGAAACCTCTCAAACTGACGAAGCAAAACTGTTGCAGTCGCTGCAAGTATGACCACTGGCAACAGAACTGTTGCCAACAGGCCATCTAAGCTGGAGCCCAAAGGCCGTGACCTGCGATGGTGCCAAAAAAGTAAAAAGTGGACCAAACAAGGGACAGATGTGTCTCCACAACCAGAAAACCCCTCCAGCGCTGCGAGCGTGCTTCTGTAGCTTTGTGATGTGCTCATTAAACTTGTGAGTGTTCAGCAAAACAACGTCCCGGTGAACTTTTCCTCCCCTCTGGAACGCTTGCTGTAGGAATAACGTGTTGCAGGGCAATGCTACCGGAGAAAACCTCACAAGGGTTTGAAAAGCCATTAAATGTTTGTGGAGGAGATCCTGTAACACCCTGGCTGTGTGTCCGTCTGTGTCCCTCTCTGTCTGCCTGATACTGTGTTTCTGTCACTCCCTCCCTGTCTGGTTGGCTCTTTGTGTTTTTCTGTCTCTCTCGGCCTGTGAGGTGAAAGTGGCTTCCATGGTAACGGCACACTCTGTTTATGCCACAACGTCTCACTTCATCACAAGCTGTTGATGGCTTTGATTTGCATGCTTGCCTGTGTGTGTGTCTGTGTGTGTTTCCTCCTCCCATTTCTGCAACCCACACACACACACACTTCATACAGATGTTTATGAGACTGGTATGGCAGCTTAAAACTACAATCCAGAGACATTTTATGGATCACATTCCTTCATAAAATAAATACAGTTATAGGAAAACAGCACATATTTTGACTGCATCTTTACTATTTGTGCTTTTTGAAAAATCCCTGCTTTTAAATCTGTTTACTTGCACCAACGAACAATATGATACACTCAATAAAAAGAAAGCAAAACACTTAGAGATGCTGCAAGATTCACCTTACCTTCCAAAAGCCACCAAAAAAACCATAAAAGGAAACACTTTAGCTCTTCAGATTAAAAAATGTATATTTAATCACACTAATTTCCTCATTCTCCAAGCTGATCGCGAACACTTAACCACTTAAATTAACAGCAGAAACAATGATTATGACTTCTTTTCACCAAAACCAGTCTCCCCCAATTAGTGAAGTAGGGGAGAGAGTGAAGGGTAGAGGATGTGGGAGAAGGGCGGGTGAGAGCGGAGGTGGAAGGGAGGGAGGGAAGGGAGGGGAGGGCCTGCTTGGCTGGACCCCCTGCAGGGCAGAGAGGGTGGGGGGAATGGATTCCATACCAGGAAATCCATTAGGGCAGGGAACAGCGTGGAGCTGGCAGCACAGAGTGGCCGTCGTGTTTTTAAAAATCCCTCATTAGGTGTAATTTCTAAATTACAATCAGCACGGGCGGAATGAGAAGGCGAGGATCTGACCAACTCATCAGGATAATCAGGGTAATAGCATGATTCGGAGTGAGCGAGTGTTGAGGCAGACAGACAACCAAAGAGAGCACAGGAGGATGGAGGGTGAATTTTAATGCAGGACACTAACTTCAGGATGTTTTTCTGCTTTGTTTTTCAATCTTTTTCCCTTTTTAGAACTGGGGGGGGGGGGTGGCTACAGCAACAAGCTAACAGGAGGCAGGAGTCTTTATCTCCACCTCACTTCTCTTTTTATCATCATTCCCTCCACCTATGCATGTGACAGAGATGAAGAAATTGGCAAAAGTGAGGCGTTTGGCGGGAGGAACGGTAGAAAAAAGGAGGAAGAGGAACAGAAAAGTGGGTGGAGAGGAGAGAGGGAGTTGTGGGGCCTCTGTAAGGGAGAGGAAGAGAGGAGGGGAAACGGCAGGAGGGAAGGAGGGAGGGAGGAGAAGAGGTTAATTTGCACATATTAGAGAGGGCAGGATTTTTCATTAAAAAGAGATTGAAGTTGATATATGCCTGTACGCTCCTGACACACTGTACACTCTGATTGTGTTAAGTCCTTGACAGAACAAAGGATTGCCCCCCTCACTCTCTCTCTCTCTCTCTCTCTCTCTCTCTCTCCCTCCCTATCTCTCTCCATCTCTAACTAGAAGCTGCAGATCTAGCAGCATTTTACAGATTTTTGGAGCAGTTTCATTGTAAATAGAAGCACAGACAGACGGCCGTATCACCTCGGGAGCCCCCTTCTTCAATGCATATGCATCTACTCACTTTGTTCCCAGAGTTAATTCACGTCCTTGCTTGCTTCCCTCAGTCTACTCCCGTGTGTGTTCATCTTGCATCTGATGGTCAAAGGCTTCCGCGCAACGTTTGGCGCTCTTCTCTCAACATGAACGCAAAGAACAGAAAAAGTCAACACTCTACGATATCTGTTCCCATTCCCTGTCACTGGAGAGGGGTTTAGGAAAAAGCGACTTCCATGTGATCGTGTTTGCTTGTTTAGCTGGTGGCAGTCGGACACAAAGCCTGCACACGATCATTCAAGGCCCATGTTCACTCAGGTTGAGTCAATCCAATGTCTGCACGCTGCCTGAAGAAGAATTACACCTGATACAGAAACAGCAGCAGCAACAGTTCTTATTTTTTATAATATGTTGTTTAGGACGCACGCAGCTGGTATAAATCGCTTTTTTCCTCCCTTTGTTTTATCTTGTTTTCCTCAGGCCACATCTGTCAATCCGTGCTGGAGGGTTATACCTGATCTTTGACCTTAGTTAGCACAGCCCTTAAGACGCATGTCTCTCAAACACGCACACAGACATACCTACAGGTCCTGCACACAGAATCTGAGGTATTGATTAGTGATAGATAGAGATAGAGCAGGGCTGGCCTGATAAGGCCATATTTGATGTTTGTTCTAGCAGTAGAGAGAGAGAGGCACAGAGATTAAATCACAATGAGCAGCCTCCTCCGTCCTTGGCTTCGTCCCCTCTTGAGGCTTCACAGGAGTTTGGGGGTCGAGCTCAAAGAATGCCGGCTGTGAGGTTGCAGACGGGGAGCGCCCTTTCTGCCTAAATCCACTGTGGCAACAGCCATTGATTAACGTACGCTGCAGTGTTATTCAAAGGTGTGTTTCTGCACAATCCAAGGTTTTCAACGTTTGCGACACTGTTGGTGGTTTAGATGCATGACCACAGCTTTTTGTCTATCAACAGATCCGTGTTGTCCCTCTCTTGTCCTCCCTGTGCAATGTTACTGAGTGATTGACAGCCATCGGTAAATGTCTGCAGGCTCACAATGGGCGAGCTCAGGTTGTGTCCTTTTCAACACAAACACACTCTACGAATGAGTTTTTATCTTCTTTGTCTTCTCCATCTGCAAACACCCTTTAAAATAGCTGTGTACTTTTAAGTGAGAATATTTTATTACATTTGCTTCTAGTGGAGGTTAAACATTTCATACATTACACACAATACATTTCTCTAAAGAACACGCACCTTGACAATAACAAACAACGTAACACAAAGTAGGAAGAGAAGAGTTATGAAACCAGGAATGTCAGTTACAGAGTAAATGCATTTAATTGTGAGAGCAAGAGAATATTATTTGATCAATAACTGCTTCAAGTGTTTATATATTTGTCTACAATTGCAACTCAAGCTTGATAATAAATCATAGGCAGCAACTAATATTAACGTAGAAACAGTAAAAGAATGCTAGATAACATATTTAATTAGGTGTGATAATGCATATTTATGTATAATTGCTTATCATAATAAATAATGACGTAGAGAATATAATTGCATGGATTTATAACAATAACTTAGCAGCAAGTCGAAATGTTTAGAAATGATTGTATCTATGTTACTTTATCATATTAAGGATTTATTATTAACTGTCGTTAATTAGTGTCATTAGAACAGTGTAGAGTAGAGTATTAAAAACGTAAATACATTTGCTGCTATATAATTTAGTGTGATACAAATCACGTATTCTATGTTCGTATAGTCTTTTGCAAAACACAATCAATAATAATTAATTAATTATTAATTACAATAAAAACAATTAATACATAATTAATTGTTTCTAAATTAAAGACAGCTTTTTTTTATTATAAAGGAAACATTTGACATTATAATACATGGAGAAAGTGGTTCACACATAAGAACGACTGTGTGCTCTAAATTCTCATGTGGGCTTTTTACATGTGACAGCACTTCCCCTCGTGACATCTGATTCCTGTTAATCTGCAGGTATCCTTTTTAACTCCCAGTTTGTTCCCTCTGCTAACTTGTGATAACTCTGTATTATTTGCTGAAATGCAAACTTGCAGGTTTTGTCCTGTTGATTATTACCTATCTGTGGGTAAATCACAATGGACCAAATCCCCTTTCTGGCAGCACAGTGACCTGAGAGTCCCTTTTACATATGACCAGAACCAAAGCAGAAGCCAAATTTCTCGGTCGAAAAAGCAGCATGTGTACGTATAAAGGGCTGTATATGTTGTTGGCCGGTGTGTGCACAGTCTTGAGGGTTGGGAGATTATGTCCACAAAGGGTGCACCTGGTGCTTTAGATTGAGTTTCTCTCCTCCCCTTCCTCCCATTATCCCTTTTCCATCCCCCCTCTCTCCTTCTCCTCTGGCCATTTCCAACATTACCCTGGGACTTTTAAAAGATTAGACCACAGCTTTTATAATTGTGCCACTAATGCGCTGGAAATGAGGAGGACTAATAGAGAATACTACTTTTTATTAGAATAAAAGTACTTTCAAGTTACATGAATACATGTTCTGGTTATTTTAAACACATGTATAGTGTGTCAGGGCAGATTACTGGGCCCTGTCTGTGTCCCTACATAGATCTACGGGGGTTTTCTGTTCAGCCAGTGATAAACAGATATGCACGTGTTGAGTTACGGGATGTTAAAGTCCGAGTCTGCCAGCAAACAAGTTCTTTGGATTTGCATTCTTAATGTTTGAGACATTTTAAATGTTTAAGCTGAAAAAGGCACAAGTCAGCTGTATAAGTAAAAATCCTGCATTTAAAATTCAATTTAAGTAAAAGTAAAGATGTACAGGTCCAAAGTAATTGTACCACTATGACTAATCACTACACAACATAAACCATCATTACATTTTTACAATTACTGCAACCATGTGCAAATAATAACTTACAGTTCTGTGTATGTTTTACTTTTTAGTACTTCACATGCATATTTACTTATACTGGATGAAAAAATCTTTGAAGGTAAATGTCTACCCGGTGAACCTTCTAAAAACTCAAACATAACAGATGTCCTGTTATGTTTAATTTTAAATTAACACTTTTTTATTAAGAATCCTATGTTTGTCTGTCTTATCTATCTCACCTGATCTATGGGCACCTTTATTTTGTAAGGAAACAGTAACATTAATGTAGTGAACAAACTCACTATGTATAAACTTTTCTAGTATAGTAAAAGATCTCATAGTTCTCATAGGTCCTTTTACAGTAGATTTTTGCAGGACATGTTCTTTCACCACTACAATTAAATGGACTCAGTTCAGCACAAGCTTTGTTCCCCCGACAGAATCGTGGTAATCTACACTGGATTTAGCTTCCGCCAGAGTTAAAGTGCAAATCTCCCATTAGAAAAATCTGAGTTTGTGTTGCCCGGTGTGGTCCACCTCTCTAGTGATGATAAACACGCCTCTGCTGGTCAGATGTTTTTTAGTAGACCAACATGCAACTGTCTCCAAGGTAAATGTCTTGTCTTACCTGCCACCATAGTGGCCTTTTGTGTTCTTTCTTCACGTGGAAACAACGGGGACAGTTAACAGCAGAGACACAAACTCGTTCTTTTGTGTGAGGTTTTCAGGTTGTGTGCAATTACACAATTACACATTATTTGCATACACAAATCTCTACCTCTCTCAGCCCCTCATCCACACAGCAAGTATTTCCAAGTAAAGAAACTGAATCAGTTGTGTGCGTGTGTGTGTGTTTCTGGATGTGTGCTAGTTATTGTGGACATCAAATGGACTAAAATACAAACACACATACACACACTAGCCTTCCCCTCCAGCCCAAGGGTCTCCAGTCTGCATAATAAATGAGGCTTGCTGATAGGTGGAGGAACAAGGGAGGGGGAGGTCTCTCTCTCCCTCTCTCTCACAAGCACACACACACACACACACACACACCCACTCAATCGGTCTGTACCATTATGCAGCCTGGGTCCATACCATTTAACAGCTGGTGCCATTGGAGAAATCCCAGCCCTCTTTACATGCTTGTTGTTCACTCATTTAGCGTGATTGCAGCAGCAGCAGCAGCATCAGTTCGACTCCTCTTCCATCTCTGATTCAAATCTGCAAATTTGCTTCTAATCCCCACAGAGATGTAGTCTTCGTAATTCACTGCAGTGTCCTTGAGCAAGGCACTTGTCGTCATACAGCACAGGGCAGACCCCAAGTGTTTCTGTGTGTGAAATCCTAATCTTTTCTGTGGTTTTTCTTTTCCATTGTGTTTAGCTGATCAGAAAAGGACGTGGAGAAATATCAGAGGAAGTTTATGCACGTGGAAGCTTTTTGTGCTCGATGAATACTAAAATCAAATTTCTCACCTGACAACAAGTACAAAAGAGGGAATAATTAATAATACACCTCTGTCCTACTCTATCATTTTTATGTAATTATTATCCATGAGCGCAGACACATACACACATCTCCTTAACCTTCCATCACTGTGACCAGGACTAGAATATTTTAATAATACACTGTACACCTCTCACGTACCACATGAAAGTAATTATCAGTAATGATCTGCCAGTGACTGATCTATTTTTACCTGATGATCAAACCAGATCTAATCTCAGATCTATATCCCGTCACATTCATTATAACCCCACAAGATTACATTCATCTCTGCCAGCACCAGCTGTCCTAGTGATGGTGTTTCATTCTTCACCCAGAGCCCATTCACTGGTAGTAAATACAACATAGGTAGGATGGAAGTATGTTGAGGAAAAATGCATGATGTGTTTGTGTGTAATTTCTGCTGTTATTTAATTGAGAGTAAAATTGTGGATTTTTTAAAATCCATGTAAAACCAGCATGTTAGTTGGTGGTGTGTTAGCAATTAACAAACGCATGAGTACTTTACTGAGTCACATTTTCACCACACTATTCTAGTTAAAAAGACTAATCCTGCTTTAAAGCAACATGACATATAGAAGGCAAATAAACATAAAGAAAAACAGGTTTCTAAACGCGTTTAACTGAATTTATACAGAATTTAGTGCATTTCTGTGTTGGTCATGTGGTTTCTCTACTGCTGCAGTCATGCTTCACAAAACAACAGGTAGTTATAATATATAATAATATAATAGTAATATAATAAATATTATTTAACATAGAGTTTATACTTTTAAGTTACTAATTATCCTAAACCTTCTCAATAGACCGTAAAATAATATTATTCTATATGCAAATGACGTGTTCACGAGGAAAACACCTCAGCACGTGAACGAACGATTCAGTGAATGAACATGTGATTCCCAATAATTTGGGAAAGTGGTTGAAAATGCTTTAGTGGCTTATTTTGACATTTCACCGCGTTTTCTGCTTTTCTAAAAAAATCTCGTCTCGCCGAAACAAAGTGAGCCTGAAGGAGTCATGAGAGCCGCAGAGCTGCAGCAGACGCGGCTCACGCGGGCTCAGCTGCAGCGCCGCAGAGCCGCAGAGCTGCATTTCCCCCTTTCAAAGGGGAAAAGCAGGCAACAGAAAACCACTTATGCACATCGCCTCCCTTTTTACTGCGGAATTAATGTGCTCATTAGTGCGCACACTCCGCTTGATCGTCGTTTTCGAAGCGCCCTGCTTCTCGCGGGCGGTGGGAACAGCACGCAGCGCGGCGCGGACGACTCGCCTCCCGAGCAGCGCTTCACTCGGCGCGGCCGGAGAACCGAGCAGGAGCCGCTGATTCCCGGGAGCGCGCTGCTGCTCGCCCCGATGAAGGAACCGTTAGATTCTGACACTGTTCTCAAAAAGCACAGCAGCCCCTACAATGCACCAATACAAGTTAATGAAATATATATTACAATTGTAGATTTTATTTCAGACTTCTGTGTATCTTATTCAGTTTTTAACAATTTTATATTTATTAAAAATTGTTTCTGTGCTGTTGATCTCCGCCAGCAGGTTCCTTGGTGTGTCCTAATATGTTTTAAAATACTTTAATTTGAATGATCTCAAGTGAAGTATAAATTGTTATTTATATATATATATATATAAATTATATAATATAGGGAGAACCCTATATTATATAATTTATATAATAAACAGCTGCTGACTTATTTTACGTTCACCCACATACACCGAGTGACTGTGACTGAATTCTGCTGTGTTGTTATGAAGCCTCAGGCTTCAGCTCTGTCAGGGGTTGTTCGGCTGAGAGAAAAAGAGTGTGCTGGGAAGGACGTGTAGGTCTGTATGCACGTGAGAGTGTGTTTGTGTGTGTGTCAGGGGGTGACAGAGGAGTGTCACTTAGCAGAAGAATATGAGCTGTCTGAGAATGAAGAGGGATGAGGCCAAATCCTGCTGCTTCTCCTTTCCACCCTTATCCTACAGGAGGGAGACCTGTAGGGGGGGTGCATGCACACGCACTACCCTGGGAATCTCCTCAGCTGTTCACCCTGCATTCTCCTTACACCCTTTCTCCTGCTCCGGTCCTAAACACCTCTGTTTGCCGGATCTGGTTCCACTCAGCACCAGATCAGGGCCCCTGGCAGCTGACTGCAGGCCAGTATAAGCCTCCTAATGGCAGCCACTCTGTGATGATTTACACTGCATTACTGTACACACCAGCGGCTACGTTCTCCTGATAATGGTTTATTACACCAGAGCTTGTTTTAGCTTTATTGCTCTTTGCGCTCTCTCTTTGAGGCTGAGGTATAATTAAATAATTTCACTGAATTACCAAACATATGCAGGAATTATTCATGGCATCTGGGTAACTTGTTTTATGGTTTTACTTTTATTTCTGCTCATAAGGAGTGTAACATCTGAGCCGTGCTGCAGGATGGAAAAGTTGATGGCAATGAACCCTGTGAGTATGTGGAAAATGAACATAAAGAATAATGCGTTTCTAAACCGTCAGATTTTATTTGTGTTAAATGTTCCATATTTTTCTAACAAAATTTAAATATTTCACATTTACTTTGGCTAGTGATAAAGTAGAGGTACCCTGATCTCTAAGTTGTGTCACCTGGTCAACCCAACCTCACCATGTTTTTTTTTTTCAGCCTTACTGTCAGCCATTCACAACTACCTGTCCAGTATTTTATCCAGGAAAACAAATTATGCAATTAGTGCAAAAGGACACAAAATGTCAGTTCTGTCTTTCACAGAAGTTAAACTAAACATTTTCATTTCTGGAAAACTTCACATAATTTAAGTTGTTTAACCCAATGTTAATTTTGTAACTGTATGGTTGTAAAAAGTTTCTACAGCCAAATCATTTCAAGATGTGTTGTCGTGTTTTATGGATGCAATCAGGACAAAACAAATAAAATCAAGAGTCAAATCAAGCTCTACTCTCTTTTCCACCTGGTTTGCTTCGGCTTCAAGCTTTCTTGATTGCAGTTTTTCCTCTACAGCTTTGTTGCTACGCCTGAGGTGTCGGAGGAACTAGAAAAATGCAAAACAATTTTAAAAAACTCCCCAGAATAAATACTAGAAAGCAGGATCTTAACGTTACCGTGGGTGTCATGTATGTGTGCTGCTTTCTTTAGTGACAGCAGCTCAACTTGCCTCTCAAGCCACAGATATCTGCCCTACATTTGTCTAATCATCTAGGGCTTAACCCTCCTGCTGGCCTGTTATCTGCTGTGTGTGTGTGTGTGTGTGTGTGTGTGTGTGTGTGTGTGTGTGTGAGAGAGAGAGAGAGAGTGAGAG
>JAUMHF010000012.1:19126049-19149808 GCA_032359275.1 Microctenopoma steveboyesi | reverse complement strand
GTGTGTGTGTGTGTGTGTGTGTGTGTGTGTGTGTGTGTGTGTGTGTGTGTGTGTGTGTGTGTGTGTGTGTGTGGCAGGGTTGAACTGCTATTATGGTGAATGGAGGGGAAGCAGCTCTGATGTGGGGGGATTATAAAGAAGAAGGTGGTGGTGGGGGGTGTATGCTGTTTAAACAGCCTGGCTTTGATTGACAGGGCTGATGGCGAGTGGGTGGGGGTAGTAGAGGAGAGCTATTTGAATAAAGTTAGATTGTGTGTAGGTCAGTTGAGAACCACCATCGTTGTGAGGTCCAAGGGGTGATCGAGGGTCAAGACGTGTTTTTAGGGCTATGGTTCAAATTCAGGGGTAGAGATGGAGTTGAGCATTTAGTTGTGATGGGTGAGTTTGGGGTAAGAAGGCAGAGAACCCACAATGTTAAGGAGTGTGTGTGTGTGTGTGTGTGTGTGTGTGTGTGTGTGTGTGTTTCCCCACGCAGGGAAAGGGGTGAGGGAGGAAAGTGAGCTTTTAATTACCAGGGTGGAAGCAGATGTAGCAGAATGGTTCCCCCACCTTTAAACACACACACACACACACACACTGGTGTTTTCTAGCAGCTGGAAGACATCAGTTAGGGGGGCAGTGTGTGTGTGTGTGTGTGTGTGCTGTGTATTTGTGTGCATTTTTGTTAGTACAGGAGCTCTAGAGCTACTGCTGATTCTCAGTTATATCATTATTCATTTTCCTCCTCGTTACTGAATGACTCACATCCTTCTGCTGCCACTTCCAATAGTCAGAGTAATTAACGAAATAATAATACCATATGATAATCATTTGTGTAATACTGTACACACCGTGTACTCTACACTTTCATATTGTGTACATGAATTTTTTAAATCACATTATATCAAACAATCTGACCAGATGACATCGGCCTCATTTATTGTATTCTTTGCAGCTGCTCAGCAAACACTGTCCTTATCTGTAAAATATAAAAGCAGATAAAATTATTTTCATCATATTGCTATTTTCAAAACTTTTCCTGTTGTACAATAATGAGACATTCCAACCAGCTCCTCTCTACACAAATATTAAACGCTCCTGTTACTGTATCCAGAGTGTTTCTTTATTTGGTGCTTTGAAATACAATGTCAGATTCTTTGTATTTTACACTTGTACAAAACTGATCCAAGCAAGTGTGTGCACAAAACATGGTGCCAAGAGTATAAAATGACTTTCTCATCAAGAAAATGGTGCAAAACTTAAAAAAGAAACACAATGTCCCTGCACATAGAAAAATAAATTAATACTTTTGTGTGTCCAGTCACTGTCAAGCCATTTCGTCTGGTCCTAAAGATTCACACACACAAACTGAGGCTTCATTGGCTTTCCTTCACACCAGCATGGCCAATCACAACCACTTATGTACACCAACTGCCAATGAGAAATGTCTATGTACACTTAACGAGGTAAAAACTGTGCCACTGAACCCTGACACACTTCCTCCCCTCTACAAACAGCTATATACAGCCACACCCCCTGCCCAGTGAGCCAACTATCAAAGTAGCTTCTAGCTTTCAAACACATGACACAGAATAGAATTCATTAAAACAGCTTACAGCACGATTCGACTGCACAGAGGAAAAATAAAAAACAAGAACAAAAGACAAACATAATTTTACACAGTAGTACAAAATGATGTTACACTGCAACACCAGCGGGCTTATAAAATATATCATCTTACACCCATTACACAAACAAACTCCAAATAAATAAAAAGCACAATACAAAGTTGGCTTGGACTTTAGAGAATGCAGCAGAATATTTCCTGGTTTTATTAAAGAGACGGCACATTCAGCCTAATATGAGTAAGTGTTTTTAATCATCTGTTGCCTTAGCAACGCAGCTTAATTACCAGTAGCGTTGTGTAGAAATAGGCTGAGTGACAGGGACACAGGTTCCCCCCTTGGCCTCAGGCACTTGGGTTGGGCCCTGATTGGCCAGTCCTGACTGTTGTGGGTTTTTAGGCGGCCACTGGTGTTGGCCTTTTAGGTCCTAATAGGCTAGTCCTGCTCAAGAGGTAGGTACACAGGGGGCTCAATCACAGATAGAAAATGTAATGACTTGCACCGACGGAACAACGGCATAATTTCTCTCAAGTCGGTGCCGCGTGGATTAACGAATCTCTCTGAATATTTTTCATAATTTTCCATTTAGTTTCTGCTCACACATTTCACTTCCCTGAGTGAGACCCCTGTTTGTGGCCCAGAGAAGAGACGGCGAAAAGCAAGGCTTCTGTGGTGACCGTAAGAGGCTTGACTCACTGACATTAACAGACCTACACAAACTGTGTGAAAGAGACTCGGGGAGAGAAGAAACAATGAGAACATGTGGGATATTTTCACAGAGCTCTCACCCAATACTCCCACGGACTGCTGTGAGACAGGTGTCAAACATACATCTGCTACTGTAACGTCTTGTGGTGGAGACTTGTGTTTTGTGTTTTTTTTTAAACATTCATGTACTTTTTTACTATTTTTATTTTTCATGTTTATAGTTCTGTGTGTGCTAGCTTGTGTGCCGACTGCACAACTCTGGTTAGCTGAGGCCCCTGAGAGAGTGAAACAGTAAAGAGGTGGATGGGAGAGCAACGTGAAGTAAATAAAAAGACAGAGGACATACAGGGGAGACAGGACATACCAACAAGAAAAAAAGGAGAGAGAAAAGTAGGAGGCAAAGAAGCAGAAGGTTTAGATTAGAGAAGAAAATAATGGGAGACGTTGGTTCAAAGAAAGGTATGTAGGAAACATCTGTTCAGCAACTCATCTGTAGAGAGAGAAGATCAGTGAAGACCACGTGCTCCGTCGCTACAAACTGACACCAACAAACACTAAGTTACGAGCAGTGCTATCAAAAGAAAATCATTATTTCAACAGTGACAAAATTAGAACCTGAAGCAGCACTAAAGCCAAAATGTAAGAAATCTAAAATCCGATGGTAATAAATAGTACAAAGTTACAGTCGGTCAACTACACTGAGTTAGAGACAAAAAAAAAAAAAGTTTAAATCTTGCTTCTCTCTTCTGCTATCACTTACCACAGGAAGTGTGTGCTAATGTACTAGCAGAGATAATATTCTACCAGGACAGACGTTTCTGCTGCCAGTGTTCTCATCACTGAGCAATAAAGGTGACCAACAGGCTGATCTCCAGATAACTCTGCATATTTATTTAAAAAACAAAAATAATAAGAAGAAAAACAAACAAAAAACATCTGCCGTCATGTCTTCTCTTGCCCTGCAACGCCCACAGCCTTCTCGGCTAGCCGCGGCTTCTGTGCCCCCGAGGCGTGTGTGTCAGTGTGTGCGTGCTGCAGCGCCAGGAAGGGGTTGGCGGTGATGGCGCCTTGGCCTTGGCTCTGGGCACCAGGCAGCAGGTTGTTGATGGACAGCTGAGCAGAGGAGAGTGGTATAGAGGGAATCTGGGCAGAGGAGGAGAGGGACTGCAGCTGGTGGAGATCCTGCTGCTGCATCAGTTGGTAGAGCAACACCTGCTGCTGCTCCTGGGAGGAGGAAGTGAAAAGGGGGGAAAAAGAAGAAGGACAATGCAGGTGTAAAAATTTCATAAAAGGGAACGAGGGAAAAGAGCGATCGAGGGGTAAATATAGAACAAAAGAAAAAAACAAAATGAGTGGAAAATATTTGGTGAGATGGAGGAAAAACATAAATAAAAACATTATAATTAAAATGAAATTTTAATCCTAATGTCTTTGTGTGTGTTTAACAGTGTATGCTAGTGATACTGGCAGTGAACACATCTGCCCGTGTCGTACCGCTGACGGCTGTGAGGACAGCAGCTGCTGGAGCTGATGCTGCTGCAGGAGGAGTCTTTGCTGCTCAGACAGGAGGCCGAGCCGCGCAGCGCTGGCAAGAAGAAGCACAGTCAAACATTATCAGAGCCCTTATGCACTCTTTTAAAAAACGCGCACACACAAAACTAACTGAACAAATCGGGAGTCGCCCGTGACGAAGAATAACGTTTCCTAAAGTCTCAGAGCAGCAGTGGTGAACTGATGTATGTGTCACCTGTTCTTACTAGTTGCTGAGCTGCAAGAATCCAACACGCAAGCAGTGGAAACACAAAGTGAAGTTTATACTCAAACAGAGAGGAAGTTCACAGCCTGTTCGTAAATGACAGAGACGCCAGACTTACCTGGCACTGACGGGCAACGTGACGCCTGCAGCTGCTCCTGTCGCGTGTGTGTGAGGGCTTGCTGTGCCCGCTGGTGTCTGGATCACCCCGTTCAGTGCCCCCACTATTCCCCCCATGCCCAGTGCACTCCCAGTACCCAGCGCACCCATCAGCCCCGCGACCCCACCCAGGCCGGCAGCACTTGTCGCCACATTGGCGACTCCGTTTAGCTGTGGCTGAGGTGGGCTCTGGGAGACTGAGGGAGGGGTGGAGAGGGAAGAAGTGGAGCCGCTACTGCTGTGGCCACCGCATGATGCGTTGTCCTGAGAGACACACACACACACACACACACACACACACACACACACACACACACACAGCATTAATGACATTTTTTTACCCTTCAACCATCCATTTTGAACAGTTGTAATTTCGCAGTATTCTCCATGTATTAAGACAAAAACCAGTACGTCAGACACTCTGCTATTTACACATGTTTACTATTCACTTCTAAAAGTTGATGAGGTGTTACAGAGTTCAGACGGAGTACATCCTCGGTGTTGTGTCATTACCTGAGCGACGGCAGGTAAAGACGAGTCAGTGGCTCCTTTCACATCTGCAACACAAATGCACAGAGGCGCATTAGGGCTGCAACAAATGATTATTTCCATTGATCGCTTTTAACAATTGCACTGCAGATTCCCTTTTCAGTTAATCAATAACGGTTTAGTCTTTGAAATGTCAAAGCTCCAGAAGTCAGAATTTCAACAGATATTCATTTTTATGTAAAACACAAACATGCAACAAATCTCCCAATAGAGAAGCATGAACCAGGACACGATGCTGATTAAATGACTGCACTGATTAATCATCTATGAAACAAAACCGGGTTCTCTCCATTGACAGACTGTTTCACCTCCAGCACGCGGATGCTGTGAATGCCAAAGCTGAGCTGCAGCGAAGACAAGGTGAAGTGTAAGTATGCACACATTCATCCCACGTAACCTTACTTCAGTTAGCTTTTCTTCTTATCCAATCAAAACGTCATTACAACTGCAAATTACCCTACCAGCCGTCTTTATTAGACTATAAATCATTTACCTTGAGTCGTGAGAGACTGTGTGTGTGTGTGTGTGTGTGTGTGTGTGTGTGTGTGTGTGTTCGTACCAGAAGAGGTCGTGGTGGGGGTGAAAGGCACTGATAGCTGCGCGCTGAGAAGCTGCAGTCTCTCTTTCTTCATGGTCAGAGTTTTAATCTGCTCCTCCAGCCGCCTGTTCTCCTCCTGAAGCTGGTGGAGGGACTTCAACATACCCACCACTGAGGGGGAGAAAAAAGATAAACGAGAGCAGGAAATCTGAGTAACTGAGGTGTAATGTAGAGGCAGCAAGTCTTCCTTATAGCTTTAATAGAGTCTTTACCTACATTACAAATAATCGCCAAGGCCGTTTATTCCTTAAGGCAAATGTGCACATTCTGTGCAAATACCCAGTGACTAATTAGACAGATATACTCCACTGGGAAGTCAAAGGTCAAGATCAGATACAGAACAATGACCCTGGTGTCTGAACAGAGCGCTGAAGGACAACTCAGTAAGGAGGAAGATTTGCCAACACAGGAAATAATCCAGCTGTGTCCAGCTGAAGAACATTTCGAACAACTAGGCTGCCATCCCCCTTTTCCATTTTCAGTTTATTGATCCCTGAAAGGATGTTCAGACAGGCAGACAACTGACTGACATCAACAGGCACAACGATGTAAAAAAAAAGAAAAGGACAGACGAACAACAGCAACAACCGGAAGCAAAAGGCGACAGACCAACTGAAAGGTGTTTGTTAAATAAAAACGTTAGTCATAAGTTTCAAAATAATCTAAATCACATCAACATAAGAGGAATAATTAGTTTGTTCTCTTACCGTCACTCTGAGCTCCCTGCTGCAGCAGGAAGTTCTGCCCTTCATTCCACTGCCTCTCTAGGAGCTGCTCTATGCTGGTGGCCACCGGGGGCAGCGTGTCCACGGCGCCTCCCCCTGCCCCTAGCAACCCCATCCCCGGCAACGACCCCGAGGAGTCATAGCGGATCTGCAGGCCACCAATGGGAGAGCTGAATAGAGGGAGAGAGAGCACAGATAGAAAAGGAGAGATAGAGAGGTCAATAGGGAGATTAACGACCCAACATAAACGTCAGACAAACATAGACACTGCTGGCTATAAAACTACATCAATTTGTTGTTACAGTGGCCTCTAATGAAAAGGGGCCAGGCTTTCTGTGTGTGTGTGTGAGCAAGAGAGAAAAAGACAAGGAGAGGAAGGAAGAAAGAGGATACGCAAGACGAAAGTGGAACGAGGGAAGTGGACAGTCACGATAAATCTTGTGCTGTGACAGTCTGTAGAGTGTCAATGAGGGAAATGAGGGACAGTAGCAGAAAGGATGCAGAGTGGTGTGTACTGTGGAGAAAAAGTAGGAATCAGATAGTGAAGTGGACAGTGAGATTTTCCCTGTTTCGATTAACAGTGCAAATGAAAACACAAAGCATTGTTCACAAGAAAGAGACACTGAACGCAAAAAAGCGAAATACACTAATTTATGATGTGGCAGTAACATTTGAAAGTCAGTTTTCAGAATATCAAAAATCACATTATATGTGGTACTTAGAGAGAAGAGATAACATTTTCTATAAACCACATGTTTCTATTATAATTTTCTATTTTCTGAAACTGTCCCAAACACAAGACATAAATATTGTAGATGTAGATGAAAAAATGTCACCAACCTCATCAGCTTGACATCCTGTATACTTAGTAAAACACAAATCACCAATATTCCCATGCTGGAAGTTCCATGCAAACATTCCCAAATGGAGAAGATACCGAAAGAAACCACACTGTGCGTCCATGTGTTATTGAAGCATGGGGGGGGGGATCTAACTGGAGTTGAAGGATGGTTACAACCTTCAAAAACACAAGTTATCGTTGGCTGAGAGAACGAGATTTGCCTGTAGGGGTAAGAGTGAAAGGGAGAGTGTGTGTGTGTGTGTGTATATGTGTGAGAGAGAGGAGTGATAGGAAGAGAGAGGAAACGAGAGGCCAGCGGAGGGAAAAGCCGAGAGGGGGATGGGTGAAGGAGGGGGGCCAGCGAGGAATGTAAAAATGAGGAGGATTGGATGGGGGGCATCTCTGTGTGTGTGTGTGTGTGTGTGCACTCACCGCGGGGTGGTCTTGGGAGAAGCTCTTATGGAAAAGCCCTGAGCACCGATACTGCTGCTGCCGTCTCCCACCTCCTGATCTGTGCACACACAAACATTCACAGAAAATCAATCGGACATCTGAGAACACGTCCACTTTAAGCCGGCTAAAGTTGAAAGCACATTTATTTGTTCACATAGCACAGAGAAACATATTAGTTGCCTTGGCAGTTATTCTTTTTTTTCACATATTAAACACTAGGATGGGGGTTTAACCTGTTGATGTTTTCAGATTTAACCACTTTTAAGTTGCCAGTGTGGATGAAGGACACATTCAAAGAGAAATTAGGCTGTGTAGGGTGGACGCTCGGTGACACATGCACCTCTGCAACCTACAAAACTGTCTCTCTCTCTTCCTTTGTATCTCTCTCTCACACACACACACACACACACACACACACACACACGCGCACGCTTTCATTCAAACTGCATGTGTGTTTCTCTCTCTCCACCTTCTGTGAGGGTCTCTCTACCTTGTCCCTCTGGGCCCCTAGCCAGACACTTCTTTTCATTTTTCCTCAGTGAGTAATGAATCACACATGCGCACACACACACACGTTTGCATTTAAACACTCACACAAACTCCCCTCTACTTAAGACAGTGAATCCCAGCTTTTACCCCACCAGGTCACCACTCTGGTCCTTCCCTCACCGCCTTTTTCTCTCATAACCCGTTCTGTCCTGGTACCTCCCTCTAGACACTCCAAACCAAAGAGAAGCGGCTTCCAAAGTAAACAGGGAACATGCATACAAACACATGCACACCTTGTATGTTTGCGCTCACATGACCTTTACAGGTCCTCAAACAGAATTCTATACTTGTGTAGCCGTAGACACGTGCTGTACATGACAGTGTGCATGACTTTCCTGCAAAAAAAACAAAAAACAAATCACACTCAATTAGAGGTGAAGCAATTCAAGTTTAAGTTCAGATTTTTAAGCAAAACATTTCTGGTTTCCAGTTTCAATATTTTACAAATTTCTTATGAAGAACCAGAAGATTAACAAAACATAATAACGTTTTAGTTAATTAGGGAATAAAGCACCTTGCAACATAAAGTAAGGAATAAATCCCTAAATTTGCCAAATCAAACAAGTTGCTATAGGGGTAACAATCTGTTTCCAATAGCAGCTACGTTTCCCTCACAGCCTAAACAAAGCTTGCTTGTATATACACGTACACCTGCACTTGCAAGCGCACACGCATGCACACACACACACACACACACACCCACAAATAATCCTGTGGCCCTGTCATTCTACCCGATTAAGGACAGTGCATGCTTTTGACGAACATTAGCTTAGGTCTGTGCAGGTCCTGTGCAGACGTGTGTGTGTGTGTAGTATAAAATTAGAGCTCATCCTTGATCCCAGTCTTTTTGAGGATCTATGCATATTTTTTACTTGTTCACGTGGTTCAGCCAGAGCAGGAAAGCTTTTCTTCTTGCTGTGAGGAGGTCACCATGTTTTCTACCATGCATGGGTGGAATGTGTCTGAGTCGCAAACCCCGACGGTGGTATGAATAGTAGCGCGTCTGTCCGGGGGTGAGCAGTCGCCATGCACTGGCCTTAACTGAGCTGACCTGCAGGTCAAACGGAAACTGGGTGTCGACTACTGAACCAGTAATAGGAAGAACATACCTTCCTCTTCCTCCATTTTACTTTCTGCTCATCTCTTCTTTTCAGGAAGTGCTTACTCTGATTAACAGAGCCATCTCTTACCTCCACTATGAGCTCTCTTGCATCTGACAGACAAACCATTTCTTTTCTACTTCAGAAGAAAGACACAACTGCAGCCTGATCTGCTCTTTTTTACACCCAACACTGGACACAGCTCCGGGAAGATAAGTTTATATATATTTATAATATTTTGTGTGATGGAGAGAAAACTAATAATATACTTTATTAGTCCCCTTGGAGAAATTATAGTGGTATGGTGAAAAAACAAAAGAGAGGGGGGTTATCCAGGCACGCAAATGAAGCTGAGTGGGAGGAGCTTGAACATATCACAAGTGTTGACCTTTGACCTCCTGGTGAGACCAAGGGGGCGTGACCTATCCATTATCTCCGTCTCTTTCTCACTCTAACGCACACATAGTTTTGTCACGTGCATACAAAGAGACATTCACATACCTGCTGGTGAGGCCTCGGACTGAGCGATGAGTGCGGCCATTGCCGAGTTGGGATTCAACCTGTTGCCAAACATGTGGGAGGGAGCCAGGTTAAAGATGGACCCTGGCAAACCGCTCACCTAAAGACAGAGGCACAGACAAAGAAGTGAATAAGTCAGACTCACTCAGGATATGCAAGAAAGGTCTGTCCCACACTGGGATCATTACCCTTTACTGCGTAACTACCAGACATTTTACTTATGATCAATTTTCACACTGCATCTGAAAGCATTGTACGTTTAGTACATTTGTGTTTTGCATTTTTGTTTTCTGAAAAATAAATTTCTGTGTTGTGTAAACACAAACTACACTATTACTGATAAACTGAGAGAATAACCTAAATATTTTAAATATTTTGTCCTCAATTAAAGACCAACAATTGTTGTATTTAACGTAAAATGTATTATTATTAAAATGATTACATTTTATAAAATCCTTGACGACTATTCAATTAAGGAAAAATAACTCCAGTAACTGCAGCAAAGCAATGTTTAAATCACATATCGTTTCTTTGGTGGGTACTTCACACAGAAGTGAAGCGTATCATGTGGTCAAAAAATGGTATATTATGAATCCACAGCTCGTTCTTCTGTTCCGTGTACACGCACTGGGAGCAAAGGCACGATGTTTCTGATGCATTGGACTCAAAACCAGATCCATGGAGGTTAATCCAATTAAGGTATTTCCCAAAGAAGGATGGGAGAGCAAAGGGTGGTGTTGGGTTTGAGGGAGGACAGAGAGGGTGGAGCATCAAGAAGGGAAATCAGTTGACTGTTGGCAGACTGTTGTGGGGGGAAAGAACGAAACAAAAAAGCTATAACCAAAGCACGTGACACCAAAGATATTCAGAATATATTTTTAAAGTTATCAAACAATTAAATCAGTCTTCTTGGCGAAGAGAAAAGAAAAAACAAGGCTTCAACATTCGTGAAGCTTTGCCTAATTTATTGTTTTTATCTTTCTTTAGGGTTGCAAGAACCCTGGTGGAAAGAAAGAAAAAAAAAATAAGTGTCTTATTTCAAATTCATGGAAGTGGCATGGCTAAAATAATCAAATCTGGAAAAACACCCTGGAAATTTCCATCCGCGTTGAAAGGTAAATTCAAATAAGGAAGCTGTTCCCTCAGTCAATTTTTATCTCTCCCTCTGCTTGTTCCTCCTCAATCCTGCCTTCTTTCCCCATCAACATTCATTTTTAATTTACATTCATTTTTTATTCAAACTCTCTTCTGCAGCAGCTTTCTCTGGCCTGGGCTAATGGCCAATAACAGTAGGCTAAGAGTCTGCTAGTGAACTGAAAATAGAAAATAGTCTGCGTTTCCCACAGACACAGACACACACACACACACACACACACACACACACACACAGAGGGAAGTCTGTCGTTGGCATCTTTCTGTGGTTGCATAATTTCTGCAAACTTGATTCGGAGAGTGTACGTCTATCAGATGCCCATAGGCATGCACACAAACACATTACAAAATAAAACACTTTTTTACTGATCTAGATAAGGTGAAGGACAACACACGTATTTCTCAACTAAAATCTCGCTCATCCAGCTTCTCATTTTACCAGTTTCAGTTACAGAAAAACACACGCACACACACACACACACACTCCTCTACACATGCTGCAAACAGGCGTGATATCCAGTGCTTGCCTGGGCCTCCTGTCCTTTGAAACATGGAGAGAGGAGCAGGGCATGATAAAGGCCAGGGCAGCAAATTCAAGAAATGAATGCAAACTTTGTACACACACACACACACAAAAACACACACTCGCCACGACCCCTCCATCCCTCCATCCCTACTGTGGTGCTTGTCAGATGTCATTACATCACAGAACAACGGAGGGAGGAAAAAGAGAAATGGATGGGGACAGAGAGAAGGAAGGTCGAGGGTGAGATAAAGTGTGTGTGTGAGAAAAAAAGAGATGGTAAGTGGACACGGGAGAAAAAAAACTTGGGTGGACAGAGACAGAGCGTGGTCATTTTTTGGGGGGCGTGGGGGTCTGGGGTCAGTGATTTAAAAGGAGTTTTTTCCCTCCCTCTTTTTGGGGGACTGATTATTAGCGGGAATTGAGGGTTAGAGACGGTGCCCTCACTTTTAAAGGAAACTTAGTAAACTAAGTAAACACACTTAGTAGAAATGCATAATATTTATATTACTTACTACTAAAGTGGCGTATATCACAGCTTGTTCAATGAGTTTAAAATTTAAATCCCCCAAATTTTTATTTATCTAAAATAAATAATTTCTATCGAAAAATGTTCATTGAGAACATCTGTTTATTGTAGTAAAACTTTTTATTACAATACAGAAGAAGTCAGTACTTCTTGGATTGTGCAGCAGCTACTTCACTGAATAAACCAGAGACTCAAAAATCAGCTTGAGAGTAACTTGCTGAGAAAACACCACGTACACAAGGTCAGAACACACACATATCACACATAATTAAAGTGCAGTGGATTAATAATAGTGCTGAGAGATTCAGTGCGGAAAATGTTTAATTAGTGTGCTTTGGTTTATTTGTGTTCCCACCGTTTATTTGCACTTGAGCTGAAAGATGTGAGAGATGCGGATGAATTGACAGATGTAGAGGACGCTGAATGAAGAGAGTGAGCGTGCGTGTGAAAGTGAGAGATCGAGTATGTTTAATAAGCATTTGAGAGTGTGGAGGGCACCGAGACTTTTTTGCACAGGTTGTGTGTTTGGACTCACGTGCGTGGACGCTGTGCTGGTTAGCGGTGCAGTGGCAGTGAATGGAGAGGGAGAGGCTAGGGAGGGTGTAGGCTGCTGTTGCTGTGACAACTCGGAGACGGCTCCACCCACGGCAACAGCTCCTGTCCCAGACGTTGACCCATCGGAGCCAGAGAAAACACCTGTGATGAAATCAGAGATAAGAGACATCCACTATATTATTAACTTTATTTAGCTGCTTCAGTTTCAGGATGGTGCTACTGTTCACGCTGACTCACTGTCACAATGTGGTACTACTTTTCCTACAGAGACAAATTCAGCAGATTCTTGTCACATTTGCTCTTCTTACAACTTTCTATTTACAGCTTAAAAAAAGATTTTCAACAAGCTTCCGATCTGGTGACTTAAATGTAATTGTGTGATGTGTAATGTATAGTTAGGTTAAGTACGTCTGCCTCCATCAGAAATCATGGTTTATTCCTGCTCACAAAAAGACATTTTAACTCTGATTTAAATGTAAAGGAACAAACAGGCAAGCACGCAATTAATTTTTTAATTTATAAAAAAATATTCTACACAGTTCAAGCAAGTTATAAATCACCAATGAAAACATTTGCTCCATATTCACCCACCCATATGAATCCTCTACTACCTTATCTCTCTCTCTCTCTCTCTCTCTCTCTCTCTCTCTCCTCACACACCACTGTGCCTGCCCACTAACCAGGGATAAGCCCTGCCCCTGCCCCCCTTTGACCCCAGCATTGGAAGGGAGGGAGGGGGGCCTCTCAGCCCCACAAAAGCTTGAATGGCTCAGGGCAGCACACATTCACTGGGGGAACAAGAGATCTTTGTGCCAGGAGGGGTGGAGGGAGAGAGAGAGGGAGAGCGAGAGAGAGAGAGATACTAACACTACACGGACCTACATACTATTTATAACGCTTTGTAATATGCACCAGAAAAATTGATACCCAAAGAAAAGCTGCCGAGGCTCAGAGGGCATGTGCTCCAGCAAGATTTTTTGCAGCTGGATTAGAGGCCAAACCAACAGTTTATCAGAATTGAGCTGAAGCGGCTGATGAAATAGAAGAAAATCACAAAGAGATGGTACCAAAAGAGCGTGAGCACCAGGAGAAAATCATTTTAATTCATATTGAGGTTACACTATGATAATATAAAGGTTAATTAAAAAGCCCCCAAACAGAATCAAATTTTTGAATTAGTCTGTGTGCACTCTATATGAATTGTAGAAATGAAATATCTTACACAACCTAAACCATTTTTTTAACACAAACAAGAAATTGTAAAAAAATGTAATATATATGATATATATGCCAAAAATGTACACAAATTTGTAAGTTGCTTGTATGTTTCTTTGTAATTTAAAGTTTAAATTCATTTATATAACTAATTGAAATAAATATACTTTCAAATGAAAATCATTCACTAACAAATGTGGTGATTTTACCAAAAACCAAAAAGCATTTTTACCTTAAATAAATAAAACCCTTAGTAAACTGAAAAACACGTAAAGCCACATTAACTACAATGTTAACGTAACTTTTGATAGCTGCTGAATTCCTCAGCAATCAATTTTCAATTACATTATTTAAGTAAACTGATGATTATTTAATAATTAAAATTCCCTCTAAATCCTTTTTCCAAAGTCCCGCCGTGATCACAAAAAAAAAAACATTTCTAAAACACTTATGCATGCACCCACACACCTCTAACACACAAGCCTGAGCTTGTAAAACATATAAACTATCCATGTGATCAATAACGTTAAGCCCCTGAAGCACAACTGCCTCCATCGCCCAACCTTCTCGTTCCTTTTGTTGCTGCTCAGTACGTCTGTGAGCTCCCAAAACTAACTGCCTTGATTGGTTTAAGCTGGAATTCCATGTATCGTGTGTTCAGGGTGGTTAAAGTCCACTCTGAAAATCAAGTGGATGGTATCACACTTTGTCATTTAACAGTTGAAATCAGTGTTGTGACTCAACTCGCTATTCTGCAGACACTGCAGGTTTAAAGCTGGAATGTGGAGACGAACACTAGTAACACAACAGAAAGAGAAACAGAAACATTCGTCATTGCAGATATACACTAGTACTAAACTACTTCACAGGAAGTACATGCAACCGTTTGTGCGTGTGTGTGTGTGTGTGTTGGTCCATATCTGTATGTACTGTATGTTGTTTTTCTGTATTTGTATATCACAAAACTACAGTGTGTTTGCAATAGACTGATAAAGCCAAGTCACTTGCCGAGTCAACAGTTGGACAAAAACGGTTTCAGCAATTATGAGCAGAACTGGAACCAAAGCCACGACTGAACTGCTCAACATTTATACCCTTTGACACTTTCTAGTTTTCCAGGTTTAATCGTCAAGTTGTTTTCCTCTGTTTAAATTTACTATATTTTTATCAACAACCGCCAACACGCTACAACCTAAACACAGGCTAAACTGGATTGTAGTTGCTTAGAGAAACATAATTTCAACAAATTAATAAATAACTTCATCTGACTAAATGAACATGTAATATTTATATTATTAAATGTAAAAATTATTTCCAGATTTCTTCAAATGTATACATGTACTGTAGTAGCACAGTAAAGTGGACAACAAATAACTTGCAAATGCAGGTTCCATTATTCCAAAAAGCCTAATTTGGTATTTAAAGGAAACCCTGCTCGCTCAATGTTCTTATTTTTTACAACTTCACTTAAATACGTTTTTTGAAGTAAGACTTAATAATCATTGCAAAACAATAATTACTTTAAAAAAGCTAAAAGCTAAGACACTGAATAATAATAAGCAAATAAACATAACAAATGTAAACATCTTCTTTAATAATCCGACACTTTTCTCAATTTTTCTATGATTGAGAAATTAAATAAATTCATGTCCATCCACCAGCTTTCCTCCCCCATCAGCAAACCCCCTGCCATCAAACATTAACCCAGCCAAAATCTAACCCCCGTCTCCCCACCCATCAACACACATCTATCAGACTAACTATCTATCCATCAGCACATTGGAGTCAGTGGACAGGATGGAAGGGGCATAAACCTCCAAGATCCTCCCCATTACTGCCCTGCATTAACCCTGAGCTAAATATTTACAGTACAAAGAACACATGATTCTCTCCCCCTTAAACACACACACACACACACACACACACATATTTATAAGAGAATGCCCAGCCATTTATAACCACCATTGCTTTCACCTATCTCCTTTTACCAGCCATGATCATAAAAGCCACAGCTACAAGAACAACCAAAAAAACAACATAAATATATATATATTTGTTTTCTTTAAAATGTATCTGGATCAATATTTATAAATTTATAAATAGATGCAACATGCCTGTACTCTAAGCAACTAGCTTAGTTTTATTTATGTGACCGTACAGTAAACATTGTAATTTGGAGCACAGCAAAGAAAAAAAAACCTAAAAACAACTGCAGCACTTTACTTTAATAACATGTAAAGTGGTTTCTTTTAGCAGCATAAAACTGATAAAAATGCAATATATTTAGAAGGAATCTGACCGAGATTTAACCCCTTTTGTATTATTAAGGGTAATAATACATTTATTAGGTGGCTGACACAAACCTATAACGCCACAATAAAACAATCTCTGCACCTGACTGTCTATGCAAACAGAGAGTTCATCACATTTTTTATTGGTTCTTGTTTCAAGACCATCATACCATATCAAGCAATCACAATGTATTATTACTTTTCTAATTATCAGCCACTTCATTTTTGTACTTTAGGAACAGCTAATAAAGAGTAAAAACCTAGTCAAAGACAGATTTATTGTATTCTATAAATGTGGTTGGTATTTGAAAGCTTAATAACAAATTTAAGAAGATGCCCTTAATCCAATTTCGTCATTTAAAAATAAATTCAAATATGAATATGTAATATAGGGCTAGTAATTCTTAGTACGTCACAAATCAAAATTAGTTTGAGTCAGACAAAGACACAAAGGTTTTACGCTATAATCTTATATGAAAACTGGTTATTTGACAGACTGCATATACTGATGATTCTAATTTGCTTAATTTATACAGGATTAAAATAAGTACGTGCACGTTTCATCCTCATCACATACTGTGTTAGTATACTCTTTTGTCTGTGTGCGCACAGAAACATGGGCACACAAACAAACCTGCATAAAGTAACAACAGGTGAGGTAAAGGTTTAAGGAATGAGCAGAATGCAGGTGAGAGAGCAGCTGAGGCAGGAGGGAGAAACAAAAGGGTGGTAATTCTGAAGGAAATGGGAGATGTGGGATGTGTGGGTTGTACCGAGCCATTTCGATCGACAGAGGGGAACTCCGAAGCATAAAGACAGTTACCAAGCAACAGAATACGATGGGGGGAGAAAAATTACAAACCATTTCCACGTGTGTGAGCAAATAACATAGAACCACACTTTGATTTACACACAGAGCCAATTACAATCCAAAGGTGTGTCAAATCTTTGCCATTTGTAACTGGCAATCTTCATACTTTGCTGCACTGTAGTAATCCATAAACATCTTCGGCTTCATTTCGCAGCATTTAGTTTTTAACCAAACGCAAATAAGGAACTGTCTGTGAAGAACAAAGACTGTAGCGACAACGACACAATACCACTTCCCTTTTAATCCTTCTGACAACACTATGCACAATGAGAAACAACCTGTTTGTCTAACAGGTCCTAATTAGCTCATAAAATACTGAATTAAACCAGTCATTTCCCCAATTTCTGGCTTTTTTGCGTAATAATTGCAATGATGGGACGAAGCTAATCTAAAAATAGAGCTGAAAGGTGATTAAAAAGGGGGAGTTTAAAAGTAAAAACTTCTCTCGCTGATAATATAATCCAAATGTTGCTTCACTGCACAGTTGTGCAGCACATTTCTTGCGTTGCATGCCAGAATAATCTTCCCAGTGACCCAAAGCAGCAACACACCAATGAACACCACCGCCAACCTTGTCTGCCTGGACCCAACTACTGTGTTGCGGCTGCAGCAGCAGCAGAAAAACAGAAAGTGAGGTAATATAGTGTTAAGATACTGAATAGTGTTTTTTTATCCAGTTACATTGTTTGCAGATGGAGGTTAGTCCTCAGTGAAAAGTGAGAAGCCAGCCAACACTTTGTATTAAACAAGCTATTTATGTTAAAGCACACAAAACGTAATGGACAAACATCCATCTTGTTGACAGAATGAGTCTGTGCTCTAAATGTAGTCCATCAACTGATTAATAAACTGCACATATATTACTTAAGGTTTAGGACTTTAGAGTAAATTTGTTGGGCAGTGGTCAGCTCTCTCTTAATTGTTCTCTAAATGTTTTTTTATTTTTAATCCAATACCTAAATTTAATATCAACTAAAATCTTTACTAAAGTCCGATTACAGTGTTCCTCCTCAGTCTAAACTTCACTAAATGTTCTCTTTTAAAATTATCTTTTGATTAGAGCAAACTGGTAAATGTGTCAAAGAGTAAAATAGAACTAAACGAAATCTAAAAATACAAACACAAAAATGTAATTTTGTAATTGCAGGTGACACTGGCAGACACCCCAGACAATATCGCATCATGAGAGAGATCTGAGCCTTCCCTCACCTGGCACAGTGGTTGCAGAACTGCTGTTGCTTTGCAGACTCCCATTCCTGAGGAGTGCCGGGGACTTCTGGATCCCAGGACCGACACCCAGGACTCCCAGGACCCTCTCTCCTACTCCCACACCTACTCCTATTCCACTGCTGGACACTAAACCTGGTCGGCCTGAGAGTGTTGAGGATGAAGAGATGGAGGAAGAGGCGGTGGAGGAGGATGTGCTGACTGTGGAGGAGGTGGGCAGAGTCAGGGAGGGAGCTGGTTCTGAAGGCTTCACATCTGTAGTGAAGCAAGGTCCAAATCTGTTTCGCCAGTTGCCCTTCTTTTTCTTCTTCACTCCCTCGTCCCCTCCTCCTGCCGCTGCTCCAGCGATCCCTGGTCCTGAGCCGGAAGGCTGTGCCCGTTTGAACCCAGCAGACCCGCCGAGGCTCGTCATCTCACTAGCCGTGTGACTGTGCGAGTTCTCATACAATTTCCCGCCCACTGTAATGATAACAAAGCACAAGTGAATATTTTAGTGTAAAACTGTCTGATTGTTGCTCTGGAGTCCATCTCTGATTATTTTCTTAATTAACTGATGAACTTTGTCATCTATAAATGCTAGTGAAAAACACAAAGAGATATATATATACACCAAAGGAAGGAGTAGGAACAGAAACAATCCCACTTCAGAAGATGAAACCAAAGACATCTTTAGTACATTTATGAATAAAATACATCTTCTTAAATTAACTAAATAAACCTTAACTAGTAGTCACTTAAATATTTCAGAGACTGCACTCTTGCAGTTTTCAGCCCAGGGTTTGTATTCAACATCAATTAATTAATTTTTTTTGAAGAACATCCAGTTGTTTCCACAGGCTATGAAAATATGTTTTCACATACAAACCCCAGACAATGTCAGGAGAATTTGGTTGGATGCTGTGCAGGTGTGCTTTCACACATGTTCAACACAGAGGAAGATTGTCCGCGTCACATTCTCACATGTGGAAAAACGGGGCAGAGGCGCCATCGTAGAGTATGTGGGCAGAGATTGTGTTCAGCTCTCTCGTTGTCTGTCAATCTGACGGACAGGCTCAAAAGAATCCTGGCATAATATATTATTACCTGTAATTTTTATTTTACTTTTTTCATGACATGAAAAACACATTTAAAGCAACAGGCAATTCAAGTGAGCACAATGAGAAATCTATTCTGCTCTGACCAGCCCATGGTCTACTCACCTACCTATGCTATTCTACAACACTCTGCACAGCCGCTCAGCTGGCCTATTAGTCACTATCAATTTAAAAAAGAAAAAAAGCTGACTTACTTACTAATCAAACTGAACCCAGAGAAGTATTAACTATTCCAACACCTGACTTACTCTGACTTCACTGGAGGCATCAACATGTTTCCACAATAACACATAAACATATATACATAAATATCTGACACCTGCAGATGCCGTAGTAGCGGACATAAGAGAACCAAAGAGTGTTGAAGTTCCCTCTGAAGCTCCTCCCTCTGAGCTCGGCTTCATGAGGCAGCTGCTGAAAGATGGCGGAGATGAGAAAGTTGTCCCACCACCAGGACGCAACGATGAGTCTGAGAAACTTAGGAAGTCTGAAGAGGAAGGAGCGGAGGGTGTCTTGCTGGCACTGGTCAACAGGAGGCCTGGGAGAAAGAAAAACAGGTGGATAAGGCATCAGTGAAAGAGAGAAAAGGGTAGATGGTAAAAAAAATTTAAGAGGTAAAAAAAAAAAGCCTAATAGGAAAAGACACAGGAGTATTATTGCTGTGGAAAGTTTTAATACAATTGCCCTCATCACAGGAGCAGCAGAGACAAAATAACCAACATTTTATCTGCTCTTCCTCATTGCGTGCTCCTCCCATGTAACAGACAAACTGCCCTAAAAGCACCAAATAAATGGATACTAAGACACTATTATCTGCGACACCGACCCCCCCGCACACGCGGGCTTCAAGGTTCTGATAGCACAACACACAGGAGCTTAGTGTGATTGCCGACGCTTTTCAGGCCCTGACCTCACCAGACTTTTCTTTTTTCTTCCGTGTGCTTGTTGTTACACAGACAGGGCCCCAGATTGCAGGAGCCAGAGACCAGTCGAGTTGAAACCGTTATCTCGGCCACTTACTAAAGTCGTGCATTTGGCCTCTGACACAACACACACATGACTCACGCACCACTCTTTGGGGTTTAAAGATAATGCTCTAATTTGAATTGTGCTGTATTTGCAGATCGTTTAAAAGGCGGGTGGTAACCCCAGATCATTTGTTACTGCGTTCCCATTTCTCAAACTGCACATTAATTCCCAGTTGTGGGAAAATGAACACACGGGACCATTTGTGGTCATCAACTTACCTTGATGGAAAGGCCCAGTGGAAGCTGAGGCAGATGTGGACGAGGTTGCCATGGTGACCACAGAGGAGGGGAGTGGTTTCCCTGAGGAGGTAAGAGACTTGCGGCCGCCCCTTTGTCCCACCGCATGACTTGCGCCACTGTTCTTCTTATTCTTCACCTCCGATGCAGCTTTTCCAGTGTCTGCGGCCAAGCTATCTTTGGAACTGCCACCAGAGTGAGTGGAAGACACTTCCTGAAAATTAGCATTGGTGAAACGAGCAGTGCCATCATCCAATCGCTTCTGGGAGGTTGCAGGCAGAGACGTGACGACCCCCCCTGAGCTGCTGCTGTTGTATGTCTGGAGGAGGAAAATAAGAAGGGGTGGAATGATAATGATGAAAAAGTTATGATGGGAAAGAAAGGGAGGAACACGACCGTGAGAAGCACCGGAACGCAAAGAAAATTATCAAAACAACGCCTGGTGAGAAAGGGAGGACAGGATTGCCTGAGCGATACAGAGGGAGAGCAACAAAATAAATCAAGTCAACCAGGCACCCATGCTGTAATATTTAACTAAACTAGTAACGATTCAACTCCAACTAAGTAATGAGCTTTGCAGGAGTGCGCTCACCTTGTCTGTGACCATAATGTTGGGAAGGACGAGGGAGGGTGACATATCCATGGGGGTCTTCTTGTGTTTCGGTTTGTGTCTGTCCCGCTCCTTGTGTTTCTGAACACGGAGGACAGAAATAAGGTAAGTGATGAGTGAAGCTGCTCAATGCACCATAAACGCATAATTCAAAATATGACAAGAGGAAAACCTAAATATGGTGACATACTGGACCATATACACAAGTGTTCTGAGGAAGATTACAGCCAAGGTGTAAAGAGGAAGACAGAAAAGAAACAAACATATGAGTTACTGGGACATAAACACAGAAACAGTGTGTGCGTGCGTGCGATTGAGAAAAAGGGAGCATTGCATTTCAAAGGCCGAGATGAAAGCTTGGAGATCCACAAACACAAAAGAGAGTGACGGAGGAGAGATAAAAAATGGGGCAGGACAGGAATTCAGCTGCAGTTTAGAGCTGAGTGCTTCTAAGTGCTTTGTGCTGAAGCGTACAAGGTCTCATCGTTTCATCCAATCATATCCTCCCGCTTGGACCATCACAGCTCAATTTACACCCTTGCTAACACACACGTGCTGCCATTCTACTCTCGCACCCCTGAGGTGGCGACTGGGTGCCAGCGCATTTACACCTCACACGCACGCCCTGCACCCCGACACCTCTGCACGTACGAGCAGACAGGTGTACATACACTTTTACACTCGCGCGCATGCAGACACACTCTAGGATATAGGTGGTGAAAATATGCAGCGATCCTGAGAGACGACGTGGGATTTAACATGATTGTGATGCTTACTGTCATTGCGACTCTTGATGCCCCCCCCCCCCTTCCCTCCCCGGCCTACCTTACGGTCTCACTGAGGAGCAACCGCAAGAAGGCTGGTGACAGTTTAGCCAGACTTCCTCTGTAAGTGGCAGTTAACAGACATCGCCAGCACCAAATCAGAAGATAGCAGCTCCACTGTAACCCCTCCACATCGTGGCTTCCGTTAATGCCATCACTCTGGGGATACGTATACAGTTCTTATTATGTGTATTTGTGGGTCTGCAAGTAGTGATCACAGCAACTGTCTCAGTTTCCTGTTCATGTTTCCACTGTGGTGCTAAAAGCTGGTAATATTATGTCACTCTACAAAGTCAATATCACAAGTACTCAATCCCACGGCTTGTGGGAAACAGAAAAGGAAATCTCCTAAATGTTTACATGTTTTAATGTTTCAGACATTTCCTCCACAGTGCTGACACGTTTTGTATCTTCGGAAACACTAGCGACTTAACTACAATGGAAAACAGAGAGATACAACTAATCATTCAGACAACAGTCTATAAATGCAGATATGCCAAGACAAACAGGATAGGGTGAGATAATTAATTCAAACCGCAGAGTGAGTGGAAAGAAGAGGAAAGAGACGTAAATTCTTTGGGAATCCCTTCTTGTTTTTCATTAACATTCCAGATGTAAGTGCTGATGGACAGAGAAGGAGCAGAGCGGGTCGGATAACACACACACACACACACACACACACACCATGGGAAACTTAACACACACACAATATAATCCTGACACTTTATCAATCAGGTCAATTGATTATACAGGCAGAGACAATGTCTTTCAGCATGTCCCCTTTCTTCTTTCTCTGAAGCCGACTATTGGTAGCCTGATTGTTTGATGTGTCTGAGTGGTCTTTAGGAGTGTGTGGGGTAAATATGAGTGGTGGCAGAAGATGGGATTGAAACGTCTATCAACAGAGTCTCAAAGACTGATCAACAAAACAGCGGAAATCCCCTTTATGAAAACTCTTAACAATTAGGCCTCTGAACTGAGAAGCACTTATTTTTTGTATTTTGTCAATAAATCTAAATAGATTAATATAATTATCAATTGGATTTTTAAAAAATCTCCAAATTCTAATGATCATAATCTATTATTAAATGACTATGCAGAATAAACAATATCAATACATAACTCCTAGACCCAAAAGATCTTCATCTTGTTTGTTTTGTCAAACCAAGAGTTAAAAATGCTGTGCAGTAAACAAGGGAAAAGAAGCCAATACAAATTCATATCTAAGACCTAAATATTAATAAATTATCTATAACTGTAGCTGAATTAGGTTTTGTTAGTTCACTGATTATTTCTTACTACATTAAATGTAAATAAAACAAATAAACAGTATTTTAAATGCACAGGGTGAAGGACTGTTGTAACATTCCTCAACAAGAAAACACAATTCACTTCCATGATAAAAAGCATAGCATAGCAAAGACAATGTATTGCTTTTTCATCTGATACAGCATGGATTTTTTTTTATGTTTCACAATTCCACACAATGGCTTGAGGAGCAAAACGAGAGGCTGCAGACACAGAGGGCAGTGGGTGTGTGCAGAGGCAAGAGAAGACAGGAAGGAACAGGAAGTAGGGGGGAAAATAATCCGCCCTGGCCTGGCAGGAATTCCCCTGTGCAGTTTCCTGCAGGATTTCTGACCAGCCATTGTGTGTGTATGCAGTACATGTGAGCATGTGTGGGTTTCCTGCGGGCCTTTCCTTAGCAGCCAGTGAGGGGGCTCTTTGCGTCCCTGCTGTAGTTTGACTGGAGGGTCTAACATGAGGTTGGTATAAATCTGAGCCTCCAAAACACATAACAACCGCATACACGGACACACACACATCTGAGCTGGTTGATCTCTGACCCTGGAATGTGTGCGTGTGTGTGTGAGAGAGTGTGTCTTTGTGTGCACGAGTTAAGAGCAGGAGAATGCAAATAATGCAGTATTAACAAAAGCCTGGGCAGAGGGACAGAATTGTGTGTAGACACACACACACACGCACACGCACACACACACACACACACACACACACACACACACACACACACACACACACACACA
>JAUMHF010000012.1:19114083-19125887 GCA_032359275.1 Microctenopoma steveboyesi | reverse complement strand
CACACACACACACACACACACACACACACACACACACACACACACACACACACACACACACACACACACACCCTAAATTTGGCATTGTCAGACACAATAACCAAGTAGACAGATAAAACATCATGTGACATTAATTGTGCAACGTGGATTCTACTAATTACTTTATGATGAGATCAAATTAAATATCTATTGTTTACTTTCATACTCTTCCACCAAAAACAAAGGCTGAACAAGAACAGAGGGGAGAAGGAAGTGAAAGCATCAGAAGCAGTTTGGCACAGCATCACAAAATGCAAAATATAACAATATTACAAAATACTGAGCAGTCTGTACAAACAGGTTTAAAAATTCCATCTCATCAGAACATGAGCGTTTGACTCAGTGGAGTAATTACACCATTCTGGTGTGGACATAAAAGCCGACTTCCTCTTCGTTCATAATTTCAAAATGCACCAGTGTAGTGATTTTAAAGCAGATCTCTGTGTGTGTTATTGAAAATATAGAATTGTAATAATAATAAATAAATAAAAGATCATTTTGAATGCAAGGTAAATTTAATGCATGCCAGATTCAGTTTCTTGACCAGGGATCACCAATTTGAGAGTAAACTTTTCGGATGCTCTAATAATTTTTAATAATGGTACTGCGTGTACCGTTTGACTGGGATTATTTTATCATGCATCGGTATAGCACTTACTAAATATTTACAATTAGAACATTTGAATTACTATAAGATAATTATTATCTTAATTATCTCTAATAACGGTTCTTTCAAATTTCTATCATTGGACCATCAGCTTTCATTGTAGATTGTAGATTATTTTAATGAGTAGGTCAGTTACACTCTTGTAAGAAACCTTTGTTGTAGGAATGATTTGTAATAACTGTAATAATTGGTTTATTTAGTTAACTGTAACGGAAAAGCCATGCATTGGATTAAGCACATTATATGGGACACTATAGTATCTCTGAGTATTGCCACTGATTCTGGATATTAGCCTTTACAGATTTGATTCAACTACGGGCAGAGATGAAAAGTGGAACAGATGACTTGACACCTCCTGTAAATTCAGATTTTACACAGCCTGTGATTACATGTTCTACTAACAGGCGTGACTTATTAAGTCACACTAATGTAGCATTCATTAGCTGGTGCCATCATTGGTGTGTGTAGACGGGCTGCAGTCATACTAGCAGCCTAAAGACAATCTAATGCAGCTGCTGCTGGGTTTATAAATTACAATTTCAGCACTCACTTGGACATCAAACCGAAGGACATGTGTTTTTAGGGGTCATGTGAATTGAAGCTGAAAGACACAGGAGATGGGACAAATGTTTGTGCTCTAGTCTCAGATAGATACCTTCCAATCAAAAATTCTTAATAGCACAGGTATTTTCCATAGTTAAAAAAAGACATTTGCTGGGGTTTGGTTACTTAAGAAGAAGAAGAAGAATCCATTTTATTGGCATTGATACAGTTTTCCACATGTTACAATTTATTCTCTGCATTTGACCCATCAGTGAGCAGCCACAGGCGGCGCTTGGGGAGCTAGCGCTGGGTGTCTCGCTTAGGGACACACCTGGTATGGGGGATGGGCTGGGTGACTCAGCTCAATCCCGGGATTCCTGCTTCCCAGCACTCTGCCTTAACCACTGAGCAATCAGGTTGCTTAAGGACATGTTATGATAGTATAACCTGCCTTACAATAGTAACATGTGAACATGTGTTAAATAATTAATCCAAAATACAGACAAAGTATTGATTAACCATAAACAACTCCCTACCTATATTTTCAAACAATGTCCATAAATGCTCATTGTGGGACCACTATAAGCAATACTGACTAAACAATGTCACTGGCATCTGTCCCTCCAGTGTGAGCATCTACCACTGAGGGTTTATACCGTCAGTAGTGGGTACGAGGCAAAGAAGGGGTACGATCTGAGGGCTGTCTCACTTTCTTGTCCATGTCTGGGGGTCTACCCATACACTGAGAGGAGTCACTTAAGTTTTGAGATCTACTACCACGGCCCCTGCTCCTTCGCCAAAAGGTAATGAGGAACTCCAACTTACTGGATGAAGTCCACAGTAAAATGGTTAAAAAAAGCAAACAAAACTTAAACTAAGAAATTCCTACTCAACTCAAGAAAAAACTCAGTTCAAAAACACTCAAAAAACATTGTCCTGAGCAAGTGGTGTGTACACGAGTGAGCTTATTGGTCATTCTGAGTACAAAACACATCTTAGTAGTAGGTATTAAAGCAAAAATGCATTACAATACAAAAAAACAATTCCTTTTTTACCTTTCATTGCAAAAATGCAACCAAAAGACCTAAGAAAACATGGATCTGAAGAGGAGCTCTTGGCCACTTCTGATGGGCCTTGCTTACTGATCTCAGCACAATGTTCCTACTCATAGTATCTATTGTCTTGGTGATAAACAACTACATCCTCATGTTATACCCACATTACCTCAATGCTCAGATAAAGACAGTGCTTCTTTTGGCATTTTATGCAGTACTTTTATGCGCCGGTGATTTAATCTAACTTAGTCAACTGGCTGAATCATAAGACAGACTCTTACATTTCCAAGCCTATATTTCCACACTAATATAGGAGTTCATAATTTAATCCTCCTACTAAATGGAACAAGGTTTTCCCATCACTGTTACCAAAAGAAAAACACTGAGTCCAGATAATTGGAAATATTGAGCAGATACATCTATGGGTGAATTACACTGTAGTCCAGACGAAACCAGGATAATCTAAGTTTGAAATTAGATTGGCTGCTAACTCCAGTCAAATGCCATGTGTTACCAACACCGTGTAAACATCCATCAAGCGGTTTTTATGAAACCCACTCTGCTAACAACATTGCTTTCTCCATCATCGATTACCTCTCGTACATCCCTGTCATCCATACAATCCCAATTCAACGACAATATGCCCCAGCATCCAAAGCCCTTCATAAACAATAAATATAACAGCGTGAGTCTTTCCATCAGCATTTGTTAACGTTGCAAAATGTCATTTGGGTGTGCGTGTGTTTATTTCTGTTTTATCTGACTGCATCATCAACATGAAGTCAACTGCAAGTAAAAGAAACCTTAAAAACCAAACAAAACTGTAAAAAAAACTTCAATTTTAGCAAAACTAAAAATAGCCCCGTTGACTGACTGAAGGACCCAATCCAGCATCTGCACCCAACCGAGTACACCCAACAGTCCTAGGACAAATACATAAAGAAGCGCTGGGATACGTGGACAAGATATTATAGGGATCATAGAGGAGGAATAAGGGTGGATGGAGGCTAGCAGACAGGTGAAAAAGACAAGCACTGGGGGGATGGCTGGATCAGTCCAGTCAAAAAGGAAGCAGATGGATGAGAGAGAAGGAAGGAGAAAGGGCAGAGGGTGAGCAGGGGCAGGAAGCTGGCTGGAGGAGGGAGAGCGAAAAGCAGGAAAGAGAAACCGACAAGAGAGGAAAGGTTGCAAAAAAGATGGAAAGGGGAGGAAACACGGTAGTGTGGAGGAGGGGGACAGGGTTGGAGAACAGACAGAGGAAAGAGATGAGACCAGATGTAATGACAGCATCTATGTGCCAAGTTGTACACAAGATGAAAGATATGTTTCACTGTGTTAAAATGATGTGCGCGTGTTTGCGTTACGTCAACATAGTCATCTCTGCTTGTAGTTAGTGATGGGAAAATCGCACGCCTAAATCCTCATCCAATTAATTGTTGAAAGACACGCAACTATCAAGACACCTGCATAATATATACAGTATACAATCAATAAATGTCATCCCCCCTACACATTCACAGTTACTACTGTTGTCCTGTGACTGCTCACGTCCACGCTAAACAGGCTGAATCCAAAACTTATTTTAGTTTCATCTGTGGAATTCATTTTAGTCACGTTTGACCACAGAGTTTGTATTAATTTATAATTTCACTGATATTACACAGAGGTGTACTCAGTTCTCAGAGATTCAAAAGACATGCTTTCAATGGGATATAAGACACTTACCAGTTTGCTGTGGTGGTACTTGCAATATCCACAGTATTTGACATTGTCTGCATCTGATCCCTGTTCCTCACATAACAACCCTGCAAACTGGGCACTGTGACAGAAAGAGGTGTGTTAAAAAGATGTGACAAACTTATGGCAAAACATCTCTGTTTTCTCGCACAGCACGTTTTGTTATAGCAACAGGGGCCGAAACAAAATGTATTGTTCACAGAGAAGAAGCATCAGAAATGGCCTGAGAAACAAATGTGTGAAAATTTTAATATCCACTATAATTTCTGAATTCCCTACAGCACTGTACAGCATATCAAATATAGTCCTTACGTCAGCTTCACGTTAGTGAAAAACTGAAGAAACAATCTCCGTCTTTGTGCAATGAGGTTAATGTGATGTGAAGGAGTCTTACCATGTGACATGGAAAGCCTGCCTGCAGCCATGTTTGTTGCAGGTCATACAGGCTCCAGTGGCTGCTTTACTCTCTCTGCCCTGGTCCTCACAGATATAACACGTCTACACACAGGGGTACACACAATTAAGATTAACATTTCTCATAAGGATGAGTACATTGTACATGTATTTTTCTGAAGCGGTTACCTTATTGTAGCGCTCATGTGGTACAGACTGAAGTACTATGGGCTCCATAGTTGATACATTAGCAAATTCCACCTCAGGTATATAAAGAGCACAAACAACATGTGCCCAACCTGGAAAGACACAGATGAACAATCACTCATCAGACAAACAGACATCCCTCCCCATATACACATGACATTTAGCTGGAGTCACAATATAAAAAACTCAAATAAATGTGCAAAAAGGTTTAGGGACCAATTTTACCACTGCTACAGTAAAATTGTTTTATGGGAATGTCCGAGGACGTATTAAGTTCAGACGACTGATGAACACAGTACAACTCCAAACATGGCCAATAGGATTTTATCAGCTGTGTTAAAAAAACAAAGCCATATGTTTAATGCATATTCTTTAAAGCTGTAACTCATCACATCACAGACTTATAATGTAAAATCACAACACAGACATTGCTAAGCTTCAGTGTTTGGTACAATTTAAGTTTAGAGTAAGAGAGATTTTTTTAATTCTGGTGTGGAATAACCAAACCAAGACAGTTCTTTCCCTGTGATACTATCTGCATGATGTTCATAAGGATATGTGCTCACATCTAGAGGTTACCCTGTAAACGTTAGGTTCTCTTTGTGAAAGCTGAAAAAACAAGTCTTCATCTTCAGGTGTGGTGAATCTCAGAACAAATTGGAAATCACTTGTATGTGTTCCGCGGCATTTGACTTATTGGCAACAAACCAAAACAATGCACTGTGCAGCTGATATGGACTAAACTTATGTATAAATCTTCCTTAGTACAACATAAACACAACCTACAAATGATCTTGGGGCATCATTAATTTACGAAATAGCAGTTTGATGTATCAATAAAAAGCACCCCCCTCGCTACATAATAAACATAAATAACAAGAATTTGCCTAACAAACATAAATTGATTGTTTCTTGAGTTGACAGTTAATCTATCTACTGTGCTGTAATAAAAATATTTGCCCACTTTCTTTTTTATTTGTCACACTAGAAAATGCGCCTTTTAAATGATGATTTCATTTATTTACACAAGCAAAGCTGTCCTAACATGACTGGTCCTATGTGAAAAAATAATGACCTGTGATTAACCACATTTTTTGGAATGCTTCAGTTTCATGTGCCTTGCCCAGGCCTGTTTACTGCAGGACCTGTTGAATCACAAATACAAGCTGTCTGACAAAGTGAAGTATGCTAATAGATCCTCACAGGCAACAGATGAGGAAGTATTTGACACGTATTAGTCTGGAAAGGGTTTAGGACGCTGGTGAACCATGGTGAGAATCATTATCCCCACGTAAAGAAAACTTAAATCAGTGTTCAATCTTTCCAGGAGAGAGAACAACATATAAAGAACTGCTGGCCTTGGTTGCTTGAGTTAAGGTCAGTGGCCATGATTTAACAATAGGAAAGACACTGGGCAAAAAAGCCATGGTGAAAATCACTGCTGACAACAAAGAGGTTTGGTCTCATGTTTGCCAAAAAACATCCCCAAGACCCTTGGGCAAATATTCTGGGGACAGTAGTCAAACGTGGTGGTGGCAGCGTGAAGGCCGGGTGCTGGTTTTCAGCTTCAGGACCTGCACGACTTGACATAATTAATGGAGCCGTGAGTGCTGTGGCCTCAGATCACGTGGGACAAAATTCCTCCACAGCAATGTGAAAGACTGTTAATGCCAGTTATCACAAATGTTTGACTGCAGCTGTTGCTGCCACAGGTGGCACAACCAGTTTTTAGGTTTAGGGGGCAATTACTTTGGATGGCTGGTTGGTTTGGACAGTTTTTTCTCTTAATAAACTCAATTACCATTTAAAATCTATGTGTGTGTTTGTGCAATAATAAAATGTGATGATCTCAGTCATTTAAGTCATACAAAAGAACAAAAAACAGGAAGAGGCACAGTAACAAACACACAGCTGCCTGTCAGTGGAGAAAAACTGGGGGCGCTAGAATGACAGCGGGATATGGTGGAGTGGCAGCAGAATTGACGATGAGCTGAGGAGGAGCTGGAGGAGGTGAAAGGAAGGTCAAATGGAGGTGGGAGTCTCCTACCACACTGGAGGTGTCTGTTTTTCCCCATAGCGGAAACAAAAACAGGCTTAAACTTACAGTTGAACCCCTGACCTGCCTTTGACCTGGTGAGCATGACAGGGGGAGGGCAAAGGGCGGGGAAAAAGGGAGGGAGCGGGTATTAAATGAGGGCATGTTGTTGTTTTGAAGTCCTTAACAACAATCTGGAAGGGGCCCATAAAACAGGACTATAAAAGTGGCACAGCCTTACTTCTCAAACTAAGCATTCACACTTTAATGCCACAGAACCTAACAAAGCATCCCTCTATGAACAGCCTTTACTCCGAGAAGTTGGAACAAAATGCTTCTATTTAGCTCATAACTAAATTGAAGTGTGCTATGTTTTCTGCAAAAAATAAGTGTCATCAATTACCGATAATGGTTTTATGCTCTCCTGTGTCAAAATCATGAGGCAAGAAGAAAAGAAATACTAGAAAAACTAACTTAGTCCTTCCTGCTTAAGGTTATTCACCTAGGTAATGGATTAAAATATAGTGGGACAATCAAAATAAACGTAAATGTGCTTTTGTATGTGTGTTTGTATGCTTGTCGTTATGTTGTATAATTAAACTCCAGGTACACAAAAACTAAAGAAGACAAAAAAACGACAGTAAACCTTTGCACCGTCTTTTCTTTCTTGTCTGCCTAGTATATATATTAAGGCTCAGACACCTATTTCACACTAATCCCTTTGCTTTGCCTAATTACCATCCCACCTGAAATAACAGTACAGATCAACAAGTAGAGAGGAACTGAGAGGAGAAAAAAAATGGATAGTAGCAGCAAGAGATGGGGAAAGAAAAATTGAGGTGAAAAAAAGAGGAGAGGGGGAAAGAGGGGTCATGGGAAGGGTAAAATAAAAGAGAAAGTAGTAAAACAGTGTGTGTTAGTGTTGTCCTGATGTCTTCCTACAGGCCTGGACACAATCCCACAGCTGTGCCTCTTTCTGACTCACACACACAGAATATTTACAGTCTCCACCGAGCTGACCTCCCAATGAACCCAGCCAGGAGACTCCTCACAGGCCATGCACTATACCCATCCTGGCCCGCCCCCTCATAAACACACACACCCACTCACACTCATAAAATATGGACTGGCAAGGATCGTACAGAGGCAGCACATACAACAAACAGCAACATAACTCTCCCAGCACGCTCACACCCCTTAAACTTGCCGGTGACATACAATTAGTGACAAAATACACAAGGGGCTAACAGGTGTGTGTGTGTGTGTGTGTGTGTGTGTGTGTGTGTGTGTGTGTGTGTGTGTCTGCATGCGTGTAGCTAGAGAGGGATTCTACCTCCGTTGTCTGTCCTCTTGAGGGCTCCATCTTTGTGGGGACACAGCTCACATCTCTGCGGGTAAAGAAGAAACAGCAGGTATATCCCATCTACTTAGGCTGAGGTAAACACTGAAGCATGGACAATTTGTTAGCGTGTGAGATAAGCAAGCAAGTTGCACAGGCTTAGGCGCAAAGTCAGGAGGGTTCAGGGAAAACACCCTCACCACTAAGGTTGTTTCTCTCTCCATGCGAGTTTGCATGTGTGTATGAGCTAAATCATGTTCTCAGGCACGTATTTGTGCTGCTCTCTTGCACAATTCAGCTGTTGCTCATCTTCCAAATAAACCTGCGAGGCTCAAATCAAGGAGTCCAGTGTATGTGATTTACTGTATAACTGAACTGAAGATGTTCATGTCCCTTGCATTTATCGTTTTCACAATCATATTTTAGGATGCACGTCATGGCTGCCACCTCAGAAATTATGATGATTAAGGTGATTCTGCTCCAAATTCACGTCTTCGAATTATTCTTCCTGATCCGCTAGTCAAATAACCTTTTTTAAGTACTATAATTATTCCATTTGCTGTAATGGTCTTCTTAAAGGTGCGCCACAAGTAAAAAATTCCAATAGTGTGTCAACATTTCTAGGTTATAGTGATAATGATGTTTCATTTCTTTCTTTATCTCGTACATTTCGTCAAATATTTCAGTGGTAAATAACCTCTTTAACAAGCCCCTCTTAGGCAACATGAAATAGGATAATGACAGACACACTCCGTGTGTTAATGTGATTTAGACCACTGACTTTAGTTGATTGTCTATTTATTGCAATGGTTCCCAACCCTGGTCCTCAAGGCGATATGTCCTACTTGTCCAACTATTCCTGCAGTTACAGCTGGATCATTACATTCCATTACAATCTTATTCTGCAGGACATTAAGTCCTTAACTTATATGGTTTTTTTTTATCTAAATTGCACAAAATATAATTGTATGCGAGTACACCACACAATTCATGTTGTTAAATTTCATTTAAAACAATACAAAACAATCCGCACCTGAAACACTGGACAAATGTTTCTTCACACCTTCCTCCATGAACAATAAGACCTGTTTGAACGCTTTGTTAATCAACTTAAGTGTAAAGATTTTATAACACTCGGATGCTGATATAGAATTTATGAGTACTTCATTACACTAAAGGTTAGAGGAAAAGCTAGGTAACCTTCTAACTTTTGCCTTGTCCCGTGAATGATCTGTGCATCTGCTGAATTTGTGTATACACGGGAGTACACATGAAGACATCAAATAGGCAGATTATTCCTAGCACCTGTATCAACAGCTACTTTTCTAAACCTTGCCCTGACAAAATCCCAACAGGTCCTCAGATGTTTGCCAAGGTCATATTAAGTTGAAACTCATAAAGCTACACCAGCTTGGGTTCCACAAAGAGAACACATAAAATATGGAAAGCTCTTCAGCCATTCAAAATGGTGGTTTTTGATTTGTAATATTATTTCTAGTTACAACAGCTTTGATGCTGCAACTTCTAGCAAGCAGCACAGAGATTTAAGATAAAATAATGGTGAAATATATAACCAAACTGTGAAGTCTCATTCGTGAGTTAAGCAACCATGCTAGTGCTCTGTCATAAACCGTGTATTACAGTAAAATACAATTTTTTCTTAAAGGCAGGCTTCACACTCAAATCAATGTACTGTAGTTAGCAAGTTATCAGAGCTGCTACAACCAGAAAGTTTGCAAGCTTTTAAGTAACCAGGTTTCTCAGGTAATCATAAAGGGAGTTTACATGAAACCTGGTGACTGAAAACTGTGTAAATATGCAGCAGATGCGTAATCTGATTTCACCTACATTTCACTAATTTGGAAGCACGGTTCACAGATTTTAATTAAAGAAGTACATGATGAAAATGACTTATTTTGCATTTTATGCGGCACTTTGCGTTGGTTGTAGTCAGATTATGGGCAGACTGGATTTAAAAACAAGGCACCATTGATCACCCCTTTCATCCAGCTGCACTTTTCTGCTGAAAGTAGTAGAGTGTCTGCAGCCTTTGTCATGCACATGGGCCCATCCCAAAAAAAGCTGATTAGAAATCTGGTTACACATATACATGAAAGCGTAATTGGAGTTCTCCGGGAGGCTGAACCTGGGGAAATCCGCTTTCTCAAATCCCCTGCTCCGATTATGAACCCCGTTATGAAATCAGCTAACCCCAGAAAGCCAGATGTAACCTGGTTACCTCAGTGCATGTAAACAAGTGAATGTGATAAACAAAATACAGATGTTTCTCAATGTATGCAGTCTATTTTTGCACTCCTTCTATAGATATAGCTTCAAATTTACATTAGTATACCTGCCATTTGAGAGAGAATGAAATGTATGCACATAAAGGCTTTCCATTTTCCAATCAAGCTAAACGCATAAATACATAATGATACAATAACACAACGACTGGCATCCAGAGGCACAGACATGTGTACTTAGGTGACAAAATTAACACTGCCTGTCAGGACAAAATCCAAACCATTAGGTCCAAAGAACTCTCTGTGGACTTATAGTCAGGCTTACATCACAAGGGTATCAAAGCGTAAGCCACTTCAAGAAAAAGGCATGCGACAGTGCGCCTGCAGTTTCCCAACTCCAAGCACAGCATTCAGCAAACATTAAGACACTATTCGCCATGGGAAGCTAAAACCAACCATCCCTGCGGTGAAGCATGGTGGTGGCAGAAACATGCTTTGGGACTGCTCCTCAGCGCCAGGGCCTGGAACACTGGTCAGAACTTTAGGTAGGATGAATAAAGCCAATTTAATTGACAGAAAGGTAGAGACTAAAACCTTCACGCATTCATTTTCATCCAAACTGACAGGGCTTGAGAGGATATGCCAGGAAGAATGGGAAAACTTCACAAATCTATGTGTCTCAAATGTGAAGACTTATCTGAGGAAACTCAGAATGTAATTGCTGCAAAGGGAGCTTCTATGATGTTCTGTTACTAGTTGTAGTATAGTGCACTCACTCTCCACCAGTTTTCTGAAGTGTGCATGAAAAAGTAAGCGGTCCAATAACACAGCAAAGTCTGTGAATAATGTCGTGGTGGCTGTTTGGCTTCACTAAGCAAGTTGAGCAGAGTGGAGTTTCTTTCAAATTCTGCTCTATTTGCCTACCGCCAAGGTAGGCAAATGTCAAGTGGCGTATTTAGCACCCAGCCTTTGTCTCATTATGGTTTAAAGTGGATGTCAGGCCCCCAAGCTTATACTAATACTTCCTCATTCTAACAGCGCGGTTACAATTGAATTATTACTTTTTTCTTACAATTAATAAAAATAATATTCGAATAAAATGAAGATGAAATAAAATAAAAAAGAACATTCAAATAAACAAACATTTGAGTTAAGCCCGTACAAACAAAATTTTGATGCATATTAATTTTATTTTAATGTAGCTGGCCATTGTAATGATCTTTACCTGGACAATATAACACATAGTTTCCACAGCTATCCCATGTCTGTAATGCAAACAAATGTAGGAAGTTCTTTTTTTCTGTTATCAGCCCTTTTGTAGATAATCCAAAGTATTTGGAATTGTTTTGACGGGTACGTTGCAAACCTCTCGTAGAGATACCTGAATGATACATACAGATTTTCTTGGTGCATTAATAAATGATAGCACTGTTCAAAACCATTAGATCAGGGGTCTCAGACTCGCGGCACGCGGGCCATCTGCGGCCCCCGGGACCGTAATTTGCGGCCCCCGTCTTAATATGAAAGATTAATATTAGTGCGGCCC
>JAUMHF010000012.1:19072560-19113983 GCA_032359275.1 Microctenopoma steveboyesi | reverse complement strand
GAAATCCTGATGAGGCCCAGCCTCACCCAGACTCCGCCTCCAGCGGCCCCCAGGTAAATTGAGTTTGAGACCCCTGCATTAGATCCACCATTTTTCGCAGACAGTCCTGTTGTTATAGGACTCATAAATGATAAAAGAATAGATGTATTATGTGACTCACCACACGGGCTGCTCTCTCCTGAGATTCACACTTTCTGCAGAACCATGGACCAGTGGGCACCTGCACGATGCCATAGCAGGCTGAAGAGAGACAAATCGCAGCATTAAAAGCCGTAGATAAAGCAATCACTTATCACAACCACAACAAAAACATCTTACAAAGAATACATTTACTTAGTGATAATAAAACTATCATTGCACGGGCAGCTAGCACTTGATGAAATCTGCCACAGTATCCGCTCAAGATTTTTATGTGTGCCAGAAGGCAAATTTATGACAGACATGGTGTTTTGAATACTGTTCAACATTTTGTCAGATCAAATAGCTGAACACAGTGTTGTTACTGTGCCTGTTTTTATATCACTCTGATAGCTGACATGCACTACAAAACATTTGGTTTCCCCAGGGACAGTGGCAGAATCGCTTGTAATGCATTGTTAATGACGACAGAGATTTATCCAAAGTAATCATTTCCCTGTTCCTATTTGCCACATTTCTTATACCACACATCAAGATGATGCAGTGAAATAGTCCATAATCTTTAGACCTTTCCACAGTATTTTTTTGAAAATGTCGTGGAAAGAATGTCGGATGTTAAAACTGTATTTAACGGTGAAAAAACGCTCCTGCTAAAAGTTTGCCAGAGCGGGGTTAGAGAGGAATTGATACTGACGTCTTTTGCCTTACATACTCTCAATGTAGTTTGTCAATTCCTAATATTTGCATACTGAATTTGAAAAACAAGATAATTTATAAGATGAAGATAAGATTATTACCCTTCATTTTGTTTGCATTTTACAGATCCTTACAGGATCTAGGGTTGAAAGCACTATAAATAAATAAACACCACCACAGCGTACATTTGCACAGTACAGCATATACGTTTTCAGATCATATCTGATCTGATCAGAGCCCAAACTCCTAAAAAAAATAAGCAGCTATCATAAAAAAACGCTAACAAAAACCTGACATAGTTCTGAGTACAAATAAGGAAACTGGTACAAACTTGGACAAAACATCAAGTACCAGTGAGTATAGATAATCTATACAGGCAGTATACCATACTATACATGCTGTATGATCACATCAATTCAGTCGTTTAAAATAATTAAATTTGTATATGTTAATGTTTCTGAATATATACATTATACCTTTGTTTTATTATTAGTAAAACTAATAATTACGATTTACCATGCAAAACCAAGGCTACTTTACAGACATAAGTAAAGGCGCATGTATTGTTGCGATACACTGGTACAACTGATATTCTATAATATACTTTCAACAATATTATGAAGGTTATATTATTTAGTCCTCATATAAAAATGGAAAATTTACTCCTATTGCAGAAATTAGATTTAATTATTTGACATCATTATAACCTCTTCATATTAAAAATTGTATAATTGAATATTGTAAAACATTGCTAGCATATTCAAATAAATAAAATAGAGTGGTGTTGCGCATCGGCAAACAATCTTTCTTCTTAATATTATTGTTTCACTGATATGGGACAGTATCTGTGCTACAAAAATTAACCATAGGATGAAAAACTGGTAGCCTGGATGTTTTTATCAATCCCACCCTGCAAAGCATAACTTGACATAAATTATGAAATGTGAATTGTATATCTAAAAATAAACTAGTCATATGACAGCTCTTGGTAAAAGTACTCTTATTATTTACAGATGCTTGTGTCTATTTAACAACTCTAAACTAACAAACAATAACAAACAGATTTGTGTAAATACACAGGCGTGCATCTGTATGGGTTCACAGTTGCTGACATTTCAAACAGTCTTCAGTCTCCCACTGTGTGCCAAATGGACACATGGCCAGCTGTTAAATTTGTAAACACTGGACGTCATCATGTTAGTCATCTTGGGTTAGCACTGCAGCAGAGTTGTCATACTATAAGCTAATAAGAAAGCATTAAAAGTCGTGGTAGTTTGTTGCTATAAGTGAACCACATTGGACTTAAGTTGTTGATACAACACAAATACATTTTGGAGTATTGTGATGTGACTGTTAACACAGTTTTATCGGACGTTTTAAACCCCTAACGGCGAACTTTCCGCGCTTAGCTTGCACTTTTTTGACTGGAGTATACCTCTTTCGCTAAGTTCTCTCCCACAGGACCGCTCGCTTTTGACACGGATGATTATCACGACTTGAAAACAGAACTGTGTTCATGTAGCAGCTGCCAACTATCGCCCTAAGCAGATTAGCTGTAGAGCCGGAGCAGTGCAGTGTCCTGCTGTATGAGCTGAGCCTGACCCCAGCCTGGCCTTGCTGAGGGCAGGCGAAAAAGGCTCCATAACCTTGTTACCAGACAACGCCAACTAGCCTGTAAGCTAAATGCTACCTGCTAGTCGATCTAACAGCACAGCTTACCTTGATGCACGGCAACGTTGCAGCCGTGTCCGTCGCAGTATACCAGTGGGTTTTCTGCCCAGCCTCTCTCGTCTGAGCAAACACAGCAACCTCCGATCATCTCCTTCATGTTATTCGTCGACAACTCGTCGTCTGCCGCCAGACAACGCTCGCCGGAGACCATCTACGAAGAAAGCGGACATGCGGAGGAATACGACAAGATAAACCGAAACCTTAGCTGAAGACGCCACTATTTCCGCTGCTACGCCGTTTTAGGTCCCACTCGGTCGAAATGTCATGATTTAAACGTGTTTACGTCCCTTTTCGACACCGTATTTTTTTACCAAAACATCCACTCTACGGTGCGACGACGAGGAGAGGGGGGATTTCGTAGAGAACAGGAAATGCGTCATGACGCTGACGCAAGGCACGTGAGTGTGCGTGGCCTCCGACGACACGAAAAAGACGAATGCGATTGGACCAGAGCGACGTTTGTTTCGGACTCACATGGCGGAGATGGCTTGAACTTTTGCAGCCAAAACTCTTCCCATGACAACTGTAAACACTGTTACAACATGGTAGGTAGGAGTAAAGATTTGCACTAGTGACAAAAAACACCTATATGTTTAATAATAATAATTGATTCTTTATTAAAACCTTGGGGAAACTCTTGTTGTTGACATGGGTTCAAGGTTCAGTGTCTTTCCCAGACGCTTTTAGACACGAAGACAAGAGTCAGGGATCAGGGAGTCTAACCACAGACCCTGGGGTGCGTAGATGGTTCCCCTACCTTTTTTACTGACAACAAGCCTGATAGCTGATTAATCAGATATACATGTAAGCAAAAACATGGTTATCTGGTTCAAACTTTACAAAGGTGAGGGTTTGCTGCCTTTCTGGTTTTATATGATTTTAAATGTTAAATGTCTTCAATAAACATTTTGTGACATTGACATAATATGCTGTGAATGGTTTTCTATTATTTTAAATTGTGTAATCTTCAGTAAACATGTATTAAATGCTTTTCTACATTTAAAATGAGTTTTGCTCTCTTGTCCTGTAAGCTGGGCAGTTTGTGCACATTTTTTGTGCCATGTATACGAAACGACCACTGATGCCCTTGAGATAATTGATCTTGATTCTTGTGTAGTCATGTTACTGCAAACCTTTGCTGTTTATATATATATCTATAGATATAGATAGAAATATATATATCTATAGATATAGATAGAAATATATATATCTATAGATATAGATATATCTATAGATATATATATCTATAGATATAGATATATATAAGATATATGTTCTAAACAGATCTATATATAGGATCCTTTTGATAAAGGCTTCTATGACACAGATGCTTTGAACTGGTTTCTAGCTTCCATTTCTAAACAGTCAGAGAATTTTAAGTTCTTTAGCATCTTCATTAATTGTAATATAATAATGGAAAATGTCTGGAGGGCTGGCAAGTAGAGGATTCATTAAGAGGCAGGTGAGGCAGGGAGAAAAAGGTCTGGGTGGAGTTGAGTGAATTGATTTTCAATTTGTTTTTTTAAGTTGTTGTAAAGAAGAAGAAGAATCCACTTTATTGGTCATTGATACATTTTTACGTGTTACAACAAAATTTCTTCTCTGCATTTGACCCATCCCCCCCTGGGGGGAGCAGTGAGCAGCCACAGGCAGCGCTGGGGGAGCTAGTGCTGGGTGTCTCGCTCAGGGACACACCTGGTAGAAATTGCTGCACTTTAAGTTTGCATATTGTAGTTTTTAAGGCAAAGCCTTCGTGGCAAAGAAATGAGGACAGAGTTGAATGCCTTAAGTATTGTGAGGCACTCTGGATCCTTACCCAGGCATAAATGAAAAACTTGACCTTTGCCTCTCCCTGTAGTAGCTAGAGTACTAGGGTATTGTCTATTAATTATTGCTGCTGTGTTTTTCACGTTGTTAAATCCTGTTTTCATGTAGAGTCAAACTATGAACTGTTCGGTATTTTGTCTTTAGTGGTCAAAGTGTTAGTTTCCCTTGTATCAACTACCCCTAGTGGCTTGAGAGGTTCTTACATGTATGTATTTTGGGTTCACCTAACACAGGTGTCTGGAATTATTGGGTTCAGCTCACTGTGTCTCAAGACACGCCAAGGAGAGAAGGTTTGCTGATACATGTTATTGTATCTTTTAATGTGTTAGTCCATATTCTTAAACATCCAGTTTAGTGCATAGAATTTGAGTGTTTTTTTATCATTTCATCTATCGATCTTTCGCTCTGTCGATCTGATCTGACCTGATCTGCTCTACCTTCCCACCTCTTATCTGCCATGTCAGATTACTTTATTAACAAACAATCATATATTGTTGCAGCTTGTCCTTGAAGCTTTTGTGTAATGGCTACAAGGACAGACTTTTGGGATTTAAAGTTGCTTTAACTTTTCTCTTTGTGAGCAACTAGCACGCCTGGCTCCTTTCACTTCAGTGACTTGACCTACTGTAGCACCTCTTATGCTGAGATGAAATGGTTAAATACATTTACACAGTATCTCAAGGAGGTCTGCAGGAAACTAGAGTGCAAGTGTTGAACATCAAGACTGGAAGCGCTCTACCTCTAATAACTGTGCTCTGAATTACAAGCTTGCTCTGCTGCTAGGGCAGTATACTGTGTATGTGTACCTTCTATAATGTTGCTAGTTTGATTACATGTTAGGGTCATATCGTATGTATCATCATAACTCTACCCTGTGACAAAACACTCATATTCAATATTGTCAAATTTTATTATATTGTCTATTGACTAAAGCAGTTATGTCTCAAAGGATCCTTCTCTGGCATTTGATAATGGTTGCACTGCAGATATGAATCAAACATCAAAGTGATATGCAGTTTGTCTCAGAAACTGGTCATATCAAACGCTGGAAACCTCAACCTTACCACCTCAAAAACAAACTCACAATGTAAAGAGAAGATCACGGTGGCTGATTGAGCAATAGCAGTAGCAAAGCTTTTTAATTCATTAGAGTTTTGTTTGCCAGTGCTCCGAATGAACTGATCCAGACGGACTGTGTGCTGTTTACTGGTCTAGTTTAGTATTTGATCATTAAATGCTAATTTTTAAAATACATTTGTATTGTTTTAGGTTGTCACTTGTGGCTAAAAAAATATTGTTGAATGGTAGTCTGCTACATTCTGTGTCACATTCGTAACAGAAAAGTATTGTACAAGGTTGGTATATACTTTTAAGTACGTATTGCACAGACCTCTTGTCCATAATGTAAATGTACTACCATTTGTTAATCTATTCTTTACACAGAAAATTGCTGGAAGATTGACAGAAAATCTCTTCCTGTTGTTTATAGGTTTTCCCATTTTGTTCCTATTAAATGGTCTTGTTTGATGGGTTTGTTTCCTTATCCACTTTGGAACTCTACGGTCAGAGGATGTTGTATGCACACAAGAGAATTTAAAGCCCTATGAAGCAAATCATAATCTGACTTCCCAGTTACATCTGTGGTTGTGTTGTTGTTTTAAAGACATTTGTTATTATCATTATTATTATTAAGTACCTATAATACCTTTGTCACCATGACTTGAGAAAGCCCTCTGGAATGGAAGGGTGATAAGTCGTCAAGAAACCAAACAAGTCCGGTTGCTTTGGATAAAACCTTTTTTTGAGGTAACCATGACCTGGATGACTGAGAACCTTCGCAAATATTTGTCACCATGAAATGTCAATATGCTTAATATTCTTCTATTTTAAAGGTATAGGCCTAATTAGTGTGCAGCATGTAGCCTTGGAGAAGCTTTCCATTGTAAAGATGAATAACTTCATGTTTAGAAAGATATTAAATGAAGCTCTGAGAAGCCTGTATCATACCTGCCCATATACATTTCTGTTTTGACAGCATCCCCATGCTGTTGCCGGAACACACACGCTATTCCAAGCACTCAGCTACTGCTTGCATCACCGATTCCTCTGAGCGAGCTCCTGCTCTCGGTTTCCAGAGAAACGTAATGACTTGCCAATAATGCACAAGAGCACACGAGCGTCCTCCGTGTAATATGGTGAGCGAGAGGTCCCTGGGAGTGCCTGCCCATTGTTTGCTTTAATTTCAAATTGCTCAAATGCTCCAGTCGACACTGGGCACTGCACTAAAAGGGGGGTGAGGGGGGATGGGGAGCTGGAGAAAAAGAAAAAAAGTGAATTGTGTGTGGCAGGGGAAAACCTATTAGAGCTGGAGAGAACAAAGGGAGGCGAAGGAGGGGGCAGCGGTTATGGAGGGGCCCATATAGCTACTGAAACACTGAAAATGGCAAATGATTTTTACAAGTTGCACTTGATTAAGTCAAAGTCTGCGCAAATCATGTATAATGTTCCTCAGGTTGTCAGAGAAGAGCTTTCTCTGAGACAGAAAATTGCAGAGACACTGTTTGCGCTCTATGACTATTGGTGACCTCAAAGTCCCTATAGCACTCAGAGGCTGTATAGTATTTAAAATTTTCTATGATTATAACCACTGTTCTCTCTGTGTGTTAGGCCTCTGCTCATACTGTACATATATCAGGTCGGTGTGTGAATAGAGATAGAGATCTATAAATCCTCTGCAGCAGTATTTCTGCTATAGGCCAGACTCTGTCAGGAAACAACAGCTGTCTTGTCTTGTATAGTATTCTTGCAGAATTATTTAGTCATATAAAAAGATCTACATTGATGAAGAAACGTTATTTTCTCCAGCTATTGTTAGCATTGTTTTGGGAAATATGCAGTTCTGCACAGTTCAGTATGTAAAGTGTGTTCTTTTTTTTAAGGTGTGTTTCACTTTCTGGTGTCACTGCTACTGATCTACAATTCCAATATTAGAATTGGGTGAGATTGAAACAACATCAGTAACACAACTATGTTATTGTGGTAATTTAATAGTTTTTTAGGGCTGAAAGGCATTTTGTGAGAACTGTGTAAAATAGGAGGTATTCATTTGCTTTTCTGCTGTGCATTTTCAGCAAGTGTTCTCACTCAGGTTTCTTCATTCTTGTCTTCTTTGCTCTATATTTAATTGTCTCTCTGAAGCACATTTGCAACAAGCAGTCCCACTGCCTCAGACCTATTTACTTATTTCAGACTATATAATGTGGTAGGTTAATTTTAAGTAGATACAATAAATTTACACTAACTGCCATGAATGGCATTTGCAAGATAGTTTTTTCTGATTTATTTAACTCTGCAGACTTTGCACACCTGGATTTAGGCAGTTCATCCCATCCCTCCTTGTATCCTCTCAGGCTTTGCAGATTGGATAAACAGTGTATTTCCATCTTCCAGTCTTTGTTTTATGGGGTTTAAGTCTGGGCTTTAGTTGGACCACTCAAGGACAGTCAGATACATGTCCTGAAGCCACACCAGCCTTGTCTAAGCTGCATGCTTTAGGTGATCATTGTGCTGAAAGATAACCAAGTTGTGTACACTCAGGATAAGGTTTTCTGTATTTGTTCTGCCTAAAGAGTTTGATCAGAGACCCATCAGACCAGACAATATTTTTTCTCATAATAGAGGTTCTTTAACCCTTTTTTGTTCCGATCAGGCTACCTTTTACTTAAAGTATCATCTGTCTCTGCAAAATAATTCTGACACGCTTGCTGAAGTAGCCACTAGGTTCTTGGTCACCTCTCTGATCAAGGCCCTTCTTGCCTGGTTTGGCAGGAAGAGTTCAAGTGGTTCCAGACTTCTTCTATTTTACAATTATTGAGGGCACTGTGCACATAAAAAACCTTTGCCCTGATCTATGCCTTACCACAATTATAATATTGTAGAGGTCAACAGAGAATTCTTTGGGTTCCTGTCGGTTGATTGTGTGATCTTTATATGTGCCTTTCTAAACTAAACTTCCAGTCATGTCAGAGATAGATTGTAGATGTTTCATCAGGATGCACCTGACCTACGGAAAAAAAATATTTTAAAAACATTCTATTGTATTGAGCCTAATTGATTTGTCAGTTTACACTACAGCAGAGGAAAGTGTGCAACAAATAAAAGGGATCTGAATGCTTTCTAAAGCTGACATGGCATTGTGCTACAGCGTAGAATAAACATGTTGCTTGCACGGTTATTTGTTTTGTAGACATTTATAAATGACTCGAAAAACATAGGAGCTAGGACTACACATTGTAAACATTGCACTGGTTAGAAATACCAAATTTGGCCTCAGACACTGGGCCCTAAATGTGTGCCTGTATATGTGTGTGTTGCAGGAAACAGAAACTGAGAGGATTTTTTTTCATGCATTGAGCTCATGAGCTTCAACTAATGATTACTGACAGCTAAGTATAGGACTTTTATTTTGAAGCAGTTGTGTTCAAGAAATGAATGCCATATGGTTGTTGTTGTTGTTAGTAATGAATAATGTATGTTTTTTTTCACGTGTGTTAGATCAAATGTAAACCATGTATGGCTTATAGAACTTGCTAAACAAAATAAACGGCCTATAATTATTTGTTAAATTTAAAAAAACATGTATTGTGTGACATGTTTGATCAGTTACACAAATCTAGCATATGGATTCAGTCTAACTTATTGCATTAACAGTGTTTCTCAGATACAGCAGTAACACACACTAACATAGCTGTTCTTCAATTGATTGTGTTAACATCACACACCCAGAGATTCACTTTTAATAAGCAACCAGTCCTGTTTTAGTTTTATTTAGATTTTTAGATCACTAAATAGAAGTGAGCCTGATATTCATTCATGTATTGGCTAAGAGAATTCATAGATGGCTTTTTTATCTCGGACATTATGCATGTCTTTTTTTGTTCATGGCAGAGCTAGGTAATAGTTGGGATAGACCCTCATTTATATCTTATGATTTTCTTTATACCCTTGAAAGATTGCATTAAATGAACTGAGCAGAAAATAGAGAACCCCTCTGCTTTCAACAATCTTTATCAATTCAAACGCTACCTTATTTGTTTTTGGTTTAGTAAAACTATAGTGCTCCCATCCTGGCTACGCCACATTCAGCCTTATCAGTCTTACCCCGGGTCGCCTCTCTGGTTGGCGACTAGCACAGGGGCCCAGGAAAAAATACAAACAGTCCCAACATGGCGGGGTGAAAGGTGAAGAGAGCCCTCCCCCTACCACTGTCGGCACACACTTCAGGCTCGGATTGCATGTAAAATCACATCCCCCCCTGGGTGGTGGGGGGTGGAGAGGAATTCATTGTTTTGGCATGGGGCAGTGGGTTTGTGTCATAAAAAGTCTCTGCTCTTACAAGTGACTGCGCCTCATTGACCAAGTGTCTCCATAAAGCTCAGTGCAAAACAAACGAGCTGGAGTTGGAGGAGCACCACGTTTGGCTTGTGTTTGGGAAGCATGCCTGCATCAGATAGATTTTTTACGTAAAAAAATCTATCTGTCGTAATAAATGTTTGTAATTCACCAGATGAATCTGGGCTCCACATACGCACTGTATGGAGGGTGTGGACTTTCAGTATGTTTTGTAATATGATTCCACTGTGTCCATATATTACATAAACAATGCTGGGAACTGGGACATTTAAGTTTCAAACTTCACTCCTGCAGAAATGTAACATAGCACAAACGTGTGGAGCAGTCATTAGTCATGTGTGAGCGTGTCCTCGCTCAATCCGTTCATCTCCACTAAGCCCCGGTCTGCCACAGTGAAACAGTGGAAAATAAAAACGTAGGTAAAACCTTCAAAGGGGAATCTTTGTTTCACTTCACTGAGAACTCTCCTATTATTCATAATAATGGATCTAAATGACAGTGAAACGAACTTCCAGGATAAAGGCAGAGATACGCATTCAACTCGTGCAGATGAATGTTTTGGTGTTTTCCCTGCCCTGTAAGTCCGCTTACAACAAATCAAACCTAAACAGGAGCGGACTGATGTCCACCACTAACAATGACCAAAGTTGGAGATTTTCTCCCTGCTTCACTGGCACACAGCGGGCTGTTTCAGGAAACCTCTGCCGTGCGTGAGGGCTCTCTCTCGGTCACTATGTCCGCACCCTCCCCTCCACGCGGGTCGACATCAATGCAGACACGAGAGGCGGAAATAAGTGCCCAGTACATCTGGTGTATCATAGACAACAAAGAGTTTTTGGTCTAATTCTTATAATAATACTTATTATTAGTTATTTGTTTAAATGCCATTTAAATCCTAGGAGAACCTAAAGTTAAAAACTACGATTACAGAGTGAGAAAAAAACAATGATGACGTTTATAGGACAGGAAATTAATATACATATTTATATATGATAAATATATTATTATGTGTTAGCGGAGATGACAGCTCTACATTTGTTCTTTATGGGCTTAATAAAAATTAAATCACGTTTTACACTCATGTCAGTGCAATCATATTTTCTGATGCATTATATATTTATAGCCTGGAGCGTTAGGTCAACAGGATACAATAATTTAGCACCTTTAAATATGAATTCAAGTGAGGATCCTGCGTGCGATCAGCAAAAAACAATAAGCACGCGGGATATCAAACAAAAAAAAGGTTCCAGGAGGAACAGCAGGCAGTGGTCAGGACGTTGGGAGTGAAAAAAGCGTTGACTATTTCTCGCGGTATCACCCAGGCCGGCCACCACACTACGGGAGTTATTTCCCCGAGGATCCGGACTTCAAAAAGCTGCCCCTCCTCCCACTTCACTCTGCAGCGTTCGTGAAACTCCACATGCTCCATGTATTAATTCTGCCATATAGAATCAGCACGTGAAGAAAAAAAACGAGTTGCGCCGCAAACTGAGCGAGAGCAGCTCGACGCGCAGGTCCCGGAGTGAATGCAGGTCACACGAGTTGTGTTGGAGAAGATACTGGAAGAAGCTGTATGTGATGTGACAGTGTAGGAGACGTACACACACGGTGATAGTTACGCGACTGGGGCAAACTCGAGACTGTGACTTCAGTGGCGCACGGACACACACACACCTCTCATATGGTCTGTTATTTACAACACTGAGTCCAACCTCTTTTTTAAAAACAGAGCCTACCATAATTAAGACATTTGATTATCTATAATTCTTCTTCCTCAGCAGTTAAATCAGAGGCAACACGTGTTGCAGCTAAAAGAGAAATATAATGTAGAGTTCCCGTCTAGTCCTAAACACTATGACCCAAGTCATCCAAAACGCATACTGACACATCGCTTTGGTTTGTAAGGTCATTCCGTGTGGGGATTCTCGTGTTGTTTGTCATTTTTTGGTCGTGATCTAAGTTTCAGATTTCTTCACATAGACTACATCACGACATCGATGCTTTTCCACGTACAGTGAACGGTCGGTATTTAACTAAACAGGCTTAACGTGGTGGAGATGAACATGCTCAGTGTGGAGTTTGGCCGCACAGTATCACCCACGAGGAACGGGCCACAAGGGATTCACGTGTTTTATAGATAACAAAGACAGACCATAACGCAGAGTGTGTTGAGGAAATGTGCCTTGTGTAGGGCTACCGGTAATTCAAACAATTAGCCTGTAATGTACAGCACAATCACATTATTCCTATGTATTTGTTTGTGGGAACACGTGCACGCAGTTGTGCATGGTCTGCGAAGCGCGCGCACGCACGGTAATAATGACACAACGAGTGTGTTTTCAGTGTGCAGTGTCCACGTGAATTGTGTGTGTGCACAGAGTGACATTAGACCCCAAATAATTCCTAAAAACAGAAAGAAAATCGCGCACAGGATTAATACGCGTGTTTAATAATCCAACAATAGCCCGTACTCGCGTTCCCCTGATTTGTTTCTTTCTGCTATTGACATAATTCATCAACATAGGTGATCATGAAATATATTTAATAGTATATTTTAGAGTTGTGGCTCCAACATGTTTTATACATTCATTAAATACTGCGGGCTCTTGATTAGATGTTTTAAGACGCTGCGGCGTTAACCTGCACTATTGTGGGAAAAGCAACCCTGACTCTGCACTTTCAGCCTGTCCAATCACTGCTCGCTTTGTTTTACCAGGGTGAAAAGTATGCTGCAGTTTAACTGGGCATTTCCGGCTGAGCATTACACCACCAAATCTACCTTCGATTCATTGCATTTTTAATAAAATGTTTGTAATTGTAATTGCGAGACGCAGAAATGTAGCCTATAAGGAGGGCTGCAGCTTGCTTTACAACACGTTTCAAAATATTGGGCGGACACACACATACACACTCTATAAAGTATACACAGTGTATTAAATGCCCGTGTAGTTATTATTGTACATTTAGACAAATGAATATGGGCCTGTATATTCAGAACAAATAATGTAGAATAAGTAGGTCATTCTATAGGCAACCAGCGAGGAAAAAAGAATATGAAGCAAAAACCTGAGCCAACAAAAGCAGATGAATTGAGCCCTGGTCAGGGGCAGCAGCCTGAACTCTGCAAGCGGAAATGTCTTTGTTTACAGCAGACCGTCTTAAATAACCGGGGTGTGGAGTCATTTTAACAATATGTAATCGATTGCATTTAGGACCACTGACGCATGCGTTTTGGTGTGGACCGAACCGACAGCACAATGCATTCCAGTCTTATCATGACATTTCAGTCTCACACTGCCTCAGCTTGCACGCGCGCGAGGAGCGGGGTGGATTTTCAGCCGCTCCTCGTGCACCTCTTTAAACACGAACTTGTCATAACTACGTAATTTACTCCAACAGCCTCGAATGTGGGCACTATTCTAAACTATTGTAATGTTTGGGTGAAGGAGGGGTGGAGACGGAATATCCATTTTTATTGCATCACCTGTCAACGGCATCCAATGGGCGTCGACTCCGAGGGTATTAATTGATGAAGGTGTCTCCAGACTGGCGCACCTCCCTCTCTGTCATTTTATTTGTGGCTGAACCGGCAGCCAGATTAGCAGCTGCATTTTTGCTCTTATTCTGTTTCTTTCTGTCTCTGAATCTCTCTCTCTTTCTCCCTCCCCTCCACCCTCACAACTCACCCTCCCTCTCTCTCTCTCCCTCTCGCTCTCTCTCTTATATTTTATCCCTCTGGCTGAGGCAGTGGTGTACACCTTCTCTTCGTCCTGCTGCCGACCAGAGGGGAGTGGAGCCGGCAGAGGCAGGTAGCAGCAGCCCAGGCTCAGTGGGCGCATTCGTCGCATTCCTCCACCATGCCCGGCCGGGGCAAGAGGCGACGAGTGGATGCTGTCGGTTCGTTCAACCCATTAGACACCGACAGCTCCATTTAACTCCGCATGTCAAAGTTTTCATTTTCATGACGCAGCAGTGGGGATGGATTAAAAGTATGAGCAGGATGCCTTGAGCGCCGGAACCCCTGAAAAAATCCAGAATATACTGCACGGATTAATACCTTGGAAGCGGATTTATAAAACATGGAAGACCTGGAGTGTGGCTTTGAGGAAATGCAAGGAGTGAGACTTGGATACCTGCTCATCAAAGGCAAGCAAATGTTTGCTTTGTCTCAGGTCTTCACCGACCTGCTGAAGAACATCCCTCGGACCACGGTGCACAAGCGCATGGACCACCTGAAGGTGAAGAAGCACCACTGCGACCTGGAGGAGCTGCGGAAGCTTAAGGCAATAAACTCTATAGCTTTCCATGCCGCTAAATGCACGCTAATCTCTCGGGAGGACGTGGAAGCGCTGTATTTCTCCTGCAAGACGGAGCGGGTGTTGAAGTCCAACAAAAGGAAAGCGAAAGCGACGTGTTCCCCCGGGGATGGAGATGCGTCCACGGGGCTCATATGTGCAGACGCGGAGCTGTGGAAGGAAAAAGTTTGGTTTAGTTTGCACGGTGTCCCGGAGCCTGTGACACTTCACAACAAAACGGGCAGGAGGAGAGAGTTGAATCCCTGCATTACCGACTCCAAACTACCTCAATTTTACCACGAAACCCACGGACGGGATTACCGTTCGGCGACTAAATCCGGTCACAAACACTTTAAAAACTATGAAACAGCGAAAATAACAGGGAACTGTGTTACTTTGAGCCAAAGGCATTCCTTTTTCAGGAGCGCGGTGAGCCGGCAGTCGGTCGTTCTCCAGTCTGCCGTAGCTGCTCAGTCCAGGCTCTCTCGCCCAGCCGGCGACCTACTTCACAAAAGGAAGAGGAGGCGAGAGGGGGGCGGCGGCAGGAGCAGACACGCGCACCACCACACACCGCCGGTGCTGCTCGTGCAACCCAAATCCTCCGGCAGTCAGTCGTTTGGTGCTTTTCACCTCGGTGCGGATTTCTATCTTGACCCCAGACCTTACCATCACCACCACCACCACCACCAGCATCACCATCATCATCATCATCACCACCTCCAGCCGAGTTTCCCCGAGGGCTACAGCAGCGACACCGAGTCCAGCACCAACTCTGACCGGGTTTACCCGGACTCGGACTTTGGCTCCGGCTTCTCCACCACCAGCAACTCCGGGAGCTCGGAGGAGGAGGAGGGCAAGGATGAAGATGACACGCAATCGGAGAGTTCAGAAGTGAGCTCAGACGAGGAGGAAAGCTCCTCTCAGTCTGACTCGAGCTCTGTGTCGAGCCGCGTTTCGGTCCAGAGCATCCGGTTCCGACGGGCTCGAGTTGGTTCTCTCGCCAAAAGTCTCGGCACGAGTAAAGCACCTTTGGTCCTGCAGCCGACGTTTCACTACAACAACCAGCAGCAGCAGCAAGAGAAACAATACAGGACCCTGTGCCATGTGGCTGCTTCACAGACGGGAGATATTAGACAGGACACACGGCAAAAATGTGAATTTATATGCAGTGAAACTAGAAAGGACTCGGGACCCCTACACGCACCGCAGTTTAACGCATCTGGTGTGGGGGAGCGCGTTTTCGCGGAGTCCAAAAGGGAAAAGACGTCTGAGACTGCTCTGAACCGGGCTGATCCTGCGGGTGAACCGGGATTCAACCGGAGTAAGGCCTTTCACCCATCACGCAAAACATCGGGGCATCCCACCAAATGCACCCCCGGACTGAGCGCACAGTGCGACCCGGACAAAGACGCCAGGCTCCCCAAATGCGCCGACAAAAGAGAGGCGAAAACCGCCAGCCTCAAACTGCCTACACCGCTGAGAAAAATCAAAACAGAGGCGGAGGAGCCCTCTACGACCGCTGCCCCCCACTCGGACAGCAGCAGGACAGCTAGGACACCACCCTTCAACCTCCACAGTGTGAAAGTTAAAGTGGAGGAAACCGGCGATGAATATGAATACCACAGCCAGGCCACTGTAGTCAAATGTAAAGGAGATAAATCCGAGCTCAGCAATAGTCTATACCTCAGTGGAAGCATTAAGCAAGGAGACTTTTTAAACAGCATCAAAGCCACAGAGCAGAGCCCTGATGTGGCCCCCAATTCCCCCTGCGGTCCTCAGGAATGCAGGAGCACCCAGGACACACCGAGTACTGAGGAGGGGGAGCACAGAAACAAACACTGTGGGGCTCCTGTGCTGGGGAACAAGAAACCACGAGTCTCTAAAACGCAAACAAAACAAAATGCGCCCAGGGTCAACAAGACTGCCTCATCCTCCTCTTCTTCACGTACCATAAGCTGCGAGGATGTGTCCACTGAGGATTTACCGAGCAGACGTAAACGCAGCAACGTGAGTACTGTAGCATCGCCTGCAAAAATGACTTTCAGCTTAATGGCAAATTTCCCGTCCTCGCCGTCTCTGGTTGTTGGCAGCGACGGGGATTTGTGCCCTGCTTACTCCCTGAACTCGCTGAGGGGCCCCGGACCTCCCCCTCCGTCCCACCCCGTGTGGAGGTGGCAGCCAGGCGGCCAGATTCTCCCTCCCCCACACGCTCAGAGAACTAGGAAATACTGAGCTGCTTTTTTAAAGTGCAAAAACAAAAGCCCTCACCGAGTCCACCTCCAATCTAATCGCAGCCTGAGCGGTGCTGTGAGCGCACCAGTATGCTCCCAACTGCATCGGTGTAGCCTTTTCTTCATCCTTTTTGAATGGATTTACGTTGCGCTTTGTTTTGAAGTTTGATCGAGGAAACCCTACAAGATGCCCATCTGGAGCCTCATAAAACGCCCACATGACTGTGAGACATTGCTGGTGGATTAATGCTTTAAAACACTGGCGTTTCAAACCTTAGGCAACATGTTACGTTTTCCCCCTGAACTCCATCGTCTCTTCTTCACTTTTCTATGCTGGACCTGTTGGATTGTATGTTGCCAGGGTTTCAGCGCCTTGTGCTTTGTCTGAAAGAGGGTAAAAATATCACAACATACCTCGTTGTGTTTAATGTAGCTGGAAGAGTAAGTTTGACTTGGTAACAACAAAAGAAAGAAAGCAGGGTTTCCCATTCTGTGCCACTTGGTATAGTTTATATATCAACGCTGTCATTTCTTCTACGACTGTTATGGTGGCCAGCTTATTCACAAGGGTCCACGTGTCAAAATGTTCAGTTTCAGAGAAATATTTTTTAGAAAATGAGTTTATTATTGTCTGTCTACATACTCACAGTTAAGCCTTTATTAGATCGGACAGGAATTTATTCCTGGTGGGTGTGGGGCTTTTTTAAAATGCTTGTGATGTGGTTGTCAGTCTTGTTTTTCTTTTGTCCTGTTAGTTTGCAAATGTGTGACAAACGCAAAGCCAGACACAACACAGGCCTTAAGTACAGACAATCAAAAAGCATCAAGCTCGGCCCTTCATAGCACGTTAGGTACCATGGTTGACTCAGTTCATGTCCACTTGGCGACACGGGTTTGCTCTGCATCGTATTCGTGGCACTGAGTCTGTGTTGGCGTCAAGAAAATGTAAAATGCACAGAGAGTGTCCCTGAAAAGAGTAGCCCAGTGAGTAGTCCTGTGAATCAGGACTCATATTTGGGGAAACAGCACCAAAAACGACGTGAAACACCTTCTGGCTATATCCTCAGAAACAATGCGACAAAGCACCGACATAGGCTGAAATGCATTGCACTTTTTTACTGTTGGGGGTCTTGTTTCAGCTCTAGGTTTTCTGACTTGCCAGTGAAATGATGTCAGGAATATTGCTGGTTTACACACACACACACACACACACACACACACACACACACACACACACACACACAGTAAAGACTAGATTGTAATTTGTGGACAAAATAAGACCAAACTGCATTGATTTAATTGCTATTTGAATAATTAGAATTCACCCATATGTGAGTTTCAAACCATGCCATGTAGGTTTTCTGGTTTCCTATAATTTAATAATATGCTAATTTCTGGGAAACCACTGCTGTTCATTATTCTCTTTTACGTTGAAGTCAACTGTCTCGATCTCAGCTGGAAAAATTCAATTATTTCCTTTTATTAGCTGTGACAGCCACAATACAATCAACTTTCTTTTTTTTAGGAATATTGCCTTCCTTATTTGCCAAGCGCATCACTACGTAAATGTAGCCTTTTGAATGTGGCCGCTCAGTGAACACCCAGGTCTGTCCATTCAGCGGTAGCTCCACCGACTTCAGTGTCCACACCTTTAAGGAGCATTCAACGAAGTAGCTGAGGATGCACCTACACGTAGGTATTGGAAGGAAATGCGTGGATGTTTTAATGGCAGTGCGGGACGCGCTCTGCTAATTGGCAGGCTTTTTCTGCCTGCGACAAAGAGAGGCCCAGCTTATGGCGAGCCAGATCACAACAAACCCAAAGCCCGTGAATGATGTCAGCCTCCCCAGAAGCACAGCAAAGGGCGCATTCATTCAGGGGTTTGGAGAAACTATTAAATGGGTGATTGTAAAAAGAGGGGAAAAAAATCACAAAAAGCTGCCTAAATCTGTGTGGATACATATGGTATATGTTTAGCTATGTGATAAAGGCATCACTCTGTAGCCATGATGCCCCAGCCCACCACGGGCCTTATTTCTGGGACAATTCAAACTTGAACTCATATTCTCAGCCTGTAAACCGGCGAGTTTTCGGTTTTGTTGTGGAAGCGACGACACAAGCTGGTATAGGAGCTGGCTCGCAGTAAAACAAGAGGGGGTCGCACAGGGTTGAGAAGGGGGAGTCGCTGTGTTGCAGGAGCGAAGCTTTCAACCTTTAATCCGCATGTCAAAAGCATAGGCTGCATAGGAAGAAGAGGAATAGCCTGCGCCCAAAGCCCTGACGAGGCAGCCTATTCTCACGCAGCGCGCACAATGCGCGGCTGCGGGACGGGGATGATGGTAATGGCCTGTTGGGAGGGCCTTTGCACCGATAAGACAAATAGCTCTCTGACAGTGACGCTATCAATGTAAACAATTGCATCGTGCAGCAGCTCGATGCATTTCTCTCCCCTTCCTCCTCCCCCCCCTCCTCATTCACTTCGCTTTTTTGATACTATACTTGAGGTCAGGTTTTTGACATGGAATTTGAAGTCACTGGTTGTTTATATGAATCTGAATATTTATTTTTGTGAATTTTCTGGAGTTTCTTGGACATTGATTTTTTTCTGTTGTGAATAAATATATATATAGGGCAGCTGCACTCAAAATGAAAACTTGAATGGTGGATTTCTGAAGCACTTTCCCTTTCTTTTATTAACTATGAAGCATTCATTAAAAGCGAGTGTAATCATCAGAGTCTATTCTCTTTCTTTTGAGTGGGATGGTTATTTGTGGTTTTGGTTTAGGGGGGTAAAGTGTTTTAATGATGGGGAAACAGGTCTGGGATCTGCGTTAGTGCGCGGTTATGAAAACACAAAAGTGAAATGATTTAGAATCTTTTCTGTTTGGAATAAAGCTGCTTTTCATCTTTGATACGTGTGTTGCAGCAGCTTGTCATCAAATGTCCTCAACCTTTTCCTTTACTCTGTAAAACAAGGTCCAGGTCCAAAAAGGTTTCAGATAATTAGATATGTCCACATTTCTATGAAAACACACACGTGTTTTATCCTGAAAGGATTTCAGATTTATTTATAGATGTACATTGGTGCTCGCCACAACAGGGCAATTTAAACTAACATTTGAAGCTATAATTAATGGTAAACATCCCTAAACGTGGCTTCACACTGTATCTCCAGCTTGCAGTAGACAGGGATTCCCTTCCCTGGTGTATTTGAGGGGTGTGGGACGGAAGAAGTATTGGCCTGTGGAGCCTGCAAAAATAACTAGAGGCAAACCACAGACATTTACGCATGCAACATTTCCAACCACTGCACACGAGGCGGTGCAAACCTACGCGGTTAATACACAAACCAGGAGAAGCCCTTAATAATTTGGCTTGAACAACACTCCTGCAGCGACGACACTGAACCTTTGAGCAACCATAAAACAGTGCTGTGTCTGCAGGAAGAGACGTGTCGAAAAAGTGTCTTTGATAAACAACTCCAACCCGTTACTAAACCTGTAGCAAGGCCATTATACAGAAAACGACACCCTGAAGTATAATGTTACCAAAGGGGATAAAGGACAATAAAACAAACTGATATTTCATCGCCATACCGTACCTGTGGCGTATGTTTGCCCAAAGCATATTCGACTTTGAGAATATCTACTGCAGAACTATGCAGCTTTTCTAAGAAGCTTTGACCAGACCTGTCGCTCAATCTGCCATCTATGTCGTGACGTCTCCCTGATTAATGAGACTCCGCGGTATACGGTCCAGACCAAAGCCCCGGGGTTGATAAGAAGAGTTAGGGGGCTGGCAGGCTGTTTGGCCCCAGTACGAGCCTCTGCTGCTGCAGCTGGAGCCTGGAGGGGCCATACTGGGAGCAGAGAGAAGCCATTATGCTCTCGCTGGCGTTTCAGGGTTAAATTCCTGTGCGGATTGGGAACCAGTAGACTGTAACTTCTATAGAATAACAATAGAAAGAATAAATGAAAAAACAAGCCTTCACATAATTAGGTTTGAAAAAAACTTTTCTGAAGAGCTCGTCTTATTGCACTCAAATATAGATTTTTGCTGACCGCACGTTTTGGAAACAACGTTATGGGTGATGCTGACAGACAGGTCAGCACTTTGGAGGCCAATAAAAGCTGCCAGGACGTTTTTATGTTTAATCTCTCAACTGTAAAGTATTCGCCTGTCACTCGTCTGTTCACACAAGGTCACTCACCAGCTCACAATATTTTGGTGTAAAATATTAATAAGCAAAACAAATCTTTTGACGTTTTGGAGTCACTTGGGGTGAATTTGTAAAAGAGTGTTATTGCATCAATAATTCAATTCAATTCCTGAGCCTTACTCTCTCTCTCTCTCTCTCTCTCTCTCTCTCTCTCTCTCTCTCTTTCTCTCGCTCTCTGTGAATGGATTTGTGAACTTTGGTTTTCTGAAAGCAGCAGGGTCTCGGGGAGGAAAAGAGCCCATGAAAGGGTTCTGCATGACGAGGCGCGGCCCGGGACTCACACTCGCAGCAGAACCCGTCAGCACGGACTTTTATTTTTTTGTGTAGTATCCTTATGACATCCAACCTGTGGTGGGAAGGTGCTGCTGCTGCTGCTGCTGCTGCTGCACGACAGTGTCTTACCGCGGGTCTATACGTCAAACAATTTTTTACAGGGTTAAAGTCCAGTTAAAAGAAACAAAAAACTCCTCAAAGCCTGGATGAGTTGGTGGGAACAGAAAGTTTAAACTGAATTCATCGCAATAATTAAAATAAATAATTATTCGACATTTGGCGTCTTATGGTTCGGGCAGACAGTGTGTATATATCATCTGACCGTGTCTAATCACACATCGCACACTAAACACTAATGTTCACTAAACACTAATGTTCTCTGTTTATGAAATTAAAATACAACCAAACTGTTGCCTTCGTGCACGCGCTGTGCAGGGTGCATCGGCTATCCCATCAAAAAACTAAAAACAAATCTAATCTTTTCTTTTGGTTTTTACGAGCCATGTGCTTAGAAGGCAGAGTGACTTTACATGGTCAAAGAAAGTACCCAGAGCTTTGTCTCTTAAAATGTGAATTTATTATAACCCTAATTTAATAAAAAAAAATGTAAATGCAATCTGTATTTAAAGGACCCCTAACTTCCCTGTTTAGAAAACATGGGCGCCCCTCTTTTAGTGTAATTACGTCATTACACCTGAGTCTGAGCTCCATTCATGAGAAGTAGGTGTTCAAGAGAATATGCACGCAACACTACAATATAAAGTACATGTATGTGATCACGGAGCCATTAAGACTGCAGCGATACGTTTCTCCAGCTTCAAACCTTCATCTTCATCCAGTCATTTCTACTGTAGTTTCCATCGACAGCGGGGAAACAGCGCTGCCTCTGCTCAGTGTTATCCGGCGCCTCCCTGCACAAACCCGGGGTCCGAGGAAGAGATGGCGGCTTGTGTGGACAAGAGCTGGGAGCAACACTGCTGCTGGGACTTTTCCTGTGCACATTACAAATTACGGATAGAATGAGACGATAGTCAGTTTAATCAGTTAAACAACTATTTCTTTTTTTTTACTTAATAACTATTTTCAATACAACTATAGTCAATTTCCCTTTAAACACTTAATTGATGCAGAGAATACCTCCACATGTGTTTGGCCTCTGATGACGCTGTAGCCCTTCACAAATATATATTGATTTACTCTTATGCACGCTGTTGTTGTCCACCTTCTGTTGGAACAGCATCCGGACCAAAGTGTCTGACCACAGTTATCGAGGATATCTTCGCTGACACGACTCATCCCTCGTGTTTCTTTTTTTACCCTCCACTTGTAAATTAAATTTAAATGCCCCGCAGTTAATAACTGGGCCCAAAGCGTGTTTAGAAAAGACCCATGGAGCCAAAGAGCTGAAGTCTGGTGGATTTCCATGGCCAGGGGGACTGCATGGGGGGAGGAAAGGGGAAAACCAGCACCAGAGGGCTTCTGCTCCGTCATGGGGCTCAACTCCATTTGTAAAAGCTTTTCTGCGGACAGGGGAGAGCCAGATGTAGCCTAATGTTGACTGAAGAAACCTTCTGACATACATTTCAATCAATTATCAACAATGACGCGTCGCTGTGTTTAAAGTCATCAGCGATCACATTCACCAAATGAAGTCTCTTCTCATGGAGGCTGTTATCACGCACCAGCTTATTTTAATAGGGGTTATTCCTAAAACCTAAAAAATACTCGACATCCATTTGCTTCCTGTTGCCCAATGTTTGCAGCCCACGACTTGAACAAGGGAGAGTTTCCATGTCCTCAAAGATTTTCTATACTGAACTGGTGGCGTGTTAGTGAAGAAAATGTTATTGAGAAACGCACTTCGCCTTAAAAATCTATAAACAGCCGGTTTGTGTAAATGTCAGACCTGATCAGAATCTATGCTGCCACTCAATGTGACGTGGGAAAATGTTTCTTTTAGTTGCACACAGGAATGTGGGTTAAGACATGCAACCGAACTTAAAAGGAATCAAAGAACGGGATTTAGCCAGGTCCACGTTTTATCTGAAGTTATTTTCTAGTGGCCCACGTGCTGTTGTTATCGTGTTTCTACTACTTTACAAAACTTTTAATATTTATGAAAATGCATTTTCATATTTTATAATTGTCCACATATTTTTTCAAATCGTCTAATAAATAATCTGCTTCTCTAAAAGCTTGTGTGTGTGAAATAAAACAAAAAACTGCTCAAGCCGCCCCCCCCCCCCCACACACACACACACACACAGATCTCATAGTGTGTTCTTCCCATGCTTTATTCAACACCATGGTTGTATTAAATTGAATGGTCTTAATCTAAACCTCTTGAACTTTAACTAGGTTTTTAAACTAAAATGTTCATTTTCACCAGTTTTACAGGGATCGGTTTTCACAGGATGACCTAGCAGACATTGAACAACTAGATGCAGAGATGATGAACTAAATGTACTAGATCTGAACCATATCTGACTATAATAAACATACTGTTAAATGCACATGTTGCAGTTCATTTTGATATTATATATATATAGATAGATATATATAGATATATTTGAATTACACAGATAAATATCTCTGCCCTAAATCACATTAAAAACCAAACAAGAAAACACAATTTAGATTAAAGTAGACAGTAAACTAATATCTGGAAACTGGATCCTTTTATATAAAGAGGAGAAGCACTATCGGGGGGATTTGAACACAGCCACCAGCAGGAGTGACCTTTGACCTGTCATACCAGAGAGTTGGGACAAATGACAAGGAGCCCAGGCTGGATCAAGACTAAAAGTGACCAACACACACACAACAAAAAACTTCCACCAATGCTGTAAACATACTGATACACTGTTATCAAATGAGAAAAGGCTTCTAAAAAGACCATAAAAGTTAGTGAATTTCATTCAGGGGCCTGCCTGCGTTTATGCTGCAGCTTAGTGAGTATTGATTGCTATTGCCCCACATAAGTGGACAGATATGTGCACCTCGAATGCTGCATGTCAGACGTCAGACTGATGAAAAGCACAGCCTCTTGTTTTGCTGCGGGGCATGACGCGATGTGTCAAAAGCAGATTTCAGCTTCCTTTCTTCTGCTCTTCAAGTAAAGTTTCTCAAATTAGGTGAGTGAGAAATGTAATAGGACATTTTTTGGGTGGCTGTCTGGACCTGAGTCAGATAAGGTTTCAGGCAACGTTTTTCACACACACACTACTTTACGGGAGTATCTGGATGTGGGACAAAGGGGAAAGCTGGGGATTCTGAAGATGTAAGATGTGTTCAAATTCAAATGAATAGTCAGGATAACTTTTCTTTTAATTCCATTTTACACAATAAAAGCCTGTATGATATTACTTATATACAATTTTTACTTTTAATAGAGTTTACAGGGATCTTGCCATCATTTCTTTCATCTCTTCATATTTATATTGAAAGTTTATATTTGTCTGCTGACTTAAACATACTTTGTGAATTTAACAAAACAAGTTTTTAATGTAAACTATTGTGTTTTTTTCCCCTGATGCTTCAGTCTGTTTTCCTCACCAATGATCCAGATTGTTTTTTGCTGTGGTAACTAATATCCCAAACTAATTTTCTGATGCATGTTTTTGTTTGTTTGCTGTTGTTAAATACGAAAGCCTCCTCCTGCTGATCTGGCTGTGATAAAATTCGCATGTTAGAGTGGATCCTCGTTAATAATTTGGCCTGATTGAAGATTGTTTGGAGTGTAATCCGAGCCCACAGAGCTCCTTCCTCTCCCTCGAGGAAACCACAAGCTTTTAAATAAGCATGTTTAACTTACGTGTTTAAACACAGCAGGGACTCTAATGGGGGCAACATTGCTGCACAAATGATGGTTTAATGAAGCCTTTGGATTTAATACATACATTATAACCTGTGTGTAATAGTCTAGCCTATTAAACTATTAACCCATCAATGCACTGTGACTGGCCCTGATACTTACATAAATTTAGGTGACTAAATGTTAAATATTATAAAAATTCCTCCATATTTGTCTTTTTTTGGTTAAGTTTGACCTTTCTACTGTCACATTTGTGTTCTCCTGACCAGTCTGGGATACTCCCAAAGCTTACTTTTGCTTTGTCGAGGTCCTCCAAATTCCCTTGTATTGAATGCACTGATGAAGGACCGGATACATGTTTGGAGCCAGCAGCAGCTCAGTAGCTGTAGCATTTGTGCTGCAGGGCCTTTAACAAGCTGAATGCACAAAGAGAAGAAGCAGGTCCTGTTCTACTTTCTGAGGACAGACACAGGTCTGGGGACCCTTTGTTCCCGTAAAGCAGTTGATTGGATTGGATGACATGTTAATTAATGTATGACTTAGTATGACTAAGCATCACGTGGTTCATTCTGAAGACAGGACTGCATATAAATAGAGTTAGTTATAGCTACTAGAAAGTCATCATCGGTTTCATAAAATAGAAAATAAAAGCAGTGTCTTACAGATTTCACACAAATACCAAAACTTCTGCATAACACAAACTGATTATATAGGCCCCGTAAAATAATCAGAATAAAACACCCTGCTTAAACATGATAAACATGATATATGGTAAACATATAATAATTTCCATCACTTTTCAAAACCAAACTAAATCATTTATTCTTTTCTGTTGATTGGGTTATGTTTCACATGAAGGCAGTTTTTCCTACTTAGATGCAGCCAAGTAACTTTTTAGTAGACTACAAAGATCTTTAATATAAAAATTCTGATGTATGAACAGAGATGCTTGGCAATGAGAATAATATTTCTAAGCTCAATATACCGGGTATGAGACGTGTGATGGTCCCATCAGTCTTCTTAAGCAGCATGATGCGCCTTGCAAATGATGAATATTGAATTGTGTTGGCATTCCTTTAGTCTCTAAGTATGGTTGGCTGAGAAGGATTCTTTCTTTTTGTGTTTCTTTCTACCGCTATCTCAACAAGCTGCTTTGGAAAACATGGATGAGAAAGTGAACAAACGGCTGCTGCAGCAGATCAATTGGTAATTTCAACGTTCAAGAGCAATTCGTGCAGCCTAATTCCATTTCTAGAAAGTCACAAGAGGCATGTTAGTCAAACGGATGGTTGTTGGTCTTCAGCATACCACGAAATAATTAATTTAGCAAAGTGGAAGCTGCAGACTTCACGGTGAAAAGAGTAAAAGACGAACTGTTACATGTACTTGTGGACAATGTAACTACCTCCAGTCACTGACAATCATGCAACCTCATTTTATTTTAACGCCATCCTCTAAGAAATAAAATATATTCATATGCTATATGGTATAATATGTAGCTTGTCTTTAGTCCTAGAGAATAAGGTTTTGTGACGTCCTCGTTTTCGTCTCGTTGCATCTTTTTTTTTGTTTGATGTGGTCACGAAATCTTCAGCCTCATTTCTTTTTGATAAAAGAAACCGCAGTTTAGACGCAACATCGACCTTTGTTGACGTGAAAATCGCGAAAGCTCGTGTCACACACACAATATCCGGTGACACCATACAACATTTCCTTATGTTTATTCATTTTTATTACGATTTCAAGTCCAGTCTGTAATGGGGTTTCCCTGCAAGAGGTTTAAAGTGTTAAAAATACACAAACATAACTGAACTTATATGTCGTCTATTATTTTCTACCTGCCAGTTACAAACACAATCCTTAAACAAACGTCGCTCTACCTCAGACTAACTTCTCAGCCCACCGGAGCCAGCTGTTCTGTTTTTTAGTTTTTTTTACAGCTTCTCCCTTTTATTACGACTGTGCGTTACGCGGCGTCTCGGCGCAGATCTAGCGGCTCCACCTGAGAGATTTCGTTGCGATTCTCGTGTGTCCAGTGCGTGCCCGCGTGCACTCATTGAAAACACAGCACGCGCACAACGAATTCAGCTGGTTATTGGCGCCACAGGCCTGGGTGGGTTTTACGCACCGTGGCGACGTCATGTTCACCGCTGTGGTTTGGTCAGAAAATGCTTCTCAAAATATGATCCGGGACCTCCAGGGGACTCTAAAAGGGATCCCATAGCAAATAAAGTGTCATGTACACTTTATTTAATCTAAATGAATTCGCTTGGAATTATCCAGATGTATAGTTTGGCTGGTGTATGAGCTTCTGATACACGTTTATGTCCCTGTAGGGCTTTGTTGTAATACGTTTAGTTGGATCACAATTAAACCCACAAACATCCAATCATTTATTTTTTAGGAAACTAAATAAGCACATTGTTGCGTTTATATGGTCTCGAGTAGGTTGTGTTCACGTTTCTTACTCATGCGAAGACCTTCGAGAGTCCTTGAGTGAGGAGACGAAACGAAATCGACCAAATATGCTCGTATCCTGCATAAAAATGCAAAGAGAAAATGTGTCTGACTCCCCCCGCTCTGCCCCTCTGTGCCACCGGCAGCGAGAGGAGATAACGCGGTCACGCAGCGCCCCACGCTGGACACGCGAGGGAGTGAAAATGCTCTTAAAGGGGATGTCTGTAAAACCGGAAGATGTTTTTAAGGTGGACCGGTAGCGTTAGCTGCACCACTTCGGCTCTTTTTTTCCCAGCAAAGGGCTCACAGGGCAGCCTGGACTGAGGCGAAACACTTTGGTACTGCTGTGTTTCTGTGTTTTATACCTGAGAGCTCTGCGCAGCGCTGCAGAAATACAGGTCACAAGCATTGAGACGTCGTTGAGTGACGTTCTGGGGCTGACAAGCGTCCCCTTCTTAAACCAAGTGCACAAATAGTGAGCTAATTTCCCTCATTTGCAATTGAAAACGACGCTTATGAATAATTTCCTGGTATTAAGCAAAAAAAAAACAAAAGGAAAAAAAAGCGGGGACCTCGACCAGTGTAAAACGAGAAGCTGCAGCGGGAGTTCACAGAGTTGAAACTCAGCCGCAGGAAGTCACCCAGGTGTCATTTGATGTGCCAGGAAAAAAGACGAATACGTATAAAAATGTTTTAGTATTTGATAGGACCTTGCTTTATTGTGGTGGTGATGGCTCATTCCGCTCGATGATCTGAGGCTGATGCCTCTTACATAATAAAACTGGGTCTTGAGCCTTTGAGGATTTCTAAAAGAAAACACGAGCCTCTGATCCTCAGATAGACTTCTGCACAGTGATGGAATGAATACAGTGATTTACTCCTTGGTGTGACCACAAACGTAAACAATATGAAACAATTCTTTTCTTTGGGGCCATTTGGGTTTCATCATGTGGACGCATGCTCCGTTTGGCGCAGTGTGAAAGTTAAAATACCTCTGTGGACAAAGCAATATGTGCAATGTAAAACCTTTCTGTTCCGCTTTTTAGTCTATTTCCTTCTGTGTCTTGTTTGATGATTGTTGGGCTCGTTTCTTTGCCTCGTGATTTCATTTTGCAGACTGTGACATGGGTTCCGTTCCTCTGGAAACACACATACCTGCACTGTTCAACTTTGGGTGATAGACCATCACTGTTAACGAGCACAACCAAATCTCAAGCTAAAGTTTTCATACCTTCAGCTCTAATGAAACGATGAAACTCACTTTGCAGCTTACTTTCTTAGCATGATCTGACAACTGCATAGCATCCCTTCAACCGGTTTACACTTTTTTCTGTTTGATCTGCGGTTCAGTAAAACCTGCTTCCTCCCTGTTCACACCCTTTCCCATGCATACAGTCGCCCCCCTTTGTTCGCACCTCACACACCTTGTATGCACATAGCCTTTGTTGTGAATGCACCTGCTTTCTCCAGCTTTCCTCCTCTTTCCTCAGTCCACATCAGACGCCGCTGCACATCCAGCTGCCGCTCCGGAGCTCTGCTCTCTAGCTGCGGCCTTGGCCAGGAAACTTCACAGAGCAAAGATGTTTAGTCCATTTGTTTACATGATTATTTCACTGCATCCGTTTCTTAATACCTTGTCTGAGGTAGCTCATCCAGCAGGTCACGAGGATTCGCCGTGGTTCGTGGGCTGCGTGAACGCCAGCGACCCGTCCGTCCTCGGGCTCCATACAGCGGAGGGGGGCCGTGACCTTGACCCGGTAGCCTGCTCTGCTCGCTGCCTGAGAGAGCAGTAAGTGGAAATGGAGCAAGAGCAAATTGAGGCAGTTTCATCCTCCTAAACGATTTAGATATTTCTCGTGTCATATAGAAAAAACGAGCAGTAAACCTCTTCTATCTGAGGCCCTGTTAAATAAATACACAATATAATAAGTCAACTTGTATCTGTATTAAATGGCCTACATGTGTAGTTAGTCAGCGGTGGCAATATGGTTATGATCTAAAATAAGAACATATTCTAACTTCTCTATTTGTCATTGAAGTTACCAGGCTGCAGCACTGACCTTAGACAGTTGTCACTGTAGCAACCACAAGCTATGTGGTTTTGCTGTCAGCGAGTGCTTCAACACATCCTCCTGTGGAGGGTCAAAACATGTCAGAGCAGAAAGTGAAAGACAAAGGTGATGATTTGTTCTTTCAGTGTCTACCACCTCTCTGTTTCTATTTCATGTTCAAACATAAGACATTTAACATCTGTTTGACAATTTAGACTTTATGAATATCAGTGCCAGTGTCTGTGAAGCTGTGCTGAATGAGTTTCTTGATGTTTTATTGTCTTTCTAAGTATTCTGAACCTGCCTGTTGGGGCTGGACAGGGGATTGTGGCACTCTACAGAACTGAAGGGCCATTTCTGCACAGCATTAGTCTGTCTGCTTCTCCGGATAGAGTTCAGGCTGGAGAGACTTTTGTCGTGGAGGTTTCTGGAAACCTGGCTGGACGCCCCCACCAGCCCACAGGTCAATTCTTACTGCTTATTTTACACACATGTAGATCTTGGAAATCTCTTTGATCTACACAGATGCTCACACTCTCTGACTTAAAATATAATAAAAATATCAGTTTTAATATAGAGACATTTTCTCTATTAACACATAAATCAAAGTGTATACACAATATGTGCTTAACACTCATTTGCCATCACTAATGATGAAATTTTATGTCTATTGCACATTTGTCATTGTTTTACAAAGTTCTTTTTTTAAATGTAGTGAATGTTTTACTTAAAAGAACTTTACCTTATAATTAATATGATTTATCATTGTATTATGACATTTTTTAATGTATTATTGAAATTATTACGGAAAGAGAGGTTTATGATTTTTTTAAGTTTTTGCTACTTGCAAAAATAGTTCAAACCACTTAAAATAACTTACTATGTTTTGATGTAACCTAGAAACAATCTTCATAAAGTTTTGAGTTGCAGTGAAAAACACATTGTGTTTGGTGTATGGATCTGCAGATGTAGTACACAATGTGGTTAAAAATGTATGCTCTAAAATTATGTGATTTCCAAAATATTATTTATGGCATAATACAAAATAAATAATCCAGGCCTAATTTTAAAATAATGATTATCTGTGATAAAATATTTCAAAAAATTTTTCTGAACAATATATATTTTTTAATGGATATTTTTGTATTTACACAGAGAGAAAAATAATCTTAATATATATATTTATTTAAGAAAAACATTTTATTTTTAAGAATTTATTTTCTTTGTCTTGTAAATTAGTTTTCACTTAATTTTCAGGAATTTCGACAGTAGGAAAACAGGACCTCGCTTATGTCACTGTGGACATCCTGGACGCGACCTCTAAAAGTCAAAGTTCAAATCTTGTCAGCGTGTTGGATGATGGTTCCTTTGTTGTGACATCCGACTGGATCTTTGACACGCCAGGAAAATATGAAATCAGTAAGTCAACAAGAGAAAACTAAAACAGTTAAAAATAGACATCTAATGAATTTAAATGAAAAGCATTTTTTAAAAAGCAGTAAAATTGTCTCTCTTTTTTTCTCCTATCTTGTCATTTTCTGTTTAGACGTCCGTGTCTCCAACACTCTCTCCACACTCTCTTCCACTCTCCTCCTCTCTGTTTCACAGCCCTCTCCAGATGGCTTGGTGATCTTTGTGCTCCATAGCCCTCTGGGTGTCCTCTCCGGTGTACCATTACAGCAGACAAACTCCATGCAAGTAGCATTCCTGGGCGTCCCTGTCACGCTGCAGGTGCACGTGGGTGAAGGTCTGGCAACAGGGTTTTGCTGGTGGTTTACTCAGGAAGGGTCAGAGGAAATCAAGGACTCAAACGATGGGAGGACATGTGTAAAGACAGCTTGCTTCCCCAATTACGGCTGTTTAAACAGTACTTTGGTATGCAGAACTAAATGAAAAAGGTTTCTGTATCATATGTCACATGTCAAGTTAAAGCCCAAATTTCTGGCCCATTTATTTTTGTGTAACATTAGAAAAAAATTGAAAAATCTGTAGAACTACAATAAATCTGTGTTCTTCAGTTATCTTCGCGTTAGAGTCACTTATCATCCAATATGGAAATGTTGCACATGTTCTGCTCTATGAATAAGTAAGAAATAATAGAATTAGGTAAAATGGATTATATATTTGAACATTTTATCCCAGGTTTTTTTTTATTCTTAAGCTGTTAAATGTCTCATTGCAGAATTAAGTGTGGACCAACTATATAAAATACTGTGCAGGTTACCTATTGTTGCATGACGCCAAAACTCATCTAAGCAAATAGTAAGAATTTGTTTTTCATAAGCATAGAAGCTAATATTTGATCATCTGGTGATAAACTGACAAAATGTTTGTTACATAAAAATACATTTAAAAAACAGGCAGTGTTCACCTAAAAGCAGTAATATTTTAACTCAAATTGACCTTATTAGACCAGTATGACTAACAACGTTTTTTAAAATATCACCAGAACTGGACTTTTAAAACAGAGGGAATTCACACAGTGTCAGTAAACGCCTCCAGTACCTATGGATGGACACAGCAGACAATCCACATTGTGAGTAGAAAATCTTTATTGTGAGTAATAAATACAAATCGTATTACTGGAATGGATTAACTATTAAATTGCATGGCTGGTGTTTTGATTTAATGTATCATGTCAATAAATCCTATTAAAAACCAAAACCAACAGCAGGTTGGTTCTTAGTCTCAGTACTTCTGACTGGGCCTTAAAAGGCCTAATAAAGATCTTTACATGAGATTTATTAACAATAAAACATTACTGTGAGCAGACCTACCTTTCAGTCCTATATATGCATAACGTGTTTTTATTCACTTGCACATTGTGGCTGTGTTCTCCTCTAGGCAGTTGTGCGTTCTGCTGTTTCTGACCTTAAAGTGAGTGTATCAGGAACTCAGCTGACTCCTGGGGAAAGCATTTCTGTGGATGTGGAGCTGTTTACCACCAAGAAGCACCTGCTTGTTCTCAACCTCACGTACAATGAGAATTACATTAATCAAAGTGGAATCATTCCAACACATGCAAACTTTAGCCTTGAGGTTGTCAGCGATGCCAGGAGCATGGATTCAAGAGTCGTCTGGACTTTTAGCTTAGATGATGCAGTGGTGGTGAACGGGACAAAATCTGGCTGTTATAATGTCACAGTTAAGGCCTGTACACCAATCAGCTGTGACTCATTTCAAACACACATTGTTGTCCCGGACCTGGTTGGAGAGTTGGTGTTAAACACGTCCAGTGTGATAACAACAAATCAGAAGGTACCATTGTGTTTTAGCATTGCAGCAGGTTCAGACGTGACAGCCTCTCTGCTGGTGAACACAACATTACTGTACAGACACTGCAGCTACGCTATAGGAGAAGAGATACTGGTGGTTTTGCTTTTCAACCACACCGGAACAGTTGCGGTCGATCTTCAAGCTAAGAATCGAGTGTCTTCTCAGAACAAAAGCGTGAGAGTTTGTGTAGAGGGGAACAGGAAGCCACCACCACAAGTTAAAGTTAATCCAAACTGGCAACCACCCACCAGTCCTGTTGACAACCTGGCTGACATTGGTAAGAAGAAGAATCCACTTTATTGTCATTGATATACTCTTACATCGTTACAACGAAATTGGCTCTCTGCATTTGACCCATCCCCCCTTGGGGGGAGCAGTGAGCAGCCACAGACGGCGCTCGGGGAGCTAGCGCTGGGTGTCTCGCTCAGGGACACACCTGGTGTGGGTTGGCCTGGGTGACTCCCTCTGTCTTAACCACTCTACTACCAGGCCGTATTATTATAAGTATAAGTATTATTAACTGACAGCCACCGGGCTAAGTGTGACCTAAATCTTTGTAAATACTACCAGTTTATAACGGCATTTAATTCCCCCCTTTTTTAAAACTATTTGAAATATCTGATATGTGTTTTCTCCCTGAGCAGTGAGCGTTTATGCAGCAAAGCAAGCTTATCCAACAAACACAGATATAATCTTAATGGCTGTGGCTGATGTACCAGACCCTGTGGAGTACATTTGGCACTATGGAGACTCCACATCAGCCAGAACAACCTCAAAGACCATCAGCAAAAGATATAATGTGCCTGGCAGGTATGAGACTCTGTGTGTGCCTTTTGGGGTGTTCTTACCCCAAGTTACATTTGAATGTTGTGTTTTCCTTTAATTAAATTAACACTCTTATAATTGATGACTGTCAAAAAATAATTAAAAAATATCTCATGATACAAATCCAACTGTCTTTGATGTAGGTTTGATGTAGTTGTCGTCGCGTCTAGTGGTCAGACATCCATCACCTCCAAACCATTTCCACTCGAAGTCCAGAGAGCAGTGAAGCTCAACAGACTGGTCCACCGGGCCTCAGTGCTGCAGAACCAAACAGTGACGGTGAGTTGCCGGGTCAATGGGGGGACCAACCTCACCTTCCTGTGGAGCTTTGGAGATGGATCATCCAGACAGGGACAGAGCACAGAGGAGCACATCTTCCACAGGTTTGTATACTTAATTTTAATTTAATTTGAATGCTAAACTCAACATTAAACAATTCTTTAATTGCGTATGTGCTTTATACATGTGCATAAAAGAAAATGTTTACTTTTAGTAGTGAAGATAATCGTCTTCAGAGTGAACACTCCAAGTTTTAGGCCCTGTCATTGTTGTGTTAAATCTCGAAGTCACCACTTTTCTTAACTGTAGTGTCTATTTGTGTCTGTGTTACTTTAGTGTATGCGTGTTTCTATCTGCAGAACAGGAGAGTTCCCAATCGAAGTGACTGTGTCTAATCTGGTCAGCTCTGCCTCACTAAGCAGCCGCATCTTTGTTGAGGGCCGGCCCTGTCAGCCTCCACCAGTCAAAAACATGGGACCTCGAACCCTACAGGTACATCACAAACAGGGCAATCCCCTCAACTACAACATGCGAGTAGGGTACAACTTCAAAGGAAATTCTTTCATTTTCTCTCCAGGTGCAGAGATACGAGGTTGTTCGTCTGGGCGTTACCTATGACAATGAAATTAACTGTGACATAGCAGGTGGCCTACAATACACCTGGACCCTGTTTGATTCTGTAGGGCAGATCTGGCCCTTACCCCTCATAGACACACACAGACAGAGTCTAATACTACCAAGTCATCTTCTGCACCACGACACCTACAATGCCGTAGCCAGGGTACGTAGATAAAAATAGAGGCAGAGCAATGCATCCTTTTTCTTTTCTTTTTAAAAATGTGTTATTAAATGTGTAATAAAGTGGATTCTTCTTCTTCTTTTTACAGAACTAAGTCACTGTGGTTTTTAACCATTATTCCTTTGCAGGTCCAGGTCATTGGCAGTGTGGTGTACAGTAACTACAGTGTGAGGGTAAAAGTGATGCGGAGTCATCCTGTGGCTTTTATCCAGGGTGGTACCAACATCTTCATCAACAACAGGAACAACACCATGGTAACCCTGGACGGCCAGAGATCTTATGACCCTGACTTCCCATTGAAGCCACTCAGGTAGAAACCACGGGCTGGTTTACAAACTTTCAATGGGGGAGCCACACTGGAAAGTAAACTTAAAACACGGAGGCCTGTTTTGAAAATGAGTCCAAATGTGTTCTCTGTACAAAACTGTACTTATCATTATTTTCACATTGAGTATAGTTACAATATTGCATCTATCCACTCACCTAACCCAGCGGCAGGCCTTGCATTTTCTACCTAGGCCTTCATTGATATCCTCTGACAATTAAATTGCCTTAACATAACCTCAGCATGACAATTTATCTACATGTATTGTCATTTGATTTAACTACTCCATATTTACAGCGACAGTAAAATTTATAAAGTGGCAAAGGTGATTTAACACATTTAACACCTATGACAGTCACAGTACATTTACTGCAGAGACACATGCCGAACGTAACCAACAATATACGGCTAGTATCTAGTATAATAGGATGCTCCATCAGCAACCAGTCACAGTTACTGATGCAACATGCAAATTAAATTACTATAACTATAAATAACACACTCGGGAACAAATTAAGCTAAGCTATAGTGCCTACAAGCTAAAAAACTTGACCAGATGACAGTCACACCCATCTGAATATCAGTTAAACCAGCAGATTAATCAATATCTGATTAAGTTAAAACATGCATTAAACCTACCAAAGCTGGTAATCATTTGAAAACAAAACCCATCCCCTTTTTAAGTTTAAGTAAAACTCGCCTTCTGTAATAGTTAACATAACACATGACGTCAGCTGAGGACAGCCAGAAGGCCTCTGGTGTCAAAGATCACGCCCAATACGGCAAACTTGACATCTGATTGGTTAAAAACATGACAATCCACAAAACTGTCCCCATTGACAATGAACGGCCAAAACACACTTACAGTATTGAACATGCGACAGAACAGGGCAGAAATCTGATTGGCTAAAAGTTATATGCGCTGCACTGGAAGCAGCTGGAAGTGGTTCAACCGAGGAAGAAAGTAAGAAAATAAATAAATACGATAACAGGTTGACGGGACCCAAAGCATTAATATAAATCAGCTTTGGAGGTTAAAATATGCTCTAATTTTCTCTTCGCAGATACAGCTGGACATGTAAACCACTCAGCTCCATCAGCAGCTCCTGTTTCAGCCAGCACATCCCCACATCCTCGCCTGTGCTCAGGTTTCCTGTTGGTTCCTTAAAATACAACTTTGATCAATTCCAGTTCACACTTACCGTCCACAGCGGAGAGCTTTCAGCTTCATCAGAATCCTTCCTCACAATAACACCGAATGTGCCTGGGTAAAAAATATAAATTCTCAGTATGAACAATTTTATTTGTTTTGCACAAAGCAAATTCTGTTACTGTTCAAGGTGTTTTCACTGTAATGCACCGACAAATCACCGAGGTAGAACCTTGATCCAACGTGTGATTTTAACATTTAGCCTAAATGTTTCCAAACCAGGAGGGTGTCAGTCTATTGCCCTCAGTGCCAACGAGACGAGCTGAACTGGGATCAGCCGTTCACTGTCAGTGCCTGGTGTGAAGACTGTGGTGTTTCCTCAGAGAGTATCCGGTACGCCTGGCATCTGTACCGGGTTAATGCTTCCTCCAAACCCGTTGCTGAAGGTAAAATAAATTCACCCTGCTTAAGACTTAGTTCAATGTCAGTCTAGTTACTGTAATTACACAAGTAATACTTCAACATAACTCTTATATTAAATTTTCTCTTCCAGTCCCATTTTGTCATACGGTGGATCTCAGTGCTCCCTCCACTGTCATTAAGAGTCCTGCCACTTCCCCCCAGACTGCATCTGCAATAGATACTGTAAACTACAACCATGACTCAGCTCCTGTCTCCCTGACTGAGATCACTTCTGAAACTAGAACCAAAAAGCAAAATGTGGACCTGACTGACAGTAAGAAGTCAAACATGAGTTTTATTTAATGCACTGTAGCTTGTGTCTTATTTTAGAATTCAAGTATCTTAAGTTCACTTCTCATAGGTTTGTCAGAGTCTGAGCCCTTAATGCTGCTAATGTTTATCTATATAATTATGTTGGTTAGATGAAGTCATAAATAAGTCACTTATTTATTAGCAGCTTGTCCTCTTTATGTACAGGGGAGGAGCTTCTGTATCATCCTTTGGGGGAGTTTGACCCTGCTGAAAACTATCCCCTCTCCACTGAACACCCACCACTAGCCCTTGAAAACAGTGATGTTTTATATTCAGACTTAAGCAAAGTTTTCAGTGACGATTCAGACTCCTCTGCAGACTGGGAGTTCTCTTTTCCTGTTCTGGAGGCCGGTGATGAGGGAGGTCGACTTGGTGAGAAAATGTGCCTTTCTAATAATTCTTAATCTTATTATATAACCTTTTCCGATCCTAACATAAGTCTTACACAGATTCAGATTATGATCTTCCCTTGACAAGTGCTGATGAGGGGGACCCAGGGATTTCAGCAGGAAGACCAACAGGTACAGTTCATGTTTGCCACTGAAAGTGTTACAAGTGTGAGGGTTTGAGTATTTCCTTGTGCATATTCTTAGGTGTAGCTGGTGAGAACTTCAGTCTAGGAGAAGACTCAGCAATGGATCCAGTGGTACATAACGATGAGGGCAGTAATTTGGTGGACTCCAGACCGTCTGTGGTAACCCAGGAGCAAACATTGCTCGATTTACCCAGAGACCCTGTAGATACACAAATTTTTGAGTCCTACACTTTCACGGGTACGTTACTGAAGAAATTCACCTGCATACATTTTCTATTGTGGTCTATATCGCAGAATTGAATCATCTTTTTTTATGTTCTCTATTATGTTCTCTAATTTTCTAGGAACGTCATCTCTGCTATTAAGCTTCAGACCCTTCAGTCTAAGGCCAGGGAGCAGATACATGATGGAGGTCACTGCCAGTAAGTTTCCGAACATTAACTGGTATTTTTCTGTACATGTGTGATGTTGTAGTTAAATTAGTCTTTAAAAAGGACACAAATATTTTTTAATTGTTCTTTTTTTGTAAGAGTGATAGAAAAAAAAGATGGTATATAAGTAAACTTAATATAATGTAATAATAACCTAAATTTGAGTGATAGAGATTTAAATGCTAGTCTAAGTTTTACCTGTTTTACTCAGAATCTCAGGATAGTTTTCTGGGACGGACTCAGCTATTCTTAAAAACAAAGCCTGCTCCAAAGGATATGACATGCCAGGTGCAGCCTGTCCAAGGGGTGGAGTTACACACCCAATTCAGCATCTTCTGCACCTCGGGGAAAGAGGTACCTCCTGTCTCAAACACACCCAAACACAGAGATTCACATGTACGCACACCTAACACTTAAATGAGCAAACACTGTGTCACGTTGTCACTCTGCGACTGCTGCAAGATAAAAAATAAAAATGCAGTGACATGGAAATTGTGTATGTGTGTGTGTGTGTATGTGTCCCAAAGGACTTAGTGTATGACTACAGCTTCAGTGTTGGTGGCAGACCCCGCAAGAAGCTGTACCAGGGAAGAGACTTTCAGTACTACTTCAGGCTTCCTTCAGGTGATGCCAGTGATGACTATAGAGGTAAACACACACCACAGGAGCACAACGTAAAGCAATATATCAAATAAATATGCAAATACTAGTCCAGGACAATAATCCACTACATATAGAAAAACCCATTGATTTTTCTACTGAAGTAAAAGTACAACCTTGAAATGTTATTTAAAGTACAAAAGTGAAAGTAAAAAATGAAATTTTACACAATGTAAAATGTGATGCTGGTGATAATAGAAATATCAAAATCTGGTATCCTCCTTGTGTTTGAGGTGGAAAATATGAGTTAGAGACAAAAACAGCATTAAGTAAATGGTCACCATATATAGTGACAGAAGGTTCATTCATCTGATACACCAGCATTTTTAATACATAAGGATGTTTCTAATTGTGCAAAAAGGAACTGGTAACTAATGGTGTTAAAATTAATGTAGTGGAGTAAAGGTAAATAGACACTGATTCATAAGTACACACATAAATACATAATTTATCATAGAGATTTTATTTTGGTTAATTAATTAATTTTTTTTGCTGTTTCAATAGTGACTATTTATACTGAAATCAGAACCGCATCTGGGACAGCCACCAAACCTTGTCCTGTCACCGTCCACGTCCAACCAAGCTTCCTCAGAGGCTCTGAGGAAGGCTCTTCTTTGGCCCAACATGATCCTGATCTAGAGCTGTAAGAACCACCAAACATCATTGCATCACATTACAAGATGATTTCACAATGTCAGAGTTTTACTAAGGGTGGACACCAGCGAGCCCACTACAAAGGATTGTAGTGGGATTTTGATGGACAATAAATTATTTTAATGAGGAAAATCAATTAGGCATGGACATCATGTCTGGAGGCGAACATTGACATAATTTATTAACTTACCAACTTTTTCTTTTCTTCTGTTGTTTTTTGGGGGTGATTAAAACGTGCTAAATAAAAAAACCTTAAACCTTTGTCAGACTTAGTTTGTCAAAGTCTCAAGATCCCCTTCTAGAGCATAATGTTTCACAATCTCTTTCCCTCCAGTTCCGAATGCGCTCTGAGGAATCTGTCGGCTCTAGTGCAGCTTGGGAACAGTGTGGAGATTCGTAACTACATCAGTCTCCTTGCCAGCATCCTGAACAGACTCAGCCTGGACACAGAAGCCAACACACGCACACATAGACATATACGCAGTGTGCTCATATGCACAGTGTGTGATCTCGAGAGCAGTGAACAGGTACACATGCGGTACTAAGCTGTACTTTGAGATGAGCAGAATCATCCTCTGTGTCAGTCGCTTTGGATAAAAGCGTCTGCCAAGCAAAGTAAAGTAAAGTAAAGTAAAGAGTAATGACAGCGTTATGTAATTTCAGCAATCAATGGAGGACAACATCTGTGTCCTCAAGGACATTCTGCAAATGATAAATAAAGTAGGTGGATGATTGTTTTTTTGTATTTTTCACAGAAAGATATTTATGAATATAAATACCAATAGTGAGTGTAATGTTTTTTTTTTCTCGCACTTTGTCTGTCCCTATAGATATCATTAGTGAGTGCCAGACGAGTGACAGCTCACATTCAGGCCATCTCAGACCAGTCACTGGAGTCCAGTACACCGGTCCTGTACAGTCTAGACAACAAGACACTCAACAATCTGATCACAGTGCTCTCATACACACTGCAGGCTGTTGTCAATAGTCATGAGTCCATACTGGAAACATCCCACAATGTTTTCATTACACAGGCACCAGAATCAGACTCACCTAAAGGTGAAAACATAAGAACTGTCATTGGTGCTCCTCATGGCTGTGACTCACACATTGGAAAAGAAGGACTGATTTCAACTAAGCAGGTCGTCCGGCTCGTAGCTGATATTCATCAAACTGCTTCAGACCTGATGCTGGTGAGAAAGAACGGGCGTGTTCTTGGGGTTGTAAACATGTCTGATCACACGTTTGATATCAATTGTGTCCTTTCAGAAGTACATCTTGTTCCATGAGGTTCAGGAGCACAAAGTCAGCACTGGTCTCATTACCCTATATGCCACATACCAAAACTCCACAGTCATCAGCAGCGGCTCAACCACCTTCTACATCCCTGATTCTCTGATTCAGCAACTGCTTGTTCGGGTAAGTGGAGAGAATGAGAACGAGCAGCATCGACGGTGTGTCCTCAGCGTGCTCACTGAGCTCGCTCACAGCCCATACACCTGGGCTCCCTATCCCACAAAGGTAGGCACGCAGTGTATGGACATTAGGTGATTTAAAGGACAAACAATGGTCTTACTTCATCTGCTTTTTTTTCCAGCTGAGTGGACCAGTTGTCAACCTGAATCTGTACACGTGCGACACGAGGAGAAAGATCCGCATTCAAACCTTCATTCAGCCAGTCACTGTCGAGCTGCAAATTCCACAAATAAATGTAATGTTACAACTTCATGTTTCTGTTGTTTGTAGCACTGAAGGTGCCTCATGGAGGAGAGCCCCCTGAAAATGACTAACACCAACAACATATGCTCAAATCTTTGCTGTAGAAAAGCTCTGGGCATGAGTACATCCTCCTCCACAACCAGGTCAACTACCACAGCTTCAACATTACCCAGGAGCACTTGCAGCAGGCCATAAAGTTCAGTGTGGTGTTTATGCCGCTGTCCAATAAAGTGTTTCCGATCATGCTGCTCTTCAGGTACAATTTTAGTTTTATGTTATTTGGTTGGTTGTTTTACAGCTACTAACCTCTAAGAACATGTGAACATAATGAGTTTTATATGTTTTGCCCGAAAGGCAAGAATCTGACACGAAACCAAAATAAAACGTTTTGTTGTGGTAGGATGCTCGACAAGCCGACTACCAGCATGCACCACCTGCACAGGATTCATACCTGGCAGAGCAACACCACAAGCATCACTCTGCCACCGTCCTATCTCAGTGGTAAGATCTTTCTAAAGTTTTTTGTCTCTGGATATTCTCCTTCCACCTGCTCTCTCCGTCTATTAAATCACTGGTGATTCTGCACCATTTGTTGTACTTAAACCTTGTTAGCTCAGAGTCATAAGATACTAAAGTAATGTATGTTACTTAATGAAAAAATAGAAGAGATTTTAGCAATGTGTAAAAGCAGAAGACTATCATGTAGATCCTAAATCGAGATTGTCCCTCATGAGTGTCAGAGTACTTTCTTAAATGTATTAACAATGAAATGTATTGCAAATGAAATGAGGCTAAAAATTCCATCTTCACGAGGTCTCAGATCACAGTCCAGTCTTTTCTCCTTTGTGGTCC
>JAUMHF010000012.1:19020183-19068537 GCA_032359275.1 Microctenopoma steveboyesi | reverse complement strand
GCTCCTGGTTAACGACTGGAGGGTTGGAAAACAAGCAGGGCTGCGGCTCTCGAGGCCCGAACTTGGCCACCCCTGCTCTAAATAAAACTGTAAAACCACATTTTAAAATATATTCTTTCCGTAGGAACCATAATAATGCATTTATGTTGATACAAAGACATGAGGACTGGTGGAAGTGGACACAGACCACTATGCTTAATTTGCTGTATAAGAACGACTCAACAAAAACGGAGGTAAGCGTTCTATAAAATGTTAAGACTTGTTCAAATCTGTTAAAGAAATGTTAAAAGCATTCGCTATTTGATAGTTTGATGTTATTTGTCAGTCACACATCTTGATTGGAGAGCCAATCTTGTGGAAGATGGAGGCACCTCGTTCATTTCAGAGCCTGGTAGGTAACAAAACAAGACAAGACATGCATTTACAGAGCCTGTTTTTCTGCTTATTATACTGTACTTTGTAATGATATCCTGTAATCTATCTTATACATATGCTGGAATATGCAATTTAATTATACACAAATTGTAAATTATTGGTAATAATTCGTTAATTCAAATTAGGTCTTGATTGAATATTTATTCTGTCTTTATACTGACCTCTCAGGACTCTATTGTGAACATTGTACCAGAATGTCTACACTTGTTCTTGTTGGGGAGCAGAACACTGACTTATCCACAGTCCAGTGTAAATATTTCTATGGCAAAGTCTCCAAGGACATGTGGTCACCTGGGCTGCTACTCCGTGCCAAGTGCTACGGTTGGATTAGGACACACAAAGTGAGAAATACCATACACAGTCACACGCAAAGAATTGATATGTCTTTCTCAAAGGGATCTCTTCCAACTGTCAATCTCTGCTATAAATATTCCAAGGAATCAGGTTTACGTTATGTTGTCAATGTCGTCATCAGGTTTGATGCTGTGTCCAGACTGAAGCATCTGCATTCAAGTGGCTGGCTGGGCAGAGAGACGGTAGCCCTGAAGGTCCAGTTCACCTTGTACAGTCCTGCACCCAACCTGTTCACAAGTGTGGCCCTGCTCACTGAGCAAAGCCCCACGGGTGGCCTCCTGCCATCTTCCAAAGTGCAGTCAGTTAGAGTGTATCACACTCCTGCTGTGTGGGATTATGTCGCTATGATATGGCAGGTAAAATGCTTTACTCATGGTAAATGACCTGTTCACAGCAACATCATCCAGCCCCTCAGAGGCAGTCTGCGCTGAATTTTCCTGCACTGAAGATACCTCATGTTTTCTCTGCCCCCCTCCAGCTCCTCTTCCTCCTCTTGTCCCTGCTGCAACTTTGTCATCAAGTGTACATTGTAAGTCAGCAGGGGCTGATGGGATACTGCAGGAGACGGTACAACTGGCTGGAAGTGAGTCTATACGCATATTCAAAAGATAAAATGATTAAAATCACTGACACATACAACACACAGGCAATCACTCACCAGTGCAATAAAGATCATGATGACCTAGCTGATAGGGTAACGTGTAGTTCTTAAACCAACATGTGGTACCTGCGCAGCTGCAGTAAAAGGTCCAAGCTGTGTACATGCATGAAATGTATCTAACGGTACTTTACTGCTGTGAGAATAGACCTAATTTCTCTCTTTGTCATTCTTTTGCAGGTCTCTCTGCTAAAAGTGACCCTAGTGTACTATGTGTATTGTATCTATCTCTCTGCTGTTACCATGGACGTCGTGGATGTGCTGCAGAGACACAATTACAGAAGACATGTTGATGTCAGCTTCTTGGCCACCTGTGAACAAGTGAGTGAAGCAAATTAGTGAAGATAGGAAAGGGGGTGGAAAAAACCACAATGTTTACTAGCATAGCAATGGTAACGTGATGAATTGAACATTACATTGCACTTACAGTGCTGCTCTTTGTCTCTGCAGCACATTCGTACTTTGTGTGGAGTCATGCTCTTCCTCCTCACCACAAAGTGTTTGATTTTGCTGATGGTGAACAGCACCTTGGCTTCCCCAGCTACACTCTGCATTCATTCATTCTCCAGCCTCCTCTGGCCAATGGTAAACAAAAAGTGAAGCAACATGAGGTTACCGTAGGAGCAGTATTGTATTTAAGCACCAAGACAAAGTGAAGTTTCCAATTAGTGTGTGATGCAGTATCAGAGGTAGTGCTGTTTAAAGGGAATGATTTTGCTTTTCTATATATTGTAAGAAAATATGAGGATTGAGACAGAGAGAGCAAGAGTGACATGCTAACATTTTTGTGTCCTAGATTACAGGTCTGATCCTGCTGGGGGCCTTTTCCTGTTTAGGGAATCTGCTGTCCATACAAAACTGGGCCTTCTGCTCCATTTCCCGCTGCCTTCAGACACTGCTCTGTCACTACCAGGTTCTGAGAGCCAGTAGGGGCCTCCTCCTATCTGGATATGATTTCCTGTACAGTGGTGTTCTCTCTCTGTCCTCTACTGTGGTGTGGACATCAGCGGTACATGCATACATACATACATTCTTCAGTCACCACCATTATAGCTCATTTCTCAATAGAAGACACTGTCAGAGAATGTTTTGTAACTGTTATGTTCCAACAGCCCATCTGTCTTTATGGTAGGTGATGGCCGTGGTCTCCTCAATGGTCAGAAGCTCCAGAAGGTCTCAGGGCAGAAGAACGGTCACTGTCGCAGAAATAGCCTGCTGTGTCAGGCAGAAGTTTTCTGAGATAACTTTGCAACAAAGACCACCATATGCTGAAGATCACATGGAGGGAAGGGTTAGAGAAAACACCTGTAAACATAAACATCATGCTACAAGCATGATGTGTTTCTTAAAGGACACATTTTCAACACACCCAGCTAAACAACTAATTAATTGTTTTTTTCTTCAGAATTATTACCTTGAAGAGTTTGAAAGTTTAGTAGATGAGCTGTTGTTCAGAGTCGACACCCTTTCAAACAGCCTGCACCACACTCTGACCTCTAAAGCACAGGACAACATGGAAGAGAGTCCTGCTATCTCACGCACACAGGAGTCCTCCAATGTGGACACAAAGGTGAGGCAGATGTTTTTGTCAAACATGCAAAAAAGCTGCAGAAACATGCATACAAGGCATAAATCTATACACACTTAAACTTTGCTTCCATTGCATTGCAGGACTTCGTAAGAATACAAATAATCGAAGAGACACTGATAAATGATAAAACAGACGGTCATGGAGAACTCCTACTCACCTCTCACCCGCTCAGGTATTTAATTTTCTCTGGCATTTTCAAACTATCTGGCTCATGTAACCATTTTAAGCAAATATTAAAATATTATAAATTACAAAATGATTTAAAAAAATAATTGGATTTACTGCACAAAACTTAATTTCTAGGTACAAACTACAACAGAAGATACAACAGCTCCTGCAGCAGAGAAATCAAAGCAGCAACAATCCCTCCTCACAGACTGTTGTGACAACTGAAAATCTGCAGCAACCTGGAAAAAATCTAAATCATAAAGAGCTTCAGACACATTTAAGGGAACAAAACTCTCTGTCCCTCCCAGAGTCAGAATCACTCATTAGGGTTTGGTCAGAGGATGTGCTGGAGAAGCAATCTGACCACCAGTGGACTAAAACAAAGAATGACTACAGGTCCCAAACTCAGGCCAAACATAGAGAGGTGGTGGTGGAGGCCCTGGTCCATAAGGCCGAGTGTGTAGAGCTAAAAGAAACATTGGAGCCCTGCAACAATGATAGTTGTGAATAGACGATAGACATTTAAAAACTAAGATGTCTCAAAAACCTGCATTAAAATATATTTTGTTCTGAGATGAAGAGGGATAGCATGGTACAGTTTTCTACAGCCCATTATTTTCATTTTCACTATCTCATGTTTTAATAAAATCTTACAATTGTTATAATGGGCCACGTGACGTGTCTGTCCTACTATGTTAAGGGGGTGTGCACCAAATAGACATATCTGTAAAAAATAATAAACAGTATAAACTTAATTGTAGATTGGCAGTGTAGTAATAAAAACAGACTCATTTCTGCATTAAAGTTGCACAGATGTGGGCAAATAAATGTATATCTTTTACCATAAAACTTTGTGAATACTCATTCTAAAATACTGCCCAGCCCAGAGCAAGTAGGCATATCCTGTAAATATGTAAACACAGATCACTGCACCCACACCTTTCTTTACACAGGCAGTATGAAGATGTAGCCGCAGGACATTGCATTTTTTAGTATATTGTTTGAGTACATTGATTTGTTCTCTGAATACTCGGTCACAGTTAGTTTTTACAAATGAATTGCGATGATTATCGGATGTTTTTGCATCATATGATATGTATGAACACTCAGAGTTGCACTGAAAATAAAGTCAATAAAGTTTGCACATCAGGTGGTCTGTCAAAAAATCCACTGGCAGGTTTCCATGTACACAAATCAATACAGAGACAATATATACAACTGTCCAATAGCATCCTCCAACGTATCAGGCTTAGGAATTGAGTGGCGACTTGTGATTGGATGACAGACGACGATGCGAACCAATCAGAACGTGGCAAGTCAGACAAGTTCCAGACGGAGGTGGCAGCGTGCGTGTTTTCAGAAGTGATTAGTTCGTTTGTATGAAGGGACGAGCCAAAAGCTGCCTGCGGCGACACAGCAGTATTGACCTGGACAGCGTGTCCGTGCAGCCGACAGTGTTTTGATGACATTCATCAGTGTTTTTAGCTAAGTTAATTAGCCGGTTACTTCGGAGAAGCAAGTCGTAGGCTCGGCCGCATCGTCTTTGGACAATGAGAAAGATTGCTCTGCTGCTGATCGTGCTGCTCGGTGTTGCACATTTCGCAACTGTCAGCAGATGTGACGATGGTAAGATTTTGCTGTTTTACAGCCTAGCGTGATTAGGACAGCTGAACAAAGCTAAGTGGCTGCTGCAGCCTGTTTCCTGCAGATTACTGTTATGCAAACTAGCTAGCGAAGTTACGGTAGAAGCCCTGTTGGTATGCTAGCTAGCAGCACGGGTAAGGTTAGCAGCACACAAACGTGGAGTTCACGCTCCCAAGCTCCTGAATGTTCCGTTTAATGAGCCTTTGTGCTTGTATGCATCGTCAGTATGAAGCAATTAGTTTGTTCTTTGCCATAAGATGCCACAGAGGAGAAGGAGGAGGTCGATGAGGAGGACAGTGATGATGATGATGATGAGGAGGAGGAGGACGATGAGGATGACACAGAAGTGAAAGAAGAAAACGGGGTGCTGATTCTCCATGACAAAAACTTTGGCACCTTCATTGAGGGGAAAGACACGGTTTTAGTTGAGTTCTATGCTCCATGGTAGGTTTTAGGTCCAGCACGCCTCCTTCATCTTACATCCTTCCAGGTTATGCGGTATTTGTTTAATCTGTTTATTCTTTTAGGTGTGGCCACTGCAAACAGTTTGCCCCGGAGTATGAAAAAATTGCCCACGCTCTCAAAGAGAGTGATCCCCCTATACCTGTGGCCAAAGTGGATGCAACAGTAGCCACAGAGTTGGCAAGCAAGTTTGACGTGTCCGGCTACCCCACCATCAAGATCCTTAAAAAGGGGGAGCCCGTGGACTACGATGGAGACCGGACAGAGACGGGTAGGAACAAATCATTCCTTTTCAGCATCATTTTAACCTTTTAAACACACAAAATGAAGCATTAATGTGGTGAATGTGTGTTGCAGCCATTGTGGAGCGGGTTAAGGAGGTGGCTCAGCCTGATTGGAAGCCCCCTCCTGAGGCAACACTGCTGCTGACCAACGACAACTTTGATGAGACCGTAAACAACGCAGACATCATCCTGGTGGAGTTCTACGCACCATGGTCAGTCAGCAGGCTGTCGGTTATAAAATGCAGAGAGTGTAATTGTTTATTGGTTTAGAGGTGACACAGACGCGCGTTAGCCTGATGATCAAGCTTTTTATAAAGTCGTACACTTCTTTCCTGTTACAACTCAATTCCAGGTGCGGACATTGTAAGCGTTTGGCTCCAGAGTATGAGAAGGCAGCCAAAGAGCTGAGCCAGCGCTCTCCTCCCATTCCTCTGGCCAAGGTGGACGCCACTGTGGAGAATGACGTCGCCTCACGCTTTGGGGTGACGGGCTATCCCACTCTGAAGATCTTCAGGAGGGGCAAGGTGTTCGACTACAACGGGCCCAGAGAGACGCATGGTAAGTCACTGACTGGATCACATCTCTTGCCATTTATATGCTGTGTCTCCTATATGTACATTCACTCTCGGTTCCTCCACCTCCTTCATGTTCCCTGTAGGCATTGTCAACTACATGTCTGAGCAGGCAGGACCTCCCTCCAAGCAGGTCCAGGCTGTGAAACAAGTGCAGGAGCTCCTCAAGGATGGTGACGATGCTGTCATAGTTGGTGTATTCTCCAGCAACGAGGATGCCGGTTATGAGATCTACATTGAGGCTTGTAAGTAGTTGCACATTAAGCTCCGTATAATCCATCATTAGATTTTATTATGGCTGGTGGATGTTTGCAGCTCTTTCTCCAAACCAGCATGGATCCAAAAACAAGCACAATCTTGACCAATCGTTTTAATTAGATGTCTAATATCTGTGCAGTGAGAGGACAGATGACCTCCTAAACGCTTCCTGAAGTGTCAGACACATGATCTCCAGGCTCATTGCTGCTTATCTCTCTGTCAGGCAACGCACTGAGGGAAGACTTTACCTTCCGTCACTCCTTCAGCTCTGAAGTAGGCAACCTGCTCAAATCGTCTTCCGGCCAGATTGTCATTGTTCAGCCAGAAAAGTTCCGCTCCAAGTACGAGCCAGTGTCGCACACACTCACAGTGAAGGTACCGTTTCTTTTTCTTACGCGATTTAAATTGGTTTCGTCAGGTATGAAACTGTGAATCATAAATCAGTACTTTTTTTCAGTTCTTATATCGATGTATAAATAGTCTAGGTTAGTAATGGGGGGGTTTCGTCTGATGCCGACAAGTACTTTGAATCCTTTAGTAGCCTTTTTCCAAAAAGCTTTCTGATTTTGTGTTATTGGGGGAAACGCATGAGAAACATGACTTATTTGTTGTACAGGACTCTACATCAGTATCGGAAGTGCAGGACTTCTTCAGGAAGCATGCAATTCCCCTGGTGGGCCACAGGAAGCCAAGCAATGATGCCAAGCGCTACACTAAACGGCCCCTGGTGGTCGTGTATTATGGAGTTGACTTCAGCTTTGATTACAGGAAAGGTGAGTTTCATTTAATAGGTGCGGTCATGTTAAACCATTTATTATGACTGCACAGCCCTGTGGGGGGCGGCTGGCACGCGAACCACTTCTGGACTCAACCATTGACACCAACTTTTGTTTTATCCTTTTGGTACAAACCTCTTTTGTTGGTCTTTCATTTTCAGCTACACAGTTTTGGAGGTCCAAGGTTCTCGCCGTTGCCAAAGACTTCCCTGAATACACATTTGCCATTGCTGACGAAGAGGATTACGCAGAGGAGCTGAAGAGCCTGGGCCTAAGTGAGAGCGGAGAGGAGGTCAATGTGGGAATTCTGGCAGATGGGGGCAAAAAGTTTGCCATGGAGCCCGAGGAATTTGATTCAGAGGTGCTGCGAGACTTTGTTTTAGCTTTTAAGAAAGGTGAGTGTTGAATTTAGTTTTATTACAAGATACTAATTTTAAAGGATGTTGCCACGAAAGGTTTCATGAAGGAATTAATCATTTCTCTTTTGTCCACAGGGAAAGTCAAGCCCATCATTAAATCTCAGCCAGTGCCAAAGAACAACAAGGGACCAGTGACTGTTGTGGTAGGAAAAACATTTGACGAGATTGTCATGGACACTCAGAAGGATGTCTTGATTGAGTTTTATGCTCCCTGGTGCGGCCACTGTAAGAAACTGGAGCCGGATTATATATCTCTGGGTAAAAAGTACAAAGGGGAGAAGAACCTGGTGATCGCTAAGATGGATGCTTCAGCTAATGATGTGCCAAACGAGAGCTACAAAGTGGAAGGCTTCCCAACCATATACATCGCCCCAAGCAACAGCAAGCAGAGCCCTGTCAAATTCGAAGGCGGAGACAGAACAGTGGAGGGACTTAGCAAGTTCTTGGAAAAGCATGCCACAAAGCTGTCACAGGAGAGAGATGAACTTTAATATCTCTCCAGTTCTCTGCTGCAGCGGACACTTGGGACACTGAGAAGGAATCTGGGAAGGTGGAGGGAACGCAGTGGATTTAATCCGTGTTACTGAGTTGTCGTGATGATTACACTCGTTTTTTTTTTTCTGTTTCAGTCCAAGAGATCCATCTTTCTTCTGTTTCAAAAAGCATTGTTATAAACGTTCATCTTTTAAAATAAAACTCAAAATGATGGCAGCTTTAGGTGCTAGCACTCAAAGAAGACTCATTACGATGAAACAATACAGGTGTCAATAACAAGTGTCATTTAATTAAACATTTATGAACATTAAAACATCACTATTAAGTGGATATATTCAGAAACATAAATTGCCCTGCAATTCACAGAATGGCAGCATTACAGCGCATCACCTGCCAAGTTATTAAATGAAGTCTTGGAGAGTGATGCACCTGCAGGACATCTGAAATATTTTATACCCTGCAGATTATGAAGTGTCATTCTGAACATTACACGCTTTGCTGGGCGAAAAGTGCATCATGTACTGAACATCCTCACATAGTATACATACGTTTTCTTTATCTTTCTAAAACAAGGAGAAATTGTTCTGATGCAAAACGGTGAAAAGACTTATTTAAAATCTGAGAAATTGGTGTGCAGAGAGTGTTAGGATTCCTGCCTCATTCAAACAAAGGCACTTGAAGATACTGGCACTAAATTCTTTAGATGTAGTCTGAGGATTAAGAAAACTCTTGAGCAAAGCGCAGGTGGAACTCCCCGATCCTCTGCAGAACAATTTTCAGCTTCTCAGTTGGAGGCAAGATGGTCATCCTGCACCGAGGAAGACAAAGGGATATGGGTTTATGACTGTACTGACAGGTGTAGTTAAAACAGAAGCAATTTAATTTGAGGATATTTTAGGTAAAATTATAAATAGTAATGAGGCTGTACCAACCTGAAGTGGTAGGTTCCCTCTTTCTGGCCAAAACCACTACCTGGCACCAGGCAGATACCCTCCTCCTCCAGCAGCCTCATACAATACAACATGTCTGGCTCCTGGTTTTCATCCTGTGGACACGCACACGTTTGTACGTGTAATTGTCTAAATGCAAGTAAACGGTGGTGATGTGAAGTGTATGGAAACCAGACCTTGGCCTTGACAATGGCCTTTTGAGGTAGAGTGATGCGGGGGAAGGTGTACATGGCACCCTGGACTGGGTTACAGGTGATACCAGGGACTGCGTTGAAGGTCTCCTCTGTTAGCCTGGCCTTCTCTGCCAAAGCTGCTAGCACAGCTGTCCGCTCCTGGAGGAGCAAATTACTATCAAACTCCATGGATACAAATAAATGATCATCCTTATTGATTTTAAGTTAAACACTAGAAAACTGCTGATATTTATCTCCAGTGTTCCAATTTATGGTAGAAGTGTCCATAAAACCTCTATTGTGTGTTCCCACCTGACATGACGGCCACCAAATACCCGACACGTGATATGGGATCATTAAGCATGATGCAATGACCAAGATGCCTAAAAAACATCAAGTGCTGCAAAGAAAACTAACAATGGTTGTTTTCTGGATATTTAGTGCAGTAAAACTGAAGGAACTGATTAATACTGGTTCAAATGTGGACTTTGCAGCATCCAGCCCTTGAAATGGTCCTAAGAATTAGCCTTTATGCCCCCTTATGGCCAACAGAGGTAGGACAATAACACAAACTGGGCCATGCAAGGACCGACTGCTTTAGCCCACATAAGTTCCATACATATATACACATATAAGTGAAGTAAACTCTGCGTTTACTTATAATACACCTGCCATGGTGTGCGCGCCCTGGTGAGCTGTGTATGTGTCTGTGTTTTTTATAAACCTTTATAAATAAGGTGTAGGAAGGCTCATCAGGCTGTGGAGGGTTGACCACCAGATCCAGGAGAGCCTGTCCAGGAACAGGGGGGCACAGACGCACCGACACAAGCTTAGTGAGTTGGGCCTTCACCTCTGGGTCCATGTTAATCACCTCCATGTAGCCTCCACGGAATCCACACCTACCGAAAGCAAACAGATGAAAGTCCAACACGAGTGTGTTCTTAGTACAGGTGACATATGTCAGCAACAGGTACAAATATAACAAAGGGAGCAACTCCACGGGTCATTTAAAGGTGCCCTGTGGAGTGTTCTTGTACACTATTTAAATTATCAAACTGGTTTTGGATTACACAGACCAGAATGACAAGTTCACGCCGACTCACTGAAGTAACCCTGACTGCACCGTATATACATTCAAACATGTACAGTATTTTTTCATAAAACATTCGTAACGTGATTTCCTGGGTCACTACTACCACATGTACATCAGTGGAATAGTGTGAAACTACTGGCAGAGCTGTGTGCACATGTACACATTAGGCACAATTAGAAATGAACAGCTCCTGAGTGGTATAAAAACTTCACAGCAGGGTGTACTCACTCTCCCATGTAGCATTTGGAGGTGGAGTGGAAGGAGGCCATCTCCACGGTGCTGGAGTACTCTGGTCCCATCTCAAACAAGACCTTTTTGAAGGAGTAAAACTTGGAGCCCTCTGCGTAGACATTATCCTGGTAGACCTAAAAATCAGCCATCAATAAGAGCAGCTTAAAAACAGAAACCTTAATTAAAAACACATTCATTAAAATCTTTAGACATATTTACAAATAAGATTAATTAAAGAGAGAAAAATATATCATTTAAGTGCATAAGGAGCACATGAGTAAATCCTGTTAAACTTCTTAAGATGTAATAATAGGTTTGTCTCTCTTTACAGTTTCAGTCTACAAGGTCACATTTAAAGGTGCAGTTACATCTAGTACTGTAGGAAATGGAATTAAACGCAGAGGTTTTCTGTTTTGGTCAGATAGTGAAAAGGTTAAATGATGTGTAAATTACTTCATCAGCCATTAGAAAGAGATGCTTCTCTTTGGCAAATCGGATCACTTCTTCAATGCACTGTCTGCTCTGGACTTGACCTGTGACGCAGGAAAGCCAGAGTTTAACCATTACAAGAGATGTATTCAGACAGAGGGAGAAAAACAAATAGTTTCAGGTCTAAACTGCTGAAAGATTGTTAGCGAGATCATGTTCACTATGATTCCAGCATGTCTTTTATTGCCCACAATGAGACCAACAAAAACTAGACACACCAGTGGGGTTTCCAGGGTTGATGATGCACAGGACACGAGGATTGCAGTGCTGCTTGGCTGCATCGAGTGCTCTGCTGAGCTCTTTGACATCCAGACTCCAACAATTGTCCTCGTCCAGGTAGTAACTAATTTGCACGGCATCCAGGTCTGCCAGGGTGGCTGAATACAGGGGGTACTGGGGAATAGGGATCATCACTCCTGTACGTTCAAGACCCTGACCACATACCAGCAACTTGAGAGTAGTCTTGGAGCGTGGGAAATGAGGATGGATGAAGTAGAAGAGTGCAAAAAAAAGAGATACGAGTTCAAATACAAGAATAACAACCGGTGCACAAACAATGGGGCCAGGTTAGCTAGCACCAGAAACTGAGACTATTACATAATGACACTGATTGCACACATACCGAAAGACAAACGTTACAGGTGTCACAGAATGTAGAACGGATCTGCTTTATGGCAGCAGAGTAAACAAACACACCTGGGTGTATCTTAAGCTCAAGTTGACAAAGGTCTGCGAGTGCAGTAAAGGCACATGTGCAAAGTACAACGGAGTATATAATTGACAGAAACACAGATTCTAATGTCAATTAAACAAAAAGAACATGACCTGTGTTGGATTAAGGTAACATAGCGGTTCTGCAAAGCCAGGCTTACAGAGTTTCAGTAATTTGTGGAGAAAAGACATTAAGAAGTGTAACTTGTACCACAATAGCATCGCTGGCCCCAGTAGAGAGGTAGATGTTGTCAGGGTTCGAAGGGATTCCACCGTCTCTCCTCTCTATGTAGCGCGCCACATCCTGACGGACACACTCGATCCCCTGGCTGGCACTGTAGGCCCCTTCGACACATGACAATGAACTTTGATCAGTTGATGGCTTGTTTAAATAGCGTGCGGATGCAAACAGTCCAAATAAATCATTAATGAATAGAGGAGTTAGGGTTGCGTGTGCTGGAAGGACGGGGTGTAATGCGTAAATGTGATTGGGTGAGTGAGGAGGAGTTGTATCACCTAAACTGTGGCCTCCACAGGAGTCCAGAATGCGCTGTGCTCTTTGTTTGGCATCCTCTGGAAAGTTGTCCTCCTCCAGAAGTTCAGGGTAAGAACACAGAGCAAGCACCTGCGAGAACAACATATGTAACACGAACAGGCAACACTGACACCAACACACTCTGGTGGTGTTCATGTGGTGATGGACAGGGCTCAGGAGGATTGCGTGAAGCTCGATGCACTGTTCTTCCCACGCTGATCCCCATCCACAGCAATGAAACCACCATGTGTTTTAGTGTAGAAACTACTATGGTGAGTGCTACCTGCTCAATAAACACAAAATGACTGGATTCAAGACTGTGCAAAGTTGACCAACCTGTCGGAAAAATGTGATGGGCTTCTGACCCATGGCATGGGCATCACCTATGTTTGCCTTGATGACTTCTTTAAAGGGTTTCTTGACTCCCTGGAAAGATAAGACAGAACTGTGAGTTTAACGTGGTAGGTAAGAAACTGAGGGAACACATTTAACATGCAACAGAACAGACAAAATAATAGAAATGTCATTTTTGCACACCGCATCTTTTCTGCAAACAAACCTTTTTATTCCCATCATGACGGGCATTTCTGGGAGTGCAAACACCATGTGACACCAGGTGACGAATGTGTGCGTCCTGAGCACGTGTTTCACGCCTGTATTTTGTGTTCAGCCACCCAACATTATTAACCACAGGACACAAATAAGATTTATCTATATTATATGAAAGCCTCAGACGTCTTACACCCCCCCACCCACCTCTGCTCATTATCTCCTTGACCTAATTGAATCCTGCTGGCCCTGGTTTGGTGTCTGTACATCTGTTTGCCGGTGACATCCAGCCCCAGGTATTATTTAACAAAGTCTAGTGACAGAAAGGGCTGACTAATATGTTTGAAATAGATATCTTTAGATTCTTTATAAAATATGACAGGTGATAAACAGCATGTTCTAACAGTTCTAGCTCTAAACAGCTGCGTGTACGACAGTAGACTGGGAACACAGTGACACGCCCGACTCAAAAATTATGGTCTCTGTGCAGGTAGAGTCAAAGAATATTAGTATTAAAATAGTTGTAAACTAGGTCACTGTTGCACTAGACCAGGAAATAAAAACACATAATATTCCTATTAGGTTGGTGCATATGAAATCATGGAGATGAAAGTCCTGCACTCATTATAAAAATGTCTAAACCGGCTTGTGTGGTTTGATCAGACAGTTTACTTTGCTGGAACTCAGCTAAGTTGTGTAAAGATGAGCGAACGTGGACACGTCATGGTGGTTCAGCAAACTGGACGCTCATTCTCAAACAAAAAGAAACGAACTGGAGATGCCCAAACATACAACCAGGCTTAAAGGGGCCAAAGCCAAAGTGTCACTTATCCACTCTTTGATGACACTGGAGAGGTTGGGACGCCACCGTATTTAAATAGCACTTACACAGTCATTGTCATTATTGTTTTTTGTAGGTTAAACTCATTCAAAGAGCCTTTAATAGCACAGAGTGAACTTATGTACAGCTTTTCTTTGGTTTTGCTTTTGCTTTTAAGTTACATACGAGCGTGCTTGAAATAGAAGAAACTGGTCGGGCCCGTTTTCTTTTAGTCCTTGTCCCAGAGCAACAAACAGGCTGCTGTTCCCTGAGAAAAAGAGGAGCCAGCCCTTTCCGTGGCTCAGCACACAGTTCGCTGGCTATGTCAGCACCAGGCGCTGATCACACAGGCAGGACTAGTGAACCATGCCAACGCACACTGTGGGTCACCAGGATGCATCGAGCCCGGCCTCACAACCGTCCTGAATTCACATTTCACTTAATCTGAAGCCATCATCTCCAGGCATGCTGATTCACGCTCCAACTGGCTGAACCAAGCTGATAACTAGTACGGCTGCTGCTCTGCTGTGTGATTTATCTAATTTAGTAGCATTTCTAAGCCCACAGAGATTAAACTGTCACTTTCTAAAGACACCGGATTTAAAGAACTGTATAGAAATAATTGGAATTTTTCCTGTCTTCGTTGCCCTTTTTATTTTAAAGACAATGACCGAGGAGCGGCAAAAAATATCTTACTGCACCACAGACAATTCATGCCAGATGTCTGGTTCATCATCACCACACTGGCTCACACATGCACAAACACACACCCTCGCATAAAATTTGCTGAGCCATCGTTAAAAATGTTCCAGTCAAAGATCTGACAGGAAGCCAGGCTCCTGGTGACTGGGTCCCTGCAGCCATATACACCCTCCTGACCTCTTAGAAAACATTTCTCAAACTTGCATTTAAAGGGCAACTTGTGTTGACCTAACTAACTATATCCTGTTTGTCTACACCGATAGTGACAACTTGTCCTAAATGTGCTGCTCAGTGGTTGAACTCACCCGGAGACGTTTTGTCTCTTGCTTGAAAGGATTGTAAGTTGATAGCTTAAAAAAAAGCAAGCATGTCCAGTTTCCACTGAGCAGCACCTCTGGAGTCAAACGTAACGCGTATGATCACCCATTACTACAAAAACATCATATCAGGGGGGTCAACTCGTTATTGGAGAACAAACGGGAAAGTAAAGCGCTCTAGATATTTTTTAACCACTCAACGTGGCGAGACTGTGTTGTGCTCACTGTGCAACTTTGTTTTTAGAAATAATAGCAAACCTCTAGAGAATGATAAACTGCTCTCTTTTGCAACTTCTACAAAACTTTACAGTGACAAGTAATGAATCACTTGTATTCACGGACATATTTCAGTTTCAAACACACTTCTGACCTGTAAGTATGATCTCTCACTTTACATGAGGGTTAGTATCTAATTATTAAGTAGTAACATGACTCATTGCCCCTTTGTGCCCTGCAGCAGCAGATTTATTGTATGATAACTTAAGTAAATACACAATGCTTAACGGCCAGTGTAGAACTAGGGAGAGGTCAATTTACTACCTCACTGTACTGCATTATGTATTTAACATTATTATTTGTCATCTAGAATGCACAGTATCTGACATTGCACATATAGGTTTATTGTTTAGTTTATGTCATAGGGCTATTACATCTTTATGTCTCTTTGAACTGTCTGGTTTTGCTGATTTTCTTGTCTTCTGCAGTTTATTTTTCATTCCCATTTCACAAAGGTTACACAGTGATCACTGAGCTACACCACTGTGTACTCTTACATGACAATACATTTCAATTGGACTCAACCGAGCTATTCAGGAACTACCCATAACAAAGTTTACTTGTTAAATGATTTTTGTGGGATTCTAGGTTTTACTCAGCGATTGTGCAATAACATGTGCTTTTAATTTACTTCTCTTTCAAGCAGGGGGAAAAACAAGTGGACTTCCAAGAACTCGAGCGCTTTCAGCAGAGAAAGACCTCTGAGCGAGCTGTGGCCTCACAGCTCCAATCCAGTGAATTCTCTCCTTCTGTGGGGAGGGAGGAGGTGGGCAAAACCCGAGACAAAGGAGAACAGAGAATGTACTCTCTGCTCTTATGTAATAACCATGCGCTACATGCATCTTCCTCTTTGGATCCTGCAGCTACCTCAGGCTAAAGACGAGTAAAGTGGCCCTGGCCCCTCCAGCGCAGAGAGGGTTGTGTTACAGACACGCCTGCAAAGAGACTTCTAGTTCAAACAGCTTTTTCTTTCCCAGAAAAGCACAGTGAATCAATTTAACCCCTTAGAGAATGTAACATGAGCAGTTGTGCACAAGCAGAACCTGTAGCGAACCACGGCTGACATGCAGAAACTTTTACAAGCTGAGACTATGGTTAACTCCTTTGCTCCCCCAGTCAGTCAGCAAAAATAAAAGGCTCCATGCGAACCTCCTTCTCAGGACTCCCTACTTCTCTCTCCTCACACAAAGAGCAGGGAACAACCTTTGCTAAAGGGTTCCTTTAACATCTCAGTTTATATTTTAATACAAAAAAGGAAGGGGGAGGGGGTTCCCAAAGTTTTCTGCATTCAAAACAAAAGGATCAAATTACTAACGTTGACAGAAAAACATCAGCAGCACAAGCATCTGTTTGGCTGAAGTCAAATTCCAGCTGATGAAGCGAATCCAGCGCAGCTGTGTGGTTTCTCCTCCTTCCCTCCCTCCACAGGATTTCATTTCACTCTTTTGGTTTTGCATTCACTGTGTAATCAGCTTGTTCCCCCTGATTCCAAACACGGGACACATCACAAGAAACGCGTCTTTAGGTCCACTCATCATGTGACAGTAAACCGTTTCATGGGTTCATCAGAGTCAGAGCTGAGAGTCACGTCTTAGCTGATGTGTAAATGTAAGTTTCTCCGTGTGCACACACACACACACACCACTTTACCTCTTTCAGCTCCCTCTCTATCTGCACCGCCCGCTGGACTATAGGACCTCGCACCGCGTACTCGATCCGCCTCACGTTGGGGTTTATGGTGTCCAAAGTCAACACCTTACCCGGGCAGGAGCGCCCGTTGACTGGCGGCTGGGACATTGTCGCAAAGTCGCACTCGGGACTGATCTCTGGAAGATGAAGAAAGTTTGAGAAATGTCAGCAGCGGGAAACTGGGAGTGAACAAAAAAGAAGCGCATCAGCTGTTACCAGTCGTTGAGCAGAGCGCGCTGCAGCTCTGGTGTTTACTTCCTCCCGTTCCTCGGAGCTCCAAGTGACACCCCGCAGCCCTGCGTGTTCATATTCCCACCCGTGCGCCCCGCCTTCGCCCGCTGCTGCTCGTGGTTGGTTGGATTTGTTCACCGGCGTCTTCTCTGGTTTCTGCGCGCCAAGTGACGCCTTTACGCACAGCCAGAAAAATGTCCTGCAGCTATGAGCTCAAGTCAACGTCACAACCCAAGTATAGAGGGTTTGTACTTTATACATCTGCTCCAAAGCTGATAGCTCAGTAAAGATTCGGTTTTAAGTGTTATTTTAACACCATTCAGCCTGCACTGCTGGAACAGAAATTAAAAACCATGCTGGTTGACCCTCAAGTTGACCCTGGATTTTGGACTGGCTGCCCCTAGTACATCCGCCTGCAGGTCTGTGTGTCTGACACTGTGGTCTGCAGCACACGAGCTCCACAGGGGACGGTTCTGTCCACCTTCCTTTTCAGGCTGTACACGTTAGACGGTTCAAGTACTTGGGCGTGAACTTGGACAATAAACTTGACTGGCCAACTTGCACAACTCGTTGTGCCCGGGTATTTCACTGTCTGCAGCACCACGCTGTGGATGTTTTATGAGTCTGGGGGGTCCAGCGTCATTTCCTTTACTGTGGTTTGAAAGGCAGCAGCCTGAAGGTGGCGGACAATAACAGACTGGACAAATTAATCAAGAGGGCTCGTTGTGGAGCTGGACCGTCTACATGTTGTTGCTGAACTCTATCCTGGACCATCCCTCCCACCCACTTCACTATGTCCTGGCTGGACAGAGACGCGCATGCAGCCACTGAAATGTGATTGTTAACTGTTTGATTTGTTGGGGTTTGGATGTACAGAATAAACATTAGAGGCTCAAAAATATTAGAATAACTAATATTCTAGTAATAATAAACAATCAGCTTGAATTCTTAGGTGCAAATCGTTTACTGTTAATGACTATCTGGACTGGGCTTTGTCCCTGGTGATGCTGGGGGGCATTTACTGCAGCAGTCTTCCATCCCTGCTTGTTTTAATGGTGTTTTTATAAACGGTGCATCATCAGAAAGTTGTCCCAAAACTCGCTAGCAGACCCGAGTGGTTTCACTCTAAAGCACATTCAACTGATGCCAATTTTAAAGCACTTGATACATCCGAGACACAAGATTCCCTTTACACTCAAATGTAAAGTTTTCCTCCACATCAAAGCGGCAGTAGGTATTTTTTACCACTTAGGGCATAAGTTAAGAAATAAGTTATAATATCACCTTTCAAAAAAAAAACTTCCCTGTTAACGAACAGTTGCAAATTAAAACATTTGAAACATGAAGCAATATCAGCAGTTCTTAAATGTGCAAAAATCTACCACTGCACGTCTTTTGTTTGGCCAAGAGAGCTGTCTCATATGAGTAGGACAGAGTGTGAGAACGACATATCTTGGAAAGAGTTTAGGAAAAACATTTGATATTCCAAACTAAAATGGTTCACATCCAAGCATGTGATGCCCTGGTGACTTTCATGTGTGTGCATGTGTTTTTGGCAGCAACAACACATTACAGTCTGTTTCACTTAACCTCTAGGTAGTTTTCAATGACAGATCAACAACCTATACATAATAGTTAGTACTTTAAAACATCTATTTTTGAGGAATTGAAGACTTGCAGGAGAAGTGTTTTGTAGGTCAGTAGCCAAACGCAGTCATCGTGCCTAAATATAAGCAGGTCCCCCTTTTTTTTTTCTTTTTTTTTTTTTACACAGTCCACATAACCATATTCTATCTAGACTGTGCTCAGAGCTACATGTACATGTAGAGGCATGTTTGTGTACGAGGAATCCTTGTGGGCGCATCTTACAGCAAAACCACTACAATGTGTTTCCAAAGATAAGGCTCCGCTCTGTATGTCCTGTGGATAATCACAGCTGTACAGTTAATACTCGTGGAACTTTTGCGTACTGTTCCGTTTACTGTGTGCATCCTGTGCTGCACTGGCAGATGGACGAGAACAGACTGTGACATTTGAGATGTGCTGACAGCGAGTGTGTGTGTTTAAGAGGAAGGGAAAGGGCAGTGGGGCTCCAGCGTGTTAATGTGCACCTGCTCGATTTTACCAGCAGAGGAAGACATCATCAACACCTCGAGCAAACACAGGATCAGAACAGTCAGGTCAATGAAACATGGTCAGCGTGTTACGGTAGTGTTCAAAATATTTCTCTAAAATGTGACGAAAATATGTTTCTCTGTATTATTCACAAGAACAGTGTACTTCGATTAAACAGTGGATTGGAGAGGGGAAAACATAAATAGAATAGCATAAAGTGGTCGGCAGCTCAAATGGCAACCAGCTGCTGAAAAGATGTTAAAGAAAATGGAAAACTAGCATTTGAATGGATAGAAGAAAAGTCATGACTAATGACCAAATGATCAGCACCAGGAAGATCAAAGAATGTCAAAAGTTACCTGTGAGTACTGCTACAAGTAGAAGACACTTGCGTGTAGCCGGGCTTTCAGCAAGAAGAACTCAAAAAGTCCCATTGTTGAGAAGAAGACAACCCTCAAACTCTCAATTCAAGCCACAGTGAAGACAGTGAAGACAGTGAAGACAATGTGGTGACACAAGCATCATGATGTGGAGATTTACTCATGCTACGTCATGAGGCATATTTATCAGAGACGGGGACAAACTGGTCATGGATCTGGGTGTAGACATTAAAATGCTTGACAAGATCATGCTGCCTTAAGAGGAAATGGGTGTTTCAACAAAACAACAACCCTAAACACACCAGTAAATGTCCCACATCTTGGTTCCAGACCAACAAGATTGACGTTATGTGTGAATGAGTGGCCAGTCCAATCCTCAGTCCTCAATCTAACAGAAAACCTGTGGGTGACATTGTTTCTGAGGCAAAACCAAAAAATTCAGTGATTAAAGAATGAAGTTAATAGGTTAATGGATACTTTCTGTTGAGGAATAACAAATGATTTTGGATTAGAATGTGCAATATCTCCAATGCAGCTGCATGTATACAAATAAAAGCTATTATAAGGATTTTGAGCTTTATTCACTTTTTTAAACAACTGTTTACCCTTTTCTAACCATTATTTGTCCCCGACCTGTTGCCAAGGCGTTGGTCAAATGAAATATACTGTATTTTTATGTAAGTGCAATATAATGTTTCAAGTCATAATGTCTAGATTTACTAAATTAAATCACCTACTTCAAAAATGAATAAAAACAGAAATCCTTTGTGAAAATGTAACATTTTTATGTTTTGTTTTTCTGAACAGTGCTCAGTAGAAATCACTAACAAAACAGAAATGCAATACGGAAACTAGAGCGCACCGATAGTACATCAGGGTGGAGCGCAAGTCTGAACATTTAATCCCACTGCTCAGCTAATTTACATGTGGGACGCTGTGCAAGTGTTGCAAACCTACGTATAGCAAATCTGCCACTTAAAGAAGGCACAAACCATTAATAAATTATATGACAAGATCACTGTTTGACAACAAAACTATATTATCATCTTCTCATTTCTTCTATTATCACAAAAATATCTTGCCCTCACACTTCTCATCTTTACAGAATTATAGTCTTTTAAAAAATTGTACAATAACTATATTCAGTATCAGATAATAATCTGAATAAATAATGTGATTCTATTCAATTTATAAAACCAGCAGGAGAGAGAGCAAGAGATACAATTTACAAATTGCACCATTACATGTTTAAAAATAGGCTTTTTGTTCAGTGAAAAGGTAACAAGAGAAAACTAAAAAAGAAAAAAAAACAAGCAGGAAGCTCTTCTTGTTTTGAAAATGTAAAATGAGTGAAGCTACTGTATGCTGAAACTATCATGACCAATTGATCTCCCAACTACAAAAACACCTCTTGTTTATAAAGTAAATTCAACTATAGATCAAGTACCTTTCATAGAGCTCACTCAGTAAAGAAAAGGAAACTTCAACTTCATCCACGTAATTCATACTTAATCACTTAAGCTATAACTCAGCTTTATGTCGATTATTCAATTTTCAAATGATAAGGCCTTTTAAGTGAGGTGAGTATAGAGACTGAGAAAAGCAGATCTTTGTTGTAGGAGCTCAGATCACGCAGCCTCTAACTCACAGAGGAAACAGAGTCTGCAAAGAGATTGCACTCCATTAATCAAAAAATTCAGCGTGGCTCAAACCCTCATTGGCATGTGGCCTTAAATCGCAGCCCTCTGCAATTCATTTCAAGCTTGTCGGTTTATAAATATCTTTGCCACTAGGGGGCGTCACTCCCAGCTTTGCTAATCTTCAGGCTGTATGTTTTTGCAAAGCTGTCTACATCAGCCCACAACAAGGCTCCTTATTGTTGGACTGCTCTTCCTCTGGAGCTCTGAGTTTAAGCAGTGGAGGATCTCCACTGGCTGGGGTGAAGTACACCTGCTCTAGCGAGGCCACTGGCTCTGTATCAGGTGTCGCCTGGACCTCTGGCTGGGCCTGAGTAGTTGTGACATCTGTTGCTGCAACAGAAGGCTCCTCTTCTAAAGGAGGCGGCAGAGGTGGTGGAGGTGCATGGTGTTTATTGAGCTTGGCAGCGGCCCGCTGGCGTTTCAGGTCAGCCAGCGTATGATGAGATTTCTCTCGAGTCATACCGTCGGCCTCATCGCCGTCTGCTGCAGGTGCAGGGTTGAGCTGGTAGGAAGCGCTGCGCTCCATGCGACCTCCACCACTCCACAACTCTCCAGGCACAGAGGAGACCAGCGAAACGGAGGTCTCTCCATTACGTAGGCTGGACATAATTTTCCTGTCTGCAGTCTCCGTTTCCTCAGAGGGTGATGTTGCTGCACCGGCTGCAGTCTGACAAACAAGAACATACAGCAGAATGTAAAAAAATAAGAAGAAGAAGACACACTGTAAACAATAAAGAAACAAAAGACTGGTTCTTAAAGCTTTAAACTCACCGAGGTGGCATGTTGGTGCAGCTCATTGTCAGTTTGTCTGTCCTCATCATCGTCCTGTGGCTCAGGCTGTCGACCACGCTCCTGCCACACCATGGCCTCTTTGTGGTGCTCCCGTCGGTACAGACTGGAGCGCTCGTTCACACTGACGCGACGCACCACCTTACTGTTTTGACAAACAAAACAATTATATTCCATTTCTCCACTGTTACCTGTGTGTTTTGCTCTCGCTCCTTTGCTCTCCTCTCACCCTCTGCTTCCAGTACTAGACGCTCTTCTTTGCAACGTGCCCTTTTGCCGGTCCTGGCTCTTCATGATGGCATCGTGTTTGTGCTTCAAGTCCATTATTTTGGCTCTGACCTCGTCGTCCATACACACATCTGAAACAACAGCAACATATAAGAGATAAATAATGGAGGCAAGCTGACAGTGCAGTTATATTTCAGTCAAATGTAAGCAGCATTATTAAATTCCATTCCAGGCACAACCAAAGCAAAAAGGTTTCTTGGTCTTACCCAGAGGCGTTTCCTCTAGGACAGACTTTGTGTTCAGACTGGCTCCGTTGGCCACCAACAACTCTACCATCTGAATCTTTGGCACAAATAAACACCATTACTGGGTCAGTCAGGAAAAATGTCAGGTTTCCATGTTTTTGGCATGACTGCTGTACTAACTTGTCCCCAGCAGGAGGCAGCATGTAGTGGCGTCCAGCCATCAGAATCTTTTACCTCCACCTGAGCCCTGTTCTCAAGCAACAGCTCTGCAACAGATATGTAACCATTGGCAGCTGCTATATGAAGCTACGGGAGAAATTAAACACAGGAAGCTGTGTTATTAACACAGACATATACATTAAAGTAGCACATTGACAAAGTAATGTATTTTAAAATTCTAGGCAAAAAAAAACCATACAATGTCTCTACGATTTCAAAATTTTGTTTATCCTTCGAGCTTCTCGGCTGAATGTTGCAAAGAAAAGGTGGTTGCACTTTCCTGATGCTAGAAAAAGACCATTCTACAACCTTTTGATTGCTACCTAACGTTTCTTTTCTATTCCAGATTTCCTAGAACTGTGAATGCACCCTGAGAGCTGCAACATCTTCATTATACAATCACATCCCTGAATTGCCTTTATCTGCACACGCCCTCTGTCTCACCAGTGTTGCTCCGTTATTATCCTGACCGTTTAAGTCTGCACCGTTCTGAGCCTGAGCTCGAACGTCAGCCAGCATGGCCTTCTCTTTAGCCCCTCTGCATTCATCTATACGGTCCTGAGTTATCCCTACATACACAAATAAACAAGGAGAAAAGCAAACATTGCTGTTAGCACACGGACACCAACATACTTCACATCTAGAAAAACTATTTCCTTGTTTTCACTTTGGTCTGAAGCTGATCATTCTTTGTAACCTGGCTTCAAATGTGTCAGTGACATGGGTGAGGTGTGTTAAGCTGAAAGGAATAAGGGGCATTTTTACGAACAGCACACAGCACTTTTTTATTCTTCCTTAAAATGCTCTGTCCTCAGAGAGGACTAAAAAATTGTGCTTTCACAAAAAGGACATATATTTCTGAAACATCAGTAATAGATTTTATTTGACTTTATTTACTGACCCTGTTCAGCCATAACTATCTCCAGCAGCTCAAGGGTGGCCTCATCCTCACAGAGGTCATACGGCATGTTGCCATCTGCATTGACAGCCAGCAGGTCAGCCCCACTAGAAACATACATACGTGCACAGACACACACGCACAAGCATGCATGTAGCCATATGCAAAAACACACAGACACATCATAGTGTTATATTGAGGCGTACCCTGTTGCACAACACCGACCATGACTATTCATACTCTTGCAGAGTGCAGAGTGAAGCTGCAGCCATATTTGCATTGTTTATGTAAACTAGCTCTCGTTCAGTACAGAAAATAATTCCAATTCTGCCTCAAAGGAAGGATAAGACAGCCCGTCCATCATGTTATAACACTGTAGAGACATAACTCGCGCATAAAATAGACAAGCTGAACAGAGTAAGGTTCTGAAAAACCATGCCCAAACTCACGCCTGAATTAAAAGCTGCACCAGACCAGTGTGTCCACAGGTGGCAGCAGCGTGCAGCGGGGTCCATAGCTCACTGTCACAGGCATTCACACAGGCTCCAGCGTCCAGCAGGCACTGCACAATCTCCACAAAGTCATCGATGCAGCACTAAAGAGATATGTAGATAGGGATGAGAATGTTTATAGGTAGAAATGCATAAGAAAACATATATAGTAGGCAAACTAGCACAAAAAGCAAATAAATATACTATACTTTATTACTTGTGGCAACTAAGGCACTGGTTTGTCAAATAGAAAAGAACATTTGCATGAATGGCTCAGCCCTCTGCTATGTAAAAGCCCAGTTTTCCTAGGCGAGGAGCAGAGTCAACTGCTTTCATAAATAGGTCTCTGTGCTCTCAGACGTTTATAGTAGCATGTGCATGTGTTAACTTACACAGACAGAAAACCTTGAGAGAGAAAGTGCTTGTCTAAATTATTGGAGATAGAAATACTTGGAAAAGTGCGTAGTGTATTCTTAGATGTGGTAGTTAGTGGTTCTAAATACAGGTAAGTTATGAGGGAAGTCTAAGTAAGTTGCTCTCGCTCTCTCAAACTAAAATGGTGGGAATGAATCAGTGTGTTTGTATTAACTACTTTAGATATGGTAACAGCCAGACCAAATAAAGGCAAACAGTACTAAGTGGAGTCAAAACTGTGACGGCAAACGAGGTAAGCACACACACACACACGCTGCACTAAAGGTGACCTCTGCTGTTAGGAGGAAATTGTTAGTGTAAAATGTGTACGTAGGTACTATCATCTCTGTTAGAACAAAGCGGTGCTTGTGTGAGCTGAGCAACCCATGGCAGCAGGAATCTTTGCATGATTAACAGGCTGTCACTTTTTATGAAAAGGGTCAACAACTGAAAGTGTGAACTGCTTGTAGTTTTAGGAGCTACACCCAAATTTGCTTGAGTATCCTTTACCAGGTCAACTCCACACAGAGTTTGGCTCTATAGACAACTGTGCTTTGCACTAAGACGTCACAACGTCACATGATACATGTTACATATGAATATTAGACAGGAGATGGATGTTCATGCAGGGTGCATGAACAAGTAGCAGTGTTTTTGCAGGCTGAAGGAGTGATGGAGCATATGCTCGTCACTGCAAAAGCACAACCTGTGGTGTGTGTGCGTGCGTACCTGATGCAGGGCCGTCAGTCCATCCTCATTGACCAGATCTGGGCTGATGCCACTGTTCAATAACTCCCTCACTAGAAGAAGCGCAAGCAGACAACACACACACATATGATAGATCAACCAGGCACAGCCCTTTTCACATAAACGTATGTGAATGGTTATAAGATATTAATATAAGTTAGCATGTGTGCATGCGAGGTAACAATGGCCTTAAAAAATATACAATTCCAATCAGGAGCAGCTGACAATAGTCATCAATTATGCATTATTTGAATCACTTCCTTTGAAATGTGGGTTTAACAAAGCACCACATCACTAGTGGGCAGGTCTTCATCGTGATTTTCATTGCATGTGTTTCTACCTACCCTCTTCCAGGTCATTGCGTGCTGCTGCATCTAGCAGGGTGACTGCACTGGTGAATATCACTTTGGTAGTACGCGTCTTCTTTTTATCTGCTTTGGCTCTTGAACCTCGTGCTGCGTCTTTCTCCATCTGTGCCCAAGACTTCAGTTGCTGTGCGCGACGCTTCTGGGCGTGCTTCAGGCGCTCTGTGGCACTCAAGTGCCCGACCGTGGCCATCTCAGCCAGAAGCTCCCCGTGATCTGCTGCCATGCCACTACACTATGAACTGTCAATGTGGCTTTGCTTCCGTTTCTTGCTCTTAATTTACAGGGATGTTTAAATGAAATTTTAGGATTCTAAATGTCTCTTAGGCTGCCCTTGTGTCCTTTAAAGGGGCCTTTTTGTCAGGCCTAAATGCCTATCCTAGGGCATGTGGGAGGGCACAAAACATCACTGGTCATTTATTTGTAAAAAAAAAAAAAAGAAAAAAGATTCAAGCAAGCAGCAAAAAATGTCCAAATAAATCAAGCAATGATGTTATACCATCAGGTGACAAATATCTCCATGGTTTCAGACATAAAATCTATAATTTTGTCAGAGAAAAAAATGGAGAGAACAGTGCCCGAAATTTAAACATCCAAGGTGTGGGTATTAACCAACTATCAGTCTTCCCATCCATGTCAACTGCCGGTGACTTATCCAGTGAAGAGAAAAGAGAAACCCGAATGGTTACACAGTCAAACTACTCTACAGGTTAGATGCTCCAGTTTAGTTTCAAAGCCACAGTCCAGATATAATTCCAAAGCAGTAGGGAGTTTATGACAATCCATTGTGAGAATATGGTAATGAATGCTAAATCCAAGTTGGAAGAATTGGGTAGTTTTAGCAATTCAAAGGAACAAGAACTCAGAGTAGATCTATTGGAGTTGATGTGAGCTTTCAAATATCCCCTGCTGGTCAGTGGAGATAATACCAAAGTCAAGGACTTCTTGGCATGTCCTCAAAATCTGAAGGTTATGTATGAAGACATCACTGTGTTCCTCTGTGACACCGTCTACGACTGTGGGCAGAAAGAGAGAAGAATAAAAAAAACACGAGTGCTGCGATACAGTATAATGTAATCATACTGCTTCCCTAATCCTGTTATCTTTAACCCCTGAGCTCCTGCATCTACTCCCTCCTCTCCCACTCCTCTCCCGAAGGAAACCTGAAACGCTGTGACGGTTTTCATTAATGATTGACACGCCCTACAGGCCAACAAACTTTGCAGCCGTAAACATTCACACAAGACAACACTGAGAAAATGACGTTGTGAAAAACAGTTTAAACAGCTCGTTTGTGATATGCTGCAGCGACTATAGCAGCGAGATTGCTCTCATTACCTTTGCTCAACTTCCCAGTCAAGCTGCATGTCTTATAAACACACTCGGCTCTTTCCAGGCTATTCATTTATTATTTAGGCCTGGGTCTGTGAGTGCTGAGAGGAATGTCAACTAGAGGCACTCGGTTACATAGAGAGAGTGACTGACAAGATACTAGTTCTGGGTGACTGCTCCAACTAGCTAAAAATATAGGTACTGGACAGGTGTGGGGCCCCATAAACCAGCCAAAGTCAGAAAACAGAAGTATTGTTGAAAAAAAGAGTAAACTCCTCTTTGAATTTTATCTCAGTGAGGTAACAGTACCAGTTAAGACTTTGAAAGTGTTAAGAATATCGCCTAATGTATGTGTGTAAACAGTTGAAGTGAGCATGGCTCATTTCTAGTCTAATGGTACAGGGTATTAGCTACAAGCTATTAGTTATTTTTACTTCCTTATAGTGTGACATATAAAGGTCTCAGTGTGCTTCCCAATAGCTTCACTCTCTGTGGCTGTGTGCACACTGTAGGCATCACTGTGTATGTAGGTGCGCTTCCAGCATTGCAGAAGTTGCAACTACCCTCAGAAACTGCAGCACAGTCACAACTTCTGTGAGAGAGGGTGGTGTTGGGTTGGTTGACATGAGAATGGCCACTCATGTATTTCAGTTCATTAAAAGAAAATTGCGTTTCAGACCATGACTGTCGATATTTACAGTGGAGGAAGGATGAAGTAGATTCCATCAAAATTGCTAATCTAATAACTAATACCTAAAAGATTCAAGCCATTCCCATCACTCAGTAGAATTTCTCTGCCTCACTTCATTTCATTTTGAACGCGAAACTTTAAAAGTGGTAAAAGTGGTGGCACTTTATTGTTACTCCAGTCCTGTGCAGAAGAATAAGGACTATGTGTAAACATCACAAATTAAGGCTTACCTCAGTTAAGGTCAGTGTACAGCTATACCTTGCACTATTTATATCCAGAGTAAACACTATAATCTCAGTAGGAAGAGCCTTGAGGACAGACAGACCTCTGCCATTTGTTTCTTTGTTACGTCTATTTTCACAATACCTAACCTTTCACCCTTTGTCACCAACAACAATGTAAGGAAGTCCTTACATTGAGGTAATAACCTAAAACGCTCCCAAGACTGGTAGATTGTAAATGTGTCGTTTATTCTAACAATACGAGTATGAACTTTTGGAACGACTTGAAAACGATGACGACAGACACTTAAAAGTTGGATGTTGGGTTCATTTAAAACATGCCATGAGGCAACTTTTTATAATCCCTCTTCTCTTCCCAGAAAAGACTCAATATGCAATATTAATATTTAAAAAGTAACACACTTAACTAAAGTCCTAAGGAACGATTAAGGCTGAACTACACAGCATTAGTAGCCTAACCTGTTTAAAAACTGGAGTTTGTTTATAGTAGTCAGTGAAAAGTGAGAGGGAAGGGAGGAGAAATAGGGAAGATCCCTACAGGAATGCAACCAGTGTACAGGAGTTAGTTTTAGACACACCTTAAAATGTTAGTGATGTAAAAACCTCTAAACATAGGTGGAACATATGGTTCTTGTTTACACCGCTCCATTAGCTTGCTGCACCATAATACAGACTCCTGAACTCCTGTTTCAATAAACCTCAGCGAACTTTACCGTGTCTAGGAGAATGATGCACAAGGAGAGACTGTCGCGCGATACATTCATGGAACTGTACTACTGCATGAGCTGGAATATTATTAAGAGAAAATACAGACACGTGCCGAGAATGAGGGACACAGCTGACACTGACGTTTAGTAGCCGAGTCTCCTGATCTAACTATAAGTAGAAACGGTCTGCAGACACCTGCACCAGGAGTATTTCCTTCTCACTTGCTTTTGACATTGTATAAATGTGAAAAATGATCTGGTAATCTAATCACCAGTGAGTGACTCATGGGTATATATTTTATTAGGACTTGAAAAGAGTAGTGGTTGAGATTAGCAGATCTCATTTGTAGTTATAAACCTGTTTTATTTTCCCTGATGCAAAAATTCACAGTGGGCAGACGCAATCCATTTAGTCTCTTTATACGAGTTGCTGACAGTAAAAAATATGTAAAACAGCATAGGCAGGGTTCTTAAAGTTGTTTGTTTTCTGGTGCACATTAGGAGCTTCAAAATGTTTACTGATTTAGTTCATCTCAGTTCATAAAACTGTCTAACAACCAGGCCCTAACAAAGAAGCAGTGCAGGATGTTTTTCAGATTTAATCTGATGACATTTGCATTTCTCAGGCAAAAGACTTTGAAGCATAAAAGCTCCTAGTTTGACGTCCTGACATGAACACAATAAGCATGATTTGTATTTGTGATATTTTTCTGAGAAATGTATTTAAATCTAAAACAGCTTGCAGGCTACAAAGTGGACCACATACTAAGAAGGCAATAGGTCTCCTTTGTCTCCATCCTGTCTTTTCTTTTAGCACTAATCATATCATGTGACCATGACATAAAACTGGTTTAGTGTGGTTCCACCCTTACTCTGAAAAGACTGCCTCGTGTACCTACATGATTTGTGCTGCAGGGTCATAATGCGTTGCAAAGAAATATCATTCATAAATAATTTAGATCATCAAACAAATTCTGAGTTAAAAAAAACTGAGTAAATACAAAATGATTTTTTATAATCTAAATTATTTTATTGAGGTTAAGTGCCCCATACCTACCTGCCTAAAGTGGAAACGGTATTTGGTCCCTGAATCTAATTACCTTTGGTATCATTATCTGGCAAGGAGTCTTACACATTAATGTTGAGGAATTTTAAATCACTCTTTGATGAGTTGCTTTAATTCAGCAACACTGGAGGGTTTTCAAGCATGAGCGGCCCGTTTAAGAAAACAGCACAGCAGCTTGTAACTTCTGGTGCTGAACTGATGGACGGACTCCTACAGAATTTCCTGGTAAAGCTCAGAATTTATGTTTCCATAAATTATGTCAAGACGTCCAATCTGAAGCTTCAAATCAGACACAGACCATCGCACTACCACCACCGTGTTTATCTGTTGGTGTGATGTTCTTCTTTTGAAATGCTGTCAGTTTTACACCAGATGTAACAGGATGCAAACCTGCCTGAGAGTTAAACTCCACTGTCCAAATGTAGAAGCAATTACTTTTTTTACTAAGAGTGAGGCACAGTTCTTTTTCCTTAACAAAATAAGTCATCATTTAAAACTACATTTAGTATTTACCCAGACTATCTTTGTGTAATATTACAATTTGTTTGATAAACTAAATCCTTAAAGTGTGACAACTATGTAAAGATTCCTAATATGTAAAAATAAAAATACTTAGCACTGTATGTAATGCTTTTATGGATCACTTTTAAGGTAAGTGGCAACAGTAATAAAAATTACATAACATCCCGTTTCCAACGAAAAAACATAAAAAGCTGTTATGAGACATATTAACCAATGTTGTCACATACACGCATGCAAAGATACAATCATTCAACAACTCATATTAGTTTGACACCAACAAACACAGGAAAATGTTTCCTGACACTATGGTTTTACTCTTGGTCCAAGCTACTCTGTAATGGGCGGTAATGTTTTTTTGTTTGTGTGCCAGAAAACAAACCCTAAAGTCTGTATGAAACACATTCCACACTGATCCAAAAGTGAAATCTAACAGCACACAGAAAACTGTGGATGTCCTGGGAACTGTATAGAAGAAGTTGCATTAATATGGTTGCATTCTGGTCAGAATATATTTAAACTGAAGTGGAAATTCTGTTTGACATCTCATTGAAGCATTTTACTCAGATTCACACAGTCCAGTCATCAAGAGACAGACCACAAAAACCCACAAAAACTTGGGTAATACAACTGTGTCACTTGTTCAACAGAAAGTCACATGTTCATTTTCAGCGCTTTGGTCGACCTCGGTTGTTTTAAATGTGCTATATAAATAAATTTGATTTGATTTGGAAATTGTATAGTGTCTTAACTGTAGCCGTATGCTATGCTAGGCTATGGGGTTTAGAGCCTGAATGTAGAGACAAGCCTTCTGGACAGTGTAGTTTATGGATTTTAAAGGGATTTACTAAAACTAAAAAACAATGTGTCAATCTGTATGGTGTTTACAGTCTGAGATGCTGTCTTGGACTGACAGACTGGCAGCTCAGCCAGTCTCAGCTTGTCTCCTACTAATCACCCTACATTCACCAGCAGGGAACTAGTAGCGTAACAGCTACTTGTGTATTGCATTGCTTTATCTGTCATGGTTAAAGGTAGACAACACAATTGTATGTGTGTGTGTGTGTGTGTATATATATATATACACAGTGCAACCATTAATATTGTTAACATCTGAATATTCACTGCTCTAAATGTTTTTATTAACTAACCAAAACTAAGATAATACAGCAAAACATTAACATTATTTTGTTTGTGATGGTGTGATCTTACCTCACTGATGTCCTGCATATTTAGCCCTAATTAACAGCCTGAAACCCAGTAGGTCAGTTTGCCAACCTGTGTTCTGCCACCAGTGGATGTAACAACCTAAACCTGCATTTCATCAGTTTCCTCGTTTAGTTTTGCCTTTTTAGCAATTGAGCACAAATGGGGAATTTGTTGGTGGCTCAACTGTGTAAGAGCCTTGTGATTCTCTGAGTCAGGCAGAGCCCACAAAGCTGGAAAAAATACAGAGCAAGATCACAAATACTGGGAAAAACTGTCAAAACAGCACATGCACTGTGAGGAATATGACTAAATGTTTTGTGTGTCTGGGAAAATGTCGCTTTATCAAAAGAAAAAAATGCTTGTGCTTTTTTCCATCTAATGACCTAACAGGAAAAGCTGTCTACAGCTGGCCAGAAATGTAAACTTTCATTTAGCAGCTGGAGTGAACAACCTACAGTAAATAGAAACACACACTTACACACAGTGAAGCTTGTATATTCAGGTGAGTGGTACCTCTGTGTAAAGGCTCGAGACATAACGTAAAAAAAACACAACAGAACACGCAGCCAAAACTCCTGCTCAGCTGAGAGCAGGCAGAAACTGCTACATGCTGCAGTATGGTTTGCCATCATAGAACAGCATTTACCTATTTCCTTTGTACTACTACTAATTCGCTGGGGTATTTCATGTGACCTGCTGGACCTTCCCTTTCACTGAAACAAACAATGCTGAGTCAATGCAGCTTGATAATTCGGGAACGGTCCCGTCTGCAGACTGAAACAATGCCAAATGACCTATTCTGCCTGCCAAATATTTAGGTTTTTTTTTTTCCTGTCGCTCTGCAACCTCAGAAAACACTTGTATGAGGGGAAAAGTGCTACTACATATGTTGTTTCTTATTCAGCAAGTTTATTAGTAACAATATAGGTGATAGAATAATACAAATACATTATAAATAGATAAGTAAATAACATAAGTAACCTATTTTCAGCTTGTCTATGTTTTATGTCATTGTAAACTGAATATTAATAATGCTTTTAAAGCTTTGTTGCAGCCCTTGAAGGAGGACAGAAGGAAACTTACTGCAACAAAAAGCTGGAGGGAGATCAGTAAGTCCTGTCATGTGTAAAGGTTTGAGTAGCTCCATATAATCACCCAGAAATCCCAGTAATGCACCAAAGTAGCAAGAATCAGAATATAGCAAGAAGACATAACAAATATGTATGAGTTATGAGTATATGCACGTATAATGAAAGCAGTGTAGGAAATATTAAGACAGATTTGAAGCCGTACAGAAAAATAGACCGGATATGAATTTACAAGAGGTTGTGGAGGAAAGTATGCAGCACAGATATAGGAGAATTTGAGGAGGAGGGGGAAGGATGGGGAGGAGACAAACAGACTAGCCTGCTTTAACTCCTCCAAAGAAGGTAGTAGATGGAGAGAAAAACAGGGATAAAGATTGCTTAAAGTGGTGCCCACAGGATGAGACAATGCATGCGACATCTCTGTGAGACATCGCTCACATTTTAACCTAAAGACACAATGCCGGAGTGAGAAAAGAAAACGTGTGCACAAAGAATGGAATGTAAGAGAGCTAAACCCAACAGTTTGACCTTTACATAACTGTTTGAGTCGTCTGACCTATGGGTTTATCGCATCGTGAAGAAAAAAAAACATATTATGACAAAGAAGAAACCTTTTCTGACTACATCAAGTTACACACTCAGATCGGATCCGTCTTTCTACAGTGCTTATTCAGGGGAGATAACCTATTGTTGCTGCAAAGGACGACAATGTTTACTCTCACGTGACAAGCTTCCTTGACTACATTCCAGGTACAATGTTGAAATGTACTTAAATGTTCCTTATCAAGAAACATACAAGCTCTAATTGGCATACACTTCATCATACTCACTGAAGAAATGTTTTTAACAGTGAACTTTGACTGCTCACGGACACATTTGTGAGCACGACCAACAAGGCTGACTTGACAAGAATAACTGTCTGCGAGTTGAAGTTAATAAGTCAGCGATATAGTGTTAAAGTCAGTGGGTTGCAGCAAGTGAATGTCTGACATAAAATGAATACAAAAACAAATTATATCAGTGAACATTGTCTGCATTAATCAAACAAACACAATTAACCTGAAAGAAAAACAGCTAGTGAGGGTTTGTCAAAGACTTATTGATGAAACTATAAGGACGTTTTAAAGGTATGACTTTCTCCACCATGCTAATATAGAGTATATTACAGGATTGCATTGGATCACTTTGAAATGTAACTATGAGCTGTTAAAACTGTCATTGAGATTTCCTCTAAACTATGAACCACTGATTACAGAAAGACTTTGCACCTGTTGCCCTATAACTGTGCCATTAAGTTGTCATATATTTAGCCTGTTATCTTTAGGGTTAACTAACTCTGCATCACTGCACAACTGTAAATAACAGGGGAAAAGGAACTTTAGCAGCAGCTGTAGCAGCAGCGTTAGCTCTCGTCGTGGAGGATTAACCGTGAGCAGCGGATTAGCTAACCTACCTAGCGGTTCGGAGAGGCTCAACAGGTGCCTAGTCTGACAGTAATGTAAGCAGCTCATTTAAGCTACCTGGCTTCATTCATCGAGCCCAGGCTGAAGATACCGTCAACAACAGTGAGTTTATCCCCGCTGGGTCACTCTTAATAGTTTACGTTGTAGGAATACACACTGAGCAGCGACGAAGTTGGCGAGCATTATCAGTAATGTCATGCTAACGTTACCTTAGCCTCAGGTTAGCTTAGGTTTCCGCTGCACGCCAGTCACAGCGTCTGTGAGCAAACTAAATGTCACGCACTCACAAACGCGGCTCAATCCGACAAATTCAGCACACATCACCCTGAGCGAGGTCAGCAGCATAAGTTGGAGGACAAACAAACGGGGTGTTGACGTTACCTGAGAAGTTGACGGTCACCGGTGGTTCCCGTGTTCACCGCTGCGGTCGTGAAGCTGAATGAGCAGCTGTCCCAGCGAGTCCTCAGGGAAAACGCTTCACCATAACAACCTGACCTGCGCACTGTCCTCCCGCAGCACGGCCTCCAGCAGGGGGCGACAAAGTCTACAGGCTCCATCCACTGAATGGCCAAGCAAACACACAGTTTTTCACATTGGAGGCATTAGAGGAAATGACAAGGATGAAAATAAAAACACAAATAGATTATAATTGTTTGTTTGCCTTAGCTTGTTTGGAACATAAAGGAAATACAATATGAAGGTATTCAGATGAAATAAGTATTGAGTTTAGTATTACTACTTTTTCCAAAACAAACTGCTAAATTCTGTTACACACTTTTCATCTTCTCTTTTAATGCCTACTAAATTACTGTGATGCCCACTTCTGTTAAGATGTGTTTTTGATGTGTATTAATCTTATTTTTCTGTGTTCATATTTTATTAACATATTTTATCATATCATATTTACTTTACTTTACATGTCAGACGCTTTTATCCAAAACAACTTACAAGGTCAAAGAACTAACAAGTACCAATTGATGTCTGTAAATTCTGTAAATTAAATTCTGTGTAAATTCTGTATAATAAAGAGCCCTGATAAGTTCTAACTTGTCAAGATAAAGGACATGCTCAGAATTGTGTGTGTAATAAACTCATTTAAAAACAGTTTGGACCAGTGAGTTTTCAAATGTTTTTTAAAGATGGTAATAGTGTCTGCAAGTCAAATGTAGCAGGGCAAGTCATTCCACCACCAGGGACAACAAAGGAGAAAAAACTGTGTTGGTACCGAAGGACCCCATGAAGAGGGAGTTTTTAGTCTCCTCTCTCGTGTAGATCTTAATAAGCTGATATTAGCTTTAAAAATATCGGTGCACATATATGCAAGATGAGATCAAACTCTTAAAGTTCAAAAACAAAAAAAAACAGTACAAACATGAATTTCATCATCTTATACCTGATATAGGATACTTGAAGGCCTGATCAGGATTGCTGCAGAATAATTAATGAAGGCAGCCTGGTAGCTCGATCGGTTAAGTGTCAGACTGGGATGCAAAAGGTTGCAGGTTTGAAACCCGTCTCACTCCTAGTCCATCCCCTACCAGGTGTGTCCTTGAGCTAGCTTTCTGTAAGTTTTGGATAAAGGTGTCTGCCAAGCAAAGTAAAAGATCAGAAATGTGCAGTATAATATATCACATACAGTGAAGGTGTCTAATCAAGACTCTAATGTTTAGGTTGTCTTGTAGATCAAAACAACAGATTTCCAGCTTTACTTTTCTTGGCAGATGCTTTTATTCAAAGCGACTTAGAAGGAGCTAGTGCTGGGTGTCTGGCTCAGGGACACACCTGGTAGGGAATGGATTAGGAGTCAGACAGGATTCGAACCTGCGACCTTCTACTTCCCAGTCTGACGCTTAACCCATTGAGCTACCAGGCTGCTTTTATTAATTGTTTTAAGTTTGACGTGTTGAACTTGGATAACACTATGGACTCTTCAGCCAGTAATTGCAACCATATCTGGCAACAGAACCAGTAATAGATGCACACATTACACAGAGTAGGCCACATGAGTCAGTGTAACAGATTAAACATTCAGTCCCACTCATGGGAAAGTTGGAAAATTTAACAAAGATTGCTTGACTAGTTGTTTAGTCCAAAAGACTTTCCCAGCAGCATCAGAATCTGCTGCAAATACCCAGAAACAGATCAGACCCTGTGATGTGTTGACCCCTGCAGTGCCTTGACCAACCAGAACAGTTGTGACACTCTGCAGACACACAATGAGGAAACAGTTTCTAAGCACGAGCTACTGTTACCGCGTGTGATTCCCAGGATAAGATACCCTACATTTTTATGTTTAAAAATATGGATATCATAATCAAAGGTTACCAATCTTAGAAATAAAACACTTAAAGATAAAGGTACACATATACTCATGATACTAATGTAACAATAATAATTTGTTATATAAAGATCATGGACAAAATAATGGTGGTGTGAAGATGTCCAATCACCGTCCCATCACTGCAATGAGAATTAAATTGTGATGCTTTCATAAATCCCAGAAACATCATTAATCTGTATAATCTATTTGAAAACAGCTGAGAATATTTTTAATGTGAAAAAAAAGACATGATGTAGTTAAGGTTCATGTTTCATTGTTGTGTGTTTTATGCTGAACTAGTGGCAGAAATAGATTCAGAGACTTATTTAGCCATGGATAGTTGTTATACTTCGTGAGACAATCCTTTGTGTTAGGCTGGAGCTGTAAGATGATGGTATACCTCATCAAACACTGGGGACATATCTAACCCATGTGTACACATTACAGCATGTAATCACTCCAGTGAAAATCAGTGAAAACTTTCTCTCACTTCATCTTCCACTGTCACAGAAGACCTAATCTTCATTCCTTCTCTCCACCTCAATATCAGGATGCATCCCAGGACAAGCTTAGGGGGGATTTGTCCAGACACAATCAGTCCATGTGAACAGCCCTGTCCTGGATGCTACTCTATTCATATGGTTTTCTATTCTTCTGGTGTGTGGCTCACTAATCCAGGAAAACCCTATTAACAGGCACTCCTGCAGACAGGAAGGGATTGATTGACAGTGCTTATTTAAATCAGTGTTTGGCACTAAGCACTGAGAAGACATTTAAACATTGTGTGTGGTGGCTCATGGGTTTTGCCTGTACATGTTTAATTACCCAGATGGTGAAGATAAAAATAAATGCATAACTTTGACATGTATGTCTGAGCATAGAGTGATCTCTATATGGCTGCTGTCTGTAGAACTAATGCTTTCATGCATTGGGGAGTGAGGCTTTTCATTGATTGTAAGACTGAAACCACTAGAGGGGGATCATGCTTTCAGGCTGTGCAACAGTGGAGCGACCAGAGAAGAAAATCACTGAAATCAAGTGGCGCAGGTGGAGGTTTGTTGCTCACCATTTGACCTGGAAAACGTCATTAAACCTTTTGCGTATTAGTGATAAAACTATAAAAGTAAGTGGTAAGTTTTCTGCACACGGGGTTTTGCTTAAGACTATGAAACCAGAGCATCTGAATTAGTCCTCTTTAGTTTTTACCATCACCTAATCGGCCTGGCAGGGTGTGCGTTTGGACCTTCGTGGGGAAGTCGGATGCTATTTGGCGTCATCAAATACGCACAGTAGTGAAAGTTGAATGTAGGCCACGCACAGCCATGACCACTGTGTGTAATCGATTAGAAGAGAGAAGCTGTTGATTTGTCTTTGCGTGACACATTGCAGTAACGCAATTCCTCGATTGAAGTTGAGTTTCGTTCACTTGTCATCACTGAAACAAAACGCTGCGTAAACACAATCTTGCAGCGTGACACGATATCAGAAAAGTCCTGTAGGTTGTTGTGTGATTTAGTTTTGCTTTACGGGTAGTTTCTCACTGTTGGCCTGTGTGTGTGTGTATGTGTGGGGGTATGATTGCTCATGTATAAGGTGTGAATGCCCTGCCCCACTACGACACTTTGCAGCTTGTAAGCGCCAGAAAACCCACAAATGGTGTTGAATGGTCCCCGAATTTCCTCACATGCTAAGTAGCTGCTTTGGGAAGAACCAGTCTCCAGCTTGCCAATGGGGTTTCTTCTAATCCAACTTGTTTTCACTGTCTTGCTGGGAATCGAGAGTTTGCACATTAGCACTGTGTTAACTTGAACAAAAGACATGCATTCCCGAAACTTAGTCTTTCAGCGCTGAATGACGTCCTGCGACGAACCAGAGAGACCCAACTGTGCGCACAACACCCCCGACTGCTGTGCGCTCTGAGCTCTACAATAATTCTTCCAAATTATTTGCTGACCAATTACAATTTGTAAGTTGTCCCCAGAACATTGTTGCGTTTTGGGAAGTCTATATACAAGGCTTGCTCCATGGATGAGAACCGAGCTGCCGCGTAACTCAGACACTGAACGAATTTATTTCTTATAATCTAAGAAAAATTCAGTGACTGATTAATATGTTGGAGCATGTTATCCAATGCTCATCCGTTTATTGTGATTGGCACCTTCTTAATCTTCCATTGTTTGTTCCATTCCTTTTGTATATTGCTTTCCAAAAATTGTTGATTGCACGTAAGCTTCAATCGAAATTACTTCTTTCTTGCACCCCCACCCCCCACGAGTTTTACTTTTCGCCTCTGTGACCAAGTGTCACTTCCAAGAAAGGAAAAAACAACAACTTTAGACTAGTTAGACTCTTACAGTTTTTAGGTGAAGAATTTGGACTCTTCATAAAGAACTGTTTGCGGGTATTTAAAAATTATTACCAACTCCAAATATGCACTTTAGGCAATTGTGCGTGAATCTTCTAAGCGCTGCATGTTTCCAAACCAACCCCCCCTGCGGCGATCACTCATTCTGCTCTCAGATAACGCGTCATTCTCTCCTCGATTACGCAGCGGGATTTACATTAAACTGTTAATTGTTTGCTCTTCAAATAGAGTCAGCCTGGAGCCAACAGTCTGCCAGAAGTTAAGGACCGACCCCTTGACTTCCCTCCCCCTCTCCGCTCTCCTGTCCGAACGTGCTTCCCCCCTGGATGATCAACATGACAAAGCACTGGACGGAGCACAGCGTCTTGGCACCACCCGCTCTGTCCCACCTTGGAGAACATCACGACCATCAACTTGACTTCCACAGAAATGCGCACAGCTTTCAACCCAGCGGTATAACGCGGAGCTCTCCGGTTCAACATTGGCCTCCTCATCCACCTCAGATGGTTCCACAGCAGCCGCCGCGCTTGGAGAGACCAGCTGCGCGCCCCGAACTCCACAGCGCAACCGCCTTTATGGATAAAACCGCACCACCAGGATCATCTGGGCCGAATGCTGAGGACGGACACTTAAACATGGAAACTGTTAACAGGGACTCATGGAACGACGAACGAGAGAAAAGCAGCAGTGGAAAGAAGAAGAACTATCAGCGATATCCGAAACCCCCGTACTCATACCTTGCTATGATTGCAATGGTCATCCAACGGTCCCCAGAGAAGAAACTCACTTTATCTGAGGTAATTATCAAAAGAAACCGCTCCTGTTTCTTGGGGGAGCGGGGAGAGAGATACTTGATGATGATGCTCACTTTATTTATCCCGCATTTTATTGCGCTTATTGACATTTATTTATTTATTGCCAATACATAGACAGGAGCATATATACAGCTTACAGTGTGACACTAACCAGCCACCCCTAGGTGACACTTGAGTGACTTCCATTCTTGGTTTGCTTTGATAACATTTAACTGCTGTGGAACCAGACACTGATCTGTATCAAGAACAGTGATAAGTACAGTACGCAGTAAAATGATGTTTCAATGAATAGCCCTTGATTCTTTCTGGGTTCTTTAAATGGGCTGCTATGTAATTTTAGTTTTTACATTTATTATTGAGTGCTATCTGCCATTGAAGTGTACAGTGCAGTTGGATGCACATCTGCAGTCATGTCTTGATGTACTCCGTTGCTGTTACAACATTATGGTATATCTAAGCCTAAAAAGTCTGTGCACACAAATCTTCTTGTGGGCTAATGCTTAGACAGCTAAACTGATTTTTTTGTTTTGTTTCCAGATACTCAAGGAGATCAGTACTTTATTTCCATTCTTCAAAGGCAACTACAAGGGATGGCGGGATTCAGTGAGACACAACCTCTCATCTTACGACTGCTTTGTCAAGGTTTGTGTACAGTATAATTTAATGGACACAACCCTTGACGTGTTTCGGATCAGTGATACTGAAGGAAATACGTCCAGGGGTTTATTTATTGTAATTAAGTTTTTTTTTTGTGTTGGAAATGTCAAATGAAGTCCTCATCTCACTGAACATCTTCCATTTTCCTGCAGGTGCTGAAGGACCCGAGTAAACCCCAGGGAAAAGGTAATTTCTGGGCTGTGGAGTTGAGCCGTGTTCCTCTGGAACTTCTCAAGAGGCAGAACACAGCTGTGTCGCGCCAGGATGAGACAATCTTCGCCCAAGATCTGGCACCATACATCCTACAGGGACACAAGCCAGAATCTAAGCTGCCCTCTGACCCCGTGACCTCCCACCCTCCCATGAGCTCTGAAAACTCCTCTCCACCACAGGAGGACATGTTCCAACCCAAGCTGGACTCATCCTTCGCCATTGATTCTCTACTACACAGCCTACGACCAACTAGCGCGTCTGGGGGTGTGGATGTGATGGCCAGAGATTGCTGGGGCGAGGTGATGCACCCTCGACCCTCACCTCCTGCACGGTCGCGCTACACATCATCTGCCCGTAGTGTCTCTGCCAGCTCTGCTAGCCCAGCCTCCACCTCCTCCTCTTCTGATGAAGAATGGAAAGCTGTTTCCTTCTCTGGGAAGCGTGTTCCCCCTGATGGTGAAGCAGGGTCAGATGGTTACGACGACTACAGGCCACCTCTTCACAAATCAGCCAGACGAGAAACCGTGGCACCTCCATGGGAACTCCCTACATCCTATGCCAAATATGCTCCGCCCAATGCCGTTGCTCCACCAAGCATGCGGTTCAACGGAGGTCCTCTAATGCCTCTTCATGGTGGACTTCCCATTTATGGCTATGGTAGCTCCCCGGTGGCGCCTGGTCACTTCTTAGGTCATACATATTGGCCCATTCTCCCCAGTGGGCGGGTTTCAGTCCCAGCCCCTCCCTTAATCATGGATCTGGACAATATGTTGCAGTCTGTGCCTCCAAATAAGAGTGTGTTTGATGTGCTGGTACCAGCCAATCAGAACTCTCACCCACATCATCACTCAACCAGTTCGTACACACTGCAGAACGGGCCTCCCCTAAATAGGTACCCCCAGTACTGACTGACGGACTATGACTATGAGTCCTTCAAACACGAAAGGATAATTCACCACTATGATGGAATAAAGGAGGTTTAATCGAGATACACAAAGGAAGCATTTGTCTTGCAACTCCTCGTCAAGTCTTGATACTTCTAGCTGAAGGAACGTGTGACTCTCTACTATGCAAAAGGTGCTAAACTCCAGACAACATTATGATGGATTCATGTTTAGGTAGAAGAGACGCACCTCAACAATCTTTGGACTAACTCAAATAACTATACAGCAAACAGTTGTCTACCTCAGCCTCACACTGTGTGTTTTACTACAAGCTCTTTGCACTGCCAGTCTTATTTGCACTGAATGTTCTTTCTTGCATGATTTCATTATGATTAGTCTCCAATGTCGTTGCATGTGTTGTCATTTAACCTGGGATTGTGTGTGTCGTGAAATACTATGAAGGGCTCGAAATCTGAGCTGCAATGTATCAAATGCAAAATATATTTTTTTACATTTTATCTCTAATGGTATAATGTCAGAAATATTCCTTTTGTCAGCGCTGGGTCACACAGGCACATCCTGTTCAGTGTGCAGCGTCATCCATCTGATAAAAAGTGATTGTGTTTTTCAGATTAGTGTTTATGTTTTCTGATGCAGTTTGTGAATTTGACAGTCTAATAGACAACATTTGCATATATTTTTAATATTTGAATGAATCTGTAAGGTTGTGCATTCTGGCACATGGCTACCTACCACTGTACAACTACCTCAGCCAGGGACACGTTACCTGTGCACTTTGCACTGCTGGTTATTTGCACTATTCTATGTCATTGTGATCATCTTCCAAATGAATTAGCTCATTAATGTCTGCCTATGTTGACAGGTGAATGTTGTGTTACTTTTGTGCCATTTTCCTGTGGTCTTGTTAAAGGTCTGTACGGTGCTGAGCTAAAGTGAAAACTCAGTTCAAAGTATCAAAAAAGGTCATGGAGAGGAAAATGGTATTTAATAAAACTGTTTATTTTTAAGTGTGCTGCCTAATGTTGTACATTGAATCCAAAAGAATCTGGACTCTTGCAGCTTTTTGCAAAGTACATTTTATTTTCAATTTTAATTTAAACATAAAAAATATTAATATTTTTTGCTAATTGAAATCACAAATTTACCAGAGTGTTTGAACTCTGCCTGTATTTAGAACTCAGTCCACCTGTGGACACCTATAATAAATAAATAATAATGAATACTTTATTGATCCCCTTGGGGAAATTGTTGTTTGGACAGCTGCTAGACTTGTGTCTACGCTACTATGGGACATCGGTGTCTTGTCCAAGGACACCTCGACATGTAACCTGGTGGGACTAGGAATCGAACTCGCTCACCCTTGGGTTTGAAGACGACTGCTCTACCCACTGAGCTATCATGCCGCCCTATGTTACTTAGTTTCACCGTATTTGTTCATGTGGTTGTTGTGTCCTGGTTTATTTGTTTTCTCTTTAAACCTATTCTGTGGTGGTTATGTACAATATAATTAACATGCCAATACGTGACCAAATTCTACATTAATCTAACTTGTAAGTTACATATATTATTTATTTAGTTCTTTGTAGACAGGGTTCCTTCTCTAAATGCAGATTCGTTATTCTCTTGGCAGATAGTGGGAGATTTGCTACAGCAACATGGTTAGAGTGTGGTAGTAACATTTAACACAAGGAATTAAATAATTCTAATGTATAAAACCTCTAATAACCCCCATTGCATTTATTATTTTTAGATGTAAAGAAATTATTGTAAAACAATCAAAAAAGTTAAGTCCCTAATGTAAAAGAGCAGTGTTGTTAGTATTACAGATCACATTATTACTAAAGAATTCACGTATGTCTGTGAAGATTCTCAGCTGTTCAGGACATGTTTTTCTAAAAGAAATGCTGTTCAGTGGCTGACTTGCTTTAAGTTCTCTGAGACGTTTCACCTCCAATCCAGAAGACTTTGTAAGTTCATCAGTTCAGGAACTGATGACGATGGATCGTTTGTTTGGGTGTCGTATCAGATGATGTTGGTAGGTAAAAGATGCTGTTACTGTTTACAAAAAATATTATACTTTGACTCATGACTGACAGCTGATAAAGTGAAGAGATCATTCCAGGTACACGCACACACACACAGCTGATTTACATCACCAGTCCAGGAGCTGTCAGCCTCCTGCTGCTCCCACTGCTGTGGCCTCTATCTCTTTATCAGCTACCTACGCATGCCTGCACTCCCTCCCCATCCTTCCTCCTCTGCTCCCTGATTATTCCTGACCCAGAGACGGGAGGAGGGGACACTACTTCGTCCCCTTCCCCCAAATACAAACACACCCACCCATTCTGGGTTGCATCTCAACATTCCCTCATAAATTTACATGTGACTGGAACTAGGTGGGTTTTGTGTGTTTCAAGTCATATGTGCATTGTATGTTTTTGTATAAACCTCAAGGCACTGCTTGACCAAAATGCAAGTTGGAAAAAAAGAGCGCTCTCATCAGTAGAAATTAGGCGTATTTATTTGTCTTGTGAAAACAGTAAAGGTTACAGTTCAACTGGCACTGACATAAATCTAAAACTCTTCAGTACTCAACCATACACACCCTAAAATGGTTTCAGAATATATTGGTTCTTGAAATGAACCCTGCCATAAAGTATATAGTTTGTCAAAATGTGACTGAAATGTTTTAAGGTTTTTATGAAAAAGTGGAATGTTAACTCATCTGTATTAATCAGACAAATCTGACTGAAACAGAATCTATGGCTTGCTAAGCTGGTGCCTTCTTTTCTCCTCGCAGTATAACAAATATACTGTGGTTAACACCAATCATTAACTTTCCTTCCATCTTTTACAAAAAGCCTCTCTCTAATTCTTCGGTCTTTCCAGTTCGTCTGTAGCCCACAACTGTTTTTTTCTTACTCGTTTCTCCTCACACTCCTTCTTGTGCCATTCTGTAGTCAAAGACGCTTCCTCTCTCAGAGAAAGTCTCATTTAAGCGCCTGCGTTTGGTCTCAGTTCTTCTGTTAACTTCCTCTTTACCATAGCCTCCACCTCCAGGGGTGTAAAGACAGAATACGTCCTGTCCAGGGAGACACACAAAAACAGTGACCTAATTAATACCATTAATAATATATTATGTAAATAACTAAATAATATATTATTATGCAAAAATAAAGTATAAGCTAAAATGAACACATCAGTTGTATGTCTCTCATCTAACCACTTGATCCTCGAGTTTAAGTGGACATACGCACCCAATGTCACTCAAGGTGTTTGAGATTGTATTCAGAGCACACGCAGTGAATTGTATTGTGTCTGTATTTCTGTCTTACCCCAGGCTGAAGGCCGACACTGGTTTTGGCTCCCAGGTTGAGAAGTCTGCCGTCTGCTCTGTGGAGCAGGTTCAGCCCAGCAGCACCATCCTCACCCCCTGACCAATGGCAAGAGGACAGAGGATTCAGTAAAGACAGATAAAGAAAGAGGTAACAACCCATAAATTATGCAGGTCAGAGTTTACCCTGGAGGCCATAGGGCCGTGTGGACCGTCTCTCAGTTAGTACAGACAGAACAACCTTCTTCCTGAACAGAAGCTTTCGAATCACACCATCTCCACCATAATATTTTCCCGCACCGCCTGAGCCGGGCCGCAGAGAGAACTGCTCCAAAATCACTGGATACCTGAAAACCAGTACAGCACAGACATTTCACTACACCAGTTTAGACTTCTTTAACTAAAACTTAGACTCCTGTCCCCTTAAGCCCCCTGAATCTGAGCAACTTTTGCACTACCTTGAAATAAATGTATGTTTCCTCTGATCCATGATGACCTCTATTCTGACAGGAGCCCGTGTCATGCAGTGGACCCCCACTGTCTGTAGCCACATAGCAAATGAGTTCAGCCTCAGTTGTGCCTGCTCAGCAGCAAGTAGCACTGCAACTCGATGGCCATGATACACGTTAGCTCATGACATGATATAAGTTTCAGAGCACCTGCAGCTACAGTGAATGTATCCTGTTGGTTGAAGCATTGCAACAACCATTTCCAGCTGTCACTGGGTGAGCAGACGCAGCTGAGGGTGAACCCACTCGTTCTCCGCCCACAGCCAGCTGCATGACACGGGGCGTTGTCAAAATACAGGTCAACCTTTCCCAATGCATCACACAGAATGCAAAACGAGGTAACACATAGGTAACTCTCCACCGTGACTCTTACGGGGCTCTGTGAGTGTCCCACCTCTTTTCCAGAATCTCTGGGTCAGTGATACGGGTGTTGGTCATGTGACTGTGGACTCCACTCCTCCCATTCCATCCTGGCCCTGCCCCGACTCCACCAGCTACTGTTTCATAGTAACCAATCCTCTCATTTCCGAATGATATGTTGTTCATGCAGCCCTGATCACAACAATAAATTAAGAGATTAAGATGGGTAAAGTTTTGGTTGTGTTCCTTCCGATGTCTAAATAAACATACACGGTAAAAGCACAAACATTATTTAAAAGGTTGTTCTCACCTGTGACGCGGCGCACACCTCAAACGCCCTGAAGATGATGTCAACCACCCTCTGGGATGTGAGCACATTTCCTCCAACCACAGCTGCATTTGGGGAAGGTTGGAGAATTGAACCAGGGGGGATGATGACCTGGATCGGTTTGAGACAACCCTAAGCACGAAGGAAGGAACCAGATGACGATTATATGCAGATTATATGCATTATATGCATGTTGTGATTGTTGACCCTCAGTGTCTCAAAGCAGCCTGATAGGTCACCCCTTCTTAAACATTGTTACATATGTGCAACATGAGTCTTCATTTGGAAATATTTTCACCTGATTGAGGGGGATGTCCTGTCCAACCATGCACCGCAGGCAATAGATAAGAGCGGAGAGTGTGATGGCTCGTGGAGCATTGCAGTTCCCCCAAACCTCCGTTCCCGTTCCTGTGAAGTCAAACACCGCACTGCCCTGTGGTGACGGAGGTTTTCAGGTTTTATTGCAAATTCACTCATTTTTAAATTCAAGCTTTGAATAAAAAGCTGTTGCGTTTCTATAGAGCTGTGTAAGACAAAAAGTTTGGACTGATAAGGGGAGAGTCTTGCTGCTCACCTCTTTTTCATTAATGTGGACCCGCAGTCTGATTGGCGTGCCATCATCCATGAAATCCTCCGACTCCACCTCCAAGGCGCCGGTCTGTTGCTGTTGACGATGTGCAAAGTCTCGCAGCATCTCCCTCACTGCCAGCTCTGCATTACTCTAAAAACAAACACTGTGATGCTACAGCACAAGAAGTCATTTCTAAAACTATGTTTTAGGACAGTCTTTAGTTGAACTGCAGCCATATTCACCTGAATGTATCCCATGTAGGCCTGGACCACAACCAGCCCATAGCTGTCAATCAATTCCTCCACCAGCTGGCTACCTCTCTGATTGGCTGCCACCTGAGCTCGTAGGTCTGACAGGTTGTCATGGAGATTACGAGTCCCAGAGCAGCCTGGGTACTGGGCTGGGGCCATCAGAGCTTCAGTTACAGCTGATACAGACAGAAAGAGAAAAGGCAATCTAATTAAGAACAGAGAGAGAGCAAAGAGAAAAAAACATGATTGGGAGGAGCGGAGCAAAGAGAGGGGATGTGAGTAATAAATAAGAGGACAGTTTTAATGATTAACAAACAAGATCTATCTTAGAGCTACTTTGACTTCAGAAATACAGTTGTGACTTTGGTAATTCATAGATGCATCTGAGGGTGGGATTTCCAAAGGCGTCACATACCTTTCTCGCCACTGTAGTAATGTTATGTAGTAGTTGTTTGAAAGTGCTATGCTCTGATATGTGAGGTCACAAGTACAGTAAAGTCTCTGTCTGGTGATTTGAGGATTCTTTGTGTTTAAGGTTATGTCTGCTCTCTCCTTTCATCAGTTACTCACATTTAAGTTCAATCATCTCCTTTTCACTTACCTTCTTCCTGGAACATGCCACCAGTGACTAGTTTAAAGGAAGTGAAGACAGCCCCCTCCTGCTGAAGACTGGTGGAGTGAGGGGGCATGGAGCCTGGAGTGATGCCACCAATGTCTGCATGATGCCCTCTGCTGGCTACAAAGAACACCGGACTGCTCACCCCTTTTTTAAAGACCTGCGGTGAGAAGAGGGAGAAAAAGGTCCATGAGAAAACAACACAAAACAAAGGATGGTGCTGAGAAATTGAAACTAACTGGTGTGATGACTGTGAGGTCTGGAAGGTGACTGCCCCCAGCGCACGGATGGTTACTGAGAATCACATCCCCTTCTTTCAGCTCTGTCCCCAGTGATCTGATCTACAGAGAGAAAAAGCAGAAGAAAGAACATCACTAATTTACTCTGTCTGATGGTTGGCTCAGAAACGCCCTCAACAGAAACGTGTACAGCTACATATCCCTTACCTGGTACTGGACTGTTTCTTGCATGGCACCCAGGTGGACAGGGATGTGAGGTGCATTGGACACCAGACCACCATCCGGTCCGAACACAGCACAAGAGAAGTCGAGGCGTTCCTTAATGTTGGTTGAGATGGATGTTCTCTGGAGTACTCTGCCCATCTGCTCTATAGAGATCAAACTTTACTTCACTTTACTTTGCTTGGCAGACGCTTTTTTATATACAATATACTTCTGCAAAACTTTTCAGATCCGTGATGATTTTGACTCCTCTCCGTGCTTTTCTCCACAGTCTTACCTGCTATGCTCATGAAGCGGTGGGAGAAGATGGAGAGCTGCACAGTGTTGAGCTCAGTGCCCAGGACACAGTGAGGGTCAGAGCCTACAGTCATGCAAATATCGCCTCCTTCTGTCAGATGGGCCTCACAGCACGGCTCCACCAGGATGGTGCTGAACCAAGACAGAGCAGAAAAACTATTCATACTGTACATTTATATCTAAATGGGGTCAAGAAAAAGAAACGGTGAACACTTCACTGTCCTGCATTGACATAGATTTTAAATATTAAATCAGACATACCAGATACCATTACTAGATTTCTTGTTAATTTAAAAAGTGGGAAATGCCTGCCTGTTCTTGTCAATGATGATTGCTGGGCCCGCAATGCTTTGACCACATGGCAACTCCTCCCACAGATAAACACTTGTGTCCAGGTAACCATTCTTAAAGTAGCACTTGGTCACCTACAGAAAAGATAAATACAACATCTTTCACAATACTTTGCTTTATTAAAAGAACACTGACTAGGATAGTTTCTTATATTTCCCCAGTTAAGTTAGAATTCAAGGCGTTCTCGTGTGTTTGTGTGCAGCTGTGTCCG
>JAUMHF010000012.1:18984880-19020083 GCA_032359275.1 Microctenopoma steveboyesi | reverse complement strand
CTAGGATAGTTTCTTATATTTCCCCAGTTAAGTTAGAATTCAAGGCGTTCTCGTGTGTTTGTGTGCAGCTGTGTCCGTGATATACCATCACTGGTTTGGCTTGTTCATGTCGCATGTTTGTCTTATACACTGATGTGATGCCAGATTTCCCGCAACCCCTCACTCTGATGTCATCAACCATTATTGGTCTCTCTGGGATGGTGAAGCCAAACTCCATCAGATAACTAGAAGAAGAAAGAAACAAAGTGAGATATCGGAATATGTCCGCTGCCATGTTTACTAAGCCTCAGGCAGAGGCTTAGTAAACATTCTAATTTCTAATGTGAAAAAAATACCAAAGAAACTTGATGTGTTTCATTCACTCCAGAGTGTTTATGTGTTATTGCAGCCAACCATGAATAAACCAATGGCTCAAAGAACAAGGGAGAAAAGCCAGAACTAACCATTCAGTGAAAGCGCTCTGGAAGTCTCCTGCTCGACAGGACTGGGCGTTGCTGAGGTGATCTGCAGCGTTAACCATGAGAGCACAGTCAGTTCCCTCATAACGCATGTGAAGGTAAACCTCAGTGGTAATCTGACTGCTGCAGGACAGGAAAATAAGGCCACATTAGTGCCGTAAGTTTATGTCACAACTATATATATTGATTTGTTCAACAGCAGGTGTTTAGCGTGCATCAGTGGTTCTCTGACCTGGTGAAGCCGCGAGCACCGAGAGTATCGCGGCAGCGTTTAGAGAGTTGCTCAACCCTGCAGTCGATCTCTGTGAAACTGCCCTGCTCATAACGCAGTGAACACGGCTCCTGCACCTCCTCCACAACATCAGCTAGAGCCAGACCATAGGCTGACAGCACCCCACTGTACCTATGGAACACACACGCACACACACTACAGCTTAACTTACTGTACATAAATATAATATATAATAACCCTAAATAAAAAAAAAAAAAAAAAATATATATATATATATATATATATATAAAACAACCTTACTTATGTACAAAGACAGTCTTCATCCCGAGTGCTCGGGCAATAGCACAGGCATGTTGACCCCCTGCACCCCCAAAACATGCTAAAACATGGTGAGTTGTGTCATGGCCCTTAGCCTATCAGGGTGAAAGAGGTGGGGACGACATACAGACAGATATTCAAGAAAAAATATATATGAATAAAAAAGGATAAACACAGATGTTAACATAATTATGACAGTTATTTTGTTTCTGTTTCATCAAAATCCCACCTGTGTCAGAGCTCTGATTGGCCGGCACATGGCCTCATTTGCAACTCGAATGAAACCCATTGCAACCTCTTCCACGCTCATCTCCGATTGGCTGTTTGGCACGCTGTTATGTGAGTGGTTGGCAATATTTGCCTTCAATTAAAAACATTGAACAATACTTATTATTATTCTCTCAGACTTACGAAGACAGCTGAAGCTTTATTTAATATGTCGTAATATTACCGTCTGTGCCTGGTTAGAAGACAAGAACAGGTTAATCTCATGGGTGAGATGACGGAAGTGCTTCATGGTCTCCTCCAAACTCAAGGGCTCATTCTCCCCAGGACCAAAGATCTTTGGGAAGAAAGAAGGGAGGAGTCGACCCAGGGCTAAGTTGGCATCGGTTACAGTCAAAGGGCCACCTAGGAAAATAATTTTGTTAAGGTTTCCACACGCTTTGCTCAGGTGCTGCATCAGGAAAGTCTGTACATTTAAAATACACCATAACCACTGCAAAACAAAAAAAACCAATAAATCATAACCCAGAACCGGAGGGTCAACACAGCAAACTTAAGAGAAAGACTAAGGAGAAAACTAAAATTTCCTGTTTTGATATAGAAATAAAATTATCAATACAATGGAGAGAAAAGAAACAGGACAGGAGACCACACCCTGATATTTATGAAGCAATAGAGGTTGAAGAACCAAGATGTATAATAATGTTTTAAGGACTACATGCCAACAGTGGGAAAATTAACCATTTACCAGACAGTGGACTGAAAAGCAAGACGAGCTAAAAGAGTAACGGAAAAAAGAGAAAAGCTCAGTTAGAAGAAAACAAACTTTCTGTTACCTTTTCTGTAACAGGCCGGTCCTGGATGTGCACCTGCAGACTCTGGTCCAACCACAAAAATCCCTGATCTGAAAGGTGAGGAAGGTTAAAAGAGAAGGGACATAGGTCATGTAGCACGAAGAATAGAGGAAAAAATAATATGTGACAGGACTGATGTCAAATTTTTATTATTCTGTTGTCTCAACTTAATGCTTGTCATGGTTCTACAGTTGACATGCACCTCACTTATGTAATATTCTACTGGGAACAACATTTCCTGCTGAAAATAGTTAAGCAGCAAACTGAAATATAGAAACAAATTAACAGCTATGTAAACACATGCATCCCACTGACCTGAAGAAGAGCCTTGACCCTCCACCTGCAGCCACAGTATTGATGTCCAGCTGAGGTGCCTGCAGGGTGACTCCGGCAGTGGTAGCCTCAAACACGTGTTCAAACTGGCCTGCATACCGGCTCACGTCGGTGGATGTTCCTGGAGCAACGAACAAGAGATGAAGGCACGGACAAATTCAGTTTTCAGCTTGCATTAACTAAGTTGCCAAATTTGAAACAAACTACAGAGAAGTGAGTTTAAAGTATTACTTGATGATCTGTTTATGAAACGTAAAAGAGAGAGAAGAAATCTAACACAGTGAAGAGTTCTCTCGATCAAAATTGGAGACAATTCAGATACTTATTAATTTTTGCAACAAAGTACTAAAAGACAATTAGAGAAACGTGTCCCCATGCTTTGTGAGAGTTTGTTCTAAATGCTAGAAGGACTCCCTCTACATTCCTCCCACTCACCGCCCATGTCGAAGCCAATCACAGGCTTCTTTTCCATCTGCCTGTAAGCGGTGATAGCGTATCCCACCACACCTCCTGCAGGGCCTGAGAGAACGGCTCGTGAACCACAGAACTGCTCCATGGGAGTAAGACCTCCATCTGACTGCATGAACAGGACGTCCACATCCTGAAGAAAGGGAGAATCGTAGTGACACTAGTGACATCATTTATACCTTTATAACAGCATTTGATCAATACAGAAACATGAAGAAACACCATACAACACACCTTAAGGCAATCCTTAAAGCCAGAGGTGAAACCTTTTAAATACTGATGTATTTTGGGGGTAAGGTAGGCGTCAGCACACACTGTGTAGCCCCGAGGTACAGCCCGCACCATAGGCATGACCTCGCTCGACAGAGATACCTGGGTGAAACCCAGACGACGAGCCAGGGTGCCCACTGCTTTCTCATGATTAGACCATCTTAAAGCAAGAGAAAAGCGAAGGATTAGGGCGGGGTAAAGGGGTGGGGGGGTAAAGTCGTCGATAAACCCCGCAGAAATGTGCCTCCCTGCCTTAAAGTACTAAAATAAGCTGCACTACTGACGTGTATGAGTGCAACAGAAGAACAGCCAGACTTGTTATCCCACGAGACAGAACTTCTGTCAGGTCTTTTTCCACGTGATCCAGATTCAGCTCCCTCCATACTTCCAGAGAATCTCCAGTGCTGCCTAGGAAACACTCAGAGATCAAATGGATTACTTCCCTTTCCTTAAATTATGCAGGACAGCTAACCACATGTCTGCCATTAACTGAACTGACTTTACATCACTACAAACCATGATTGTGCATGTGACAAATAAAATCTGAATCTGAATCTTCTACACTTTAAAATCAAAGGAGAACAAGAGTAGAAGTCAGAAAGTAGATGTAGCACAGGAGAGTGACAAAATAAGAGGGAAGTTCACTTGACGAACTAGAATTACGGCACTGCATTCCTCCACCAACCGCTGAAACTCCAGTTCACATGCATGTCTGTTCAGATTCACTTTAATACATTTATGCATGAGTACCACACCTAATAAAATTCCCTACAGGCATTTCTGTGACACATGTCGACGAGACTGGAAAACACAGGAACCCTGACCACCAAAGTGTAATCAGTTTGTCCTCGAGTAAACAAATTTGAAGAAAGGTGTTTGTCTGATATTACTTACATAAGAATAGACTAGGCTATACTTGACATGTGACCATGACTATCAGTATCAACATTTTTGTTTTGTTTCACCTGTGACAATATGTTTGGGATCTCTCCTGGGCAGCAGACAGCCATCTTGCATGAGAACGACTCGCTCATCCACCTCTATTACCTCCTCGTACAACACTTCAGGCACAGACACCTCCTGTTAACAGGAAATACCTCAAGTTCAACATGGGTGGATGAACACCAACTTGCTCTGTAAATGAACATACACTTCACAGACACATCCATAACCACGTGCAGTCTCTCTTTAACACTAAATAATGACTAAACTGTCTTTTATCTGTGAATGTCTTTCAGTTACATTTCAGTGGCAGCTTTACTTTTTAAACTCAGACTAAGCTGTACAGGTGTATGAAGCAATCGTTACGAACCAAATCAAACAGCCTTGGCCTAGCTTGTGTGCCAATGTGCAGCAAGTCCTTGAAGCCCTTGGTGACCAGCAGTGCAGTCCTTTCGCCTTGCCTCTCCAGCAGAGCGTTGGTTGCCACCGTTGTGCCCATTCTGATCCAGCCAATCAGAGAGGTGTCTACCGGCTGGTCACGAGGAAACACCTGCCCCGTTTCCTGCAGAGATGTAGGTGTGGTATTATACAAAATAACGACTGCAGTCTGATCTGATTGGCCCATTAATATGATTATGATTATTTACTACGGTTCTTCCGATCAAACCCAGCACGTTTTCAACTCCCCGTGTAACGTCTCAGTAGCATCCACCTATTAAAACTTCAGGAAAGCAAATTGATCTAGTCTTTGTATATATGAAAGCGTTCTTGCTATTAATTTATAAAAGCGTGTATCAATAAATGCATGGATCCATCATGCCAGTTTACCTCTTCTAGGACTCTGCGGATGCCCTCAGTGGGAGCATCTTTGTAGTTCTGGGGGTCCCACGACAAAAGTTTGAAGACCCTCTCTCGACCATCAGGCAGCTGGGCAAACAAATCGGTGAAGGTGCCACCCCGGTCAATGGCAAAGTTAAATTTCCTTCTCGTGTCAGCCATGATGAAGAGAGAGGGGAACTAACTGCAGGCACAGAAAGTACAGTAAGACAGAGTTGGAGATGAGCCTCTGTAATATACACATGAAGGAAACACTTTTCATTCACAGAGGTAAAGGCAACTTTGCATCAGTGGGTCTGACGTCACCACATAATATCCACATGCGCATCCACTATAGTCCTAAAGGAACACGTTGTGACCATGTTAAAAGATCATCTGCCTACTCAACACGTATAGGACTTGCTCCAGGATTCGGTGACAGTCTTTCCTGAAGGAGTCTCAGGAATATCACTGAACACACCATCAGGCCCCCATAAACAACAACGCTTTATGTCGGATTTCTTGTCCGCGCTATTCCAAAGTATAACAAAGAGCAACGAGAAGGCTGTATTGACCTGGTGCAATTAAAACGAGCTCCGAAATCCTCCTAAAAGGCTCCAGCACGGCTCAGCCTCTCTGTGCATGCGGTGATCGCCGCTTGTGCGCAGCTCTCCAGTCCGAAGTAACGAAGCTAAACAGTCAGCGATCGCACCGACATCTTTTACTCACCTGCCCGTCGTTGCTGCTATTGTGAGGTGTTAATATTTGATAATTCCGTCACTTTTTAACAGCTCTGGATCCTGCAAAAGGAGCCACGTTGGAGGAGAGTTGCTACTTTGTGCAGCGCACGCACGCGCAGCTAGCTGGATTTAAACTCCGCCCCCTGCGAGAAGCCGGGCTCTGACATGTCAATAAACCAAAAAAAATACATGTACATTCCTAATCTACAGATATTATAGCATGGATATTATGATTGTAGTGCAGATATCAATACAATTTAATAGATACTTTTTCTGTTTACGTTTTAGTTTTATTATGATTGATTTATATTGTATTTATTGAAGGATAAGGCATATTCCTTGTCAGTCAGTGTTTCTAAGATGTTTTCTGGTTTTATCTCAGAAACAATAGCTCATCAGTCATACAAATATTGATATAATACTCATCTAAAGTGAGTACTTCTCTAATTTTCACCTTCCCATATATATATTATCCCAGCAATAGGAAGACATGAGGACATGACAATTTCAACAGTTTTCATATTTAAATCCAACCATACACCAAAACACATACACAGAAATAAGTCTAAAGGCTGTTTATTCATAATTAAGGCAGAAGTGGTTTAGCAACACAGTGCTGATAACGGTGAGGACTTATTTATGGCTTGTCAGTAAGGGGCAGTAGTGTCGTGGAGGGATTTTTTTTCTCCTTTCTGCTAAACACAAGGTGCTGTTGGTGAACGTAACTCTCAATGTCTTTGAATAACTAATATGTACACCTATGAATTAAACTATATTCTTAACATTACCACAGATACAAAGCTTTCACGTGTTTATAATAATATATGAGTTACTTAATGGGAACATGAACTCAGTGACAACATATGTTTACATAAGCCTTCTGTCACAGAAACTTTTGAAGTATTGCAAGAATCGATACACTGTGCCCTTCATTGATTATGTCACCATCCAATACTCAGGTGGACAGCCGTGCAGCAGAGATACGGACTCAGTGACCTATGCACCCCCAGACAGAGCTGCACTGCTTGTCTAATACAAAATGAACTCTGATTAAACCACAATCAGACTACAAACATACTTCTTTGGTAAAAAGACACATGCATTATCAGCCACACACAAAAACAGACCAACCATGTGACCCCATAAGCTTTCTTAATCTATGTATATGCAGAAAAATTGCATCTCAACAATACAATTGAATTCATTGCTTTTTCCCAGAAAATGTCATCATAACTGTGTTGCAACTTTTGTGCACAAAAATAAGGTCACTTCAGTTTGTTAATGCACCCTGCACACTACAAAAGCAGAAAACAACACATCCATATTGCTACGTTTGCAGTCAATCATTTCAAAAAGGCACCACACAAAAAAAGGTTCTACTCTTTCCCAGCTACTTCTAACCAAACTTACCGCAGCCATTAGCAACGATTTGCTAAAATCACACAGCTTTCATTTCCATGTCTTTGACAGGACAAGCTAAATGTTACCATGTTATTCTTGTAATTTCGCTTATACTGACGCCAAAGGCGAAGAGATTATTTTGACAGTAAGTGATGGTTAAAATATTGCTGAGAATGTTTCCAGTTTTAACACCGTGCACAGTCAGTTTTAACTTAAATATCTGTTCAAACACCATACTCTGTGTAACAGAAACATTATTCCAGACTCAGTCTCTCCATCATTTCTTCAATCTGACCGTTCAGATGCTCAGTGGCAGTTTTGACATTTAGGGTGGCATTTCTGATTGTTGATATTGCAGCGACAACCTGCACTGGTGTCTCCGGGACCCTTGGAAAGCAAAAAGAAAAGGACAGCCCTTTTGAGAAGCAGTATTTTTTAGCTTTAATGAAAGCTAATAGTTTAATAAATCATTACGAACTATTAAACACTAGATAAAAGAAGGTACATTACATTAAGGTAGGAAAACATATGCAATGAGCAATGATATCTTACCCGTGGCCCCCAGCGGGGCCCTCTGGTTACCCAACAGATCTCAGTGTGACAGACAGTGCAACGCAGCCAATCACACCCATCCCTCTTCTGCACAATGATGCTGCACTGGGGGCAGTGCATTGCCTCTCCTGACTGCACTAGAGTCTGTTTGTGAGACACAAAGAGATCAAAATCAGCAGTGTTGAAATACTCTGAAAGAGTGTCCTCAAGCTTGTAAGTGAGTGAAGCATACAGACAGGGTGAGTCTGTGCTGATAGACTAAATTGGCAGCTGTTTACATAGAGAAGAACTAATTGTTTAGAGAACTTGTGTGTGATTACCATAAGAAAAAAAACACAGAGGATCTTCCTCTATTGCAGTACACACACAGTTAAAGCTCACCTTAAGCAGATGTGTTGTCCTCCTTGCTGCAAAGTCATTTATAGCACGTGCTGCAAGATCGTCCTGGTATTGCTTACAGTTCATTCCCTCGTGGATAGACTTTGGAAAAAAGAAAAATTGGAACAGGAACAGAAAAAACATAGAAAACTCTTTCCTTTAAACAGCAGTTAACCTAAGTTCAACACATAGATTAGAAACACGTGACTTATTTTGTGTAGATTCACAGAAGTATTAGTCCAGTGTTTTATGATGCCTATAATCTTAGCACAAAACACTGGATTAAATGATCAGTTACAGTTTTATTCATGAATGTACCATACCTTACAAATCAGGCAGTTGTGTTTCCCACAGACAGGACAGTGGAAGACATTGACTGTGTCTTCATACACACACCAGCCTGAACAGTCTGGAGTAGCACAGTGATAGCTGCCCTCACATCGAGACTCTGCCACTGACAGACCTCTCTGCAGCCAGCGCTCATACTCCTCTGCTGGCACCAACTGCAAAGCGGAAAGAGAGAGAAAAAGGGACAGGAATAGTTAATGGTAGTAATGTAAGTGACTTATTGTAATCAGAGTTACATAGACAACAAGACCAGGGTGACACAAGAGCAGACACATAATTGTGATGGGTGGGAGTTTATACTTAGTATAGACTCTAACTGTAGTTTCTTATGGCAAATACTTAATGTCCAGCAGCTTGACCGGCCGTCTGTCGTTTCAAGCTTCAATTGCAGCTGTGGCCGTATGGAGAGGCCAGCAGCTGCTCTTTGTTGGTGAAACTCACCGCTCTGATCTCCCTCTCCTGCAGGAAGCAGGTACAGGAGTAAGTGTCATCTCTGAAGGGACAGGATACCTCGGGCTCCTCACTCAGCATGATGACTGAGCGCAGGCACTCTCTGGAACAGTCAGAATGACGAGAAACACCCAGGATATTAAACCAGCTAAAAACACGCTCCTTTCTATGAGCAGCACCAGTGGGTGACTTTCTATGAACTACACACCTGCTTCATTCTCAAATCCTGTTTTGCCCTTGATAGTTCTGAATGTTACCTGCAGAAACAGTGAAGACACTCCCTCAGCAGGACTCCCTCTCCAGGCTCCAGGTCCATATAGCATATCCTACAGTCCACCGGCTCTGGGTTAGGCACCAGGTCCTGGCCATCCATCATCACCAGACGAGCAAAATTCTCCTTGCGCTCTTGTTCCTTAGCCTGAGAGAGGGGTTGTGTTTTTTGGAGGGTTACACTTCTTCTGTTCAGTTTTTATTTTCAAACGCTACAATAAAGTTGGTATAGTTTAACTATCAAGGAGGAGATACATTTACTACCTTTCTCTCTGTCTCACACACACATACATGCTTACACATGCAAACACACATTGTTGATAATCATTTTAATTTCTATGTTTCACAAGATATATACAAGTGCAAATTGACAGATATGGTAATACATTCGATTTAGTGGCAACCTCTGCCAAAACCACCCAATGTTCAAGATCAACAGTGATTATAATAATCCAGTCAATTCAAAGACATTTGTAGTCTTATTATTACAGTATGATTGATAATTTTATATATATATATAGATGTATATAGCAGTAAGTTTATGAAACAAAAACTCTTTGTTAGAAGTACATGATTGGTCAGCTCTACTGTTCACCATAGCATTATTTGCACAATTTGATCAAATGTGAAATCCACTTTTTTTTCTACAGTGTCTCTACTGTGGGTTATCATGTAAAACACAATGCACCTGTATCACCGTCTATTGTGCTTATTTTGCCAATACTAGGCAAAATTGAGGCTTAAACATTTTCACTTGTTTCAGATCATTTCAAATGGGCTTGTTAACCTACATTCAATTCAAGACAAAAATAACAAAAATCATATGCTTAAAATTCAAGCATATTTGTAGACGTGCATACTAAAACTTGGGTTTGTGCTTCCTTATACAATCAAAAAATGAGTGTTTTTCTTGGGGGTGCTTGAAAACCGGTGCTACAACTTTAAACTGTGTCACAGTGTGTGTGTATCTGTCTGTCTGTCTGTGTTCAGGTGTCCTGGTCCAGGTTAAACAGGAGTGAGTTGTTTTGAGCCCCAGCACTCCTCAGCACCTCTCTTCTCCCTTTCTCCTTCAAAGAAACAGAGACAGAAGAGAAGAGAGTCAACCTGAGAGAGCCTGCGAGTTTAAATCCAAATGTCAGATTTGATTCAATTTAATACTTCCCTTTCCACTTTCATTTCAGGAATGTTTTGTCCAATTTAGAGTCCAATATTATTTGGATGTAATTGTAATTTTCAGCTGTGACCTCTCTAACCCTTGAGGCCAAACTCTTTGTACATGCAAAGAGCTGTGAAAAAGTATTTTTACACATTCTCTTTGTGTAATAGCAATAATATTTGTTTGATTATCTGAATCATATGTGACAAATATGCAAATTATTATTAAAACGGAAGGGGGCAAATACTTTTTCACCGCACTGTTCCTACCTGCTGGTATTGTCTGATAGCCTCCTTCTCCTGTTGGATCCGTCTGAGCTCCAGTGCATCGGGTCGGTATCCATCAGGAATGATGTAGTTGTCAGGGCGATTTGTGCTGCAAATCTCACAGCCGGGCCGAGTCGGTTTGTTTATGTAAGTGCAAGAGGGACATGACCAACCCTGTAGCACAGATTATACTTTTATTCTTTGCAGTGAGTCACAATTCTGTGGTGAGTTTAAGTTTCATGTTAAAGCTGTTGCTTATCAATGTGTTGAACCTAATGCAATAACTGCTGCTATAAATGTTGCTGTGTGTTACCTGAGTGGAGGCTGTGTTGGGGTTCAATGCTTTATTGAGTTGCGGCATCTCTAGGTTGATGAGATCTTTTAATTCACTGATGCTTGCTCTCTCTGACCCACCTGAAACATTTTAGGGAGAAAGTATAAATAAATAAGCAAGGAGTAAGGAAGTGATGGCTGAGATGTCTTACACGCCGTGGCCTGCAAAGATTTGTCAGTTAAGCAATCAATATGTCAAATGAAAATAAGAACAACCTGTGCCAACTGTTCTCTAAATATTGTTTTATACATGAACAGTTGTGACAAACCCACCTATTAATCCCATCACTCACCAGTGTTGCTGCTGATGTGAAGTCTAGGAGGCAAAGTGGTGTACGATCTCCGGTCCTGAGCGGTGGAGCTGTCTGCAGAGGTAGCAGGGAGCGGAGGTGTGACAAGCGACAGTGATGTAGGACTGAGGAGAAGGGCACTCTCCTGGTCCTGCTGGAGGACTTGAAGTGTCAAGCGAGCATGGCGTGCTGACAGGAGGTACAAGAACGCCGTGTCGCCATTCTGCCGAATACCATATGAGGCCAGAGTGCGCTGGTCAGTGCACAGACACTGTCCAATCACCCAGCGCTGAACCCGGGGATGGAAGCCATATTCTACAAACATCTGAGAAGGTAGAAAAGGAATAAAAACAGCGAATGACAATGGACTGGACAGAGAGAAGTATTAACTGCAAAATAATGATACTGTTTAGAGACGAACCTGCTGTTTTAGTGCAGCAGTAGTCATATGCTGGAAAACTTTCACAGTGACGCAACAGGATGAGAAAGAATCTTCAACTACAACAGCCAAACTGTAACATAAAATTAAACAAGCTATTAGAATAAATCTACAACCATGTTTCAAAATGTTAAAAATAACTTCTGTTAACCATGTTCCTACTTGATTTCAGTGTGTTCATAGTCTCTGGCAGAGGGCTGAATCTTGAGCGCAACACATTGTCTGGCAAGTGTAACAGCAAAGACAGAAGCAGACTGCATGTCACCTGCTTCTATGGCACGGGTCAACTCTATGCAGGTGTCCTCTACAGACGCAGACATACACGAGACGTAAATGAGGAAACACTGGCAAGAAATGTTCAGCAAGCAAGTCAAGCATCAGCAGAGGTTGTTTCCATACTCAAAGCAGACAAGAGGTGGCAAATATGTCCGCAAATAATGGAAAAACTATGGGTGAATTCAAAAACACAGGGTGATAATCAATAGGAAAATGGTCAGCATACAAACCTGTTCCTTGCAAGGCCAGTGTGTTCTGGAGGTGGACACCATCATGCTGAGGGGTAGCTGCCAATGAGAAATGTTAGAGTTAAAAAAAGAATTTACTATTGACACAAAAGAGACACCACCAATAAACATTCAAAATGTTCCCATTCTTCTAAAGACACGAATGTCTGAACCTTGGCCTGGTTGGCTTACAAAGGGAGAACAAGCACTTTTTGCTATATAAAGATCACTAAAAAATATGGGCCTGGGCTAGTGTTACAACTACAGCTGCTGACTTCGTGACTCAGTCAGTCACGGCTGTAAAGTGCACAGTTGTGTATAAAAACAGACGGGTGAGACCAAAAACCCAGAATTGACTCCAACAGTGAGGGGATCCAGTGGTTTTGTTATTCTTTCGGGGACATTTGGTGGTGTGCGTTTACTTGTCCCCTTACAGGGAAAGGTCATTGCAAGTTAAACCAATCATTCAGAGTTTTTCTTATAATTTGTCACTCATCTGTGTTATGATGTCAGCACAGATTGGTTACATAATCTGGTTTATTGCCAGTTTTATCATCTTATCATTCTATAATTACACTCGCAGGCTACCGTACTTTATTAGGAAAAGCAAAATTCCAACACAGAAGCTCTAAAACAGGTCCAGTTACCACTGAAAATTCTTTTTTGGGATAACCATGACCTGTATCAGCAGATATCACGCTCTGCCAAATATTTTACTTTTACAAGGTCACGGTGGGTGGTAGAGAGTATTATTTTATAAGATGTTCTAAGGTTTGCCCTCCTCATACAGAATGCATGGCAGAGCTGCTGTACTGGATTACATTACATTGTATATGTGTACACAGTAGTGACCAGTAAGCGTATGGTTTAGTAGTTTTCACATTCTTTTATCCATGTTTTCTTTAACTTTACTTACATGACTGTTACATGACAACATAAGGCATATTTAGTGCAATTTTGCCTAAGGCCATGAGATGAAGCTTGGTTACAGTGGTTAAAATTGACAGTAGCTATGTTTACAAGCATCGATCAAGCCAGTGAAAATCTCGTTTGTTCAAATAAACAATCTGATATGCTCACAAGAATCTGATGCAAGGACAAAAATCACTTTCTTCACCGCCTCTTCTCATGGCCACCATCTAACATGAAGTGTTTTTTCGATAAGATGGGTGACTGACCTCTGCGTGCCTCTCTCAATGACGACATGACGACAGTAGCCCACTCATGAGCCTCCTTCTCAGAGCAGAAGTTGAAGCTGATGCACTCACGCGGCGGAGCTACCAAGCTCAGCTCATGACACTTAGGTGACTTCACTTCATAGTTCACAGTCCTCAAATCAAACTCAGCGACTGTCTGAAATAAAAGTTGGCAAAAACAAGAATGAGAGTTGAGATGGGAAAACATGGATAAGAAAAAAATGCGGTTGCATTATACCGAAAAGGCAACGATATACGTCACTTGACTGGGAAAAATATAGTTTTTATGGTCCATTATACCATACTAAACTTGACTTGAAAAAATTGTAGTCAGTGCAAATAAATATTAAACATCAAAACACTAACATACTGTATGTTATATGCTGAGGTATTTCTAGTATTTGAGTGTGGAATAAGACATCGCTTAACACTTGATGTACGTATTAAATGTAGCTGAAATAACCAATGTGTATTTAAAGTCATTTTTAAGTGAACAATGTTCAAAAACCAGGTGGTTCTGACTTGAGGGTATATTGTGTGACTTTTCTGTTGTTGTGCACTTTTTCATAGACTAGATATGAGCACTATGGGGCACTATAGGTCACTGATTGCCTCCTTCGGGGGGTCAGAATACTAAAATCTTAAGGAACCATATATTATTTAGTAGCATAAGTTTTTAGGACTGACACAGCCTGGTTACATGTAGAGTCCTACACAGGCGACGTCCATGCAGGTCTATAATTAGTTTTTTAGGAGCCCCCCCAATCACAAGCCAGCCACAATATTACACCAAAAACCTTTGACCAAACAGGACACTCCAGACACAAACCATAACAACCCCATTACTACTACTTGCTGCTGTGGACCCACCACACTCCGGCCAGTCCCGCTGCTGTCCTGCAGCGACAGGCGGAATTCCCCGGATTTCCCCGGGTCCATGCTGAGCTGCAGGCGGAGTGACTCATCACCTGATCCCGGAAGACACAGCGGCCGAATCCCAGAATGGCACACAGACACCCGGACAGACATAAGGACGGTCTGGCAGCCGAGCTGTGACTGCGAGGCCCCATAGTGAGCGGGGAGGGCGGCAGACTGGTCCGGCGTGCAGCCCGGGGTGCGAGTCCAACCGCCTGAGCTCAGTGACATCCTGCCAGCGGACTCATGTAGAAAACAAACACCCCGGGTCCGCTGGGCTGTTTACCTGCTGTCCCACGATGTTGCCTGCCCCCGGCTCGAGTATGTTTAGCGATACTTCTTCATATTTTCTCGCTAATAATACACGTCTCCGGGTTAGATAGGTAATAGTTTCCCTGACAACAGGAAGCGAGCGACTGAAGTCTGTCAACAGTTTGAAGCCACTTTCAAAAACTAGTCCGAGCTGGAGGTTTCACTTCTCTTTTCCGCTGTCACCAAAGCTGCAGTCTCAGAGAGATTTAATGTTTCCTTTCAAGCTGCGAAGCAGTAACTATGTCCTCTTGACAGCGTGAAATATCCCCTGGCATCGAGGTTATCGAGGTAGTTTGATTGTAGTAACGCTGATGTGTTGTTAGTGCGTATTCCTTCTCCACGTACCGCGCATGCGTCACTTGTAGGGTGACGTAAGCTATTAAAATATTTATGAAGGTTGTTGCTTTTATTAGAAGCGCGACAGATGAGCTTGGTTAGCTTCTCCGTTATTTGACTTGTGGTTATTATTTATCTAAGATGCAATGTTCCTCCACAGATGCATGTCATGTAATGTCTGTGGTTTCAGACATTACATTACTGAAGTTTATGCATAATATATTTTTTTGTGCACAATATGTTAATCGTATTTGACCACAGGGGGGCAGCAAAACATCCAATACAAAAAGAAAAATACTTTACTCGTTTGGTTGTTTGGCCACAAAGTCATCTCTGACACAGACTAATATTAGGACAAAGTCTTTAATTTCTAAATTGTCTGCTCTTTTGACCTTTTTCAGATTGTCCTAAATTTGTTGGAAAATACTGGTGATACCGATTACATTAGCAAAGGCTTCACTTCATTCAGGTGAGCCCTGATATATGAGCCTGCTCTACAAAAGCAGTAAAACAAAATGTATATATTATTTTTCTTCTGTGATAAAAGGCTTTGCATCATATAATAATATATACATGGATAGATACTACACGTAAAATAATGTTCTACTCGTCAACTTTGACTTGAAGTTTCACATTGAACTCGGAAACACAATCCCCAGCTCCAGAGTTTATATATAAATATAATTTAAAGGTTACTAATATGTTTTTCTCTTGTGTGTTTTGTAAAGTAAAATATACATCTTTGAGTAACTAATAAGAATGCAGTTAAAATGCAGTTTGTTCAGAATTAAGCACACTCTTAATTTAAGCTGTTAAAGAAAGCAAACCAAACATGGTCAATAAATACACACTCTATAGGTCACGTACTGTGAGGCAATTAACAAAATATACTGTAGCACGTAAGGGCAGTGACTCAGACAACAAAGCTGATGTTGGTCAGAGTGGTAATCCATACACAAGCAGGACGTCCACAGTCAGTCAGTCAGTCACAGTTATTCCTCTCCTTTTGAATCTAATATTAAGATTTCTTTTTCTCTGACTGATAATGATCTGAAGATTGAAGCTTCTATGAATATGTGTTTGCACAGGTTCTCTCTGGATACTCTTTCTCCCACCCTCCACAGACATGCATTCCAGGTTAAATAGTTATCCTAAAGTGTTAATGAAAGTGTGAATAGATAAAATGGTGACCTGTCCATGGTGTCCCTCTAATGTTCATTCATTCATTCAGTAGTACAAATATAAATTGTTTCTCAGCACATTTCCTGTGCAATTTACAGTGTGGTGTGACAACAAAGCCTCAGCTAGTTACATTCTAATTACTGCAGCCAGACTCTGCATCATACAATCTGAACTCAATACTGCCCCAAAGTGAAGCTGAACATACACACCTGGACACACATGTACAACCATTTGCATTACATGCAACACAAGACAATGATATCCTCCTACTGCTTTGCTACAGATGAGCGAAATGGTATAAGGACGACATTTCAGTTGATTCTTCTACAGCTGACTTACTTGAAATGCATATTGGAATAAGGAAACTGACATGAGAAATGTTAAATTACGCTTCTTAACATGTGCAGTACATGAGCACATTCTACTTCTCACTTATTGAAAATTTATTCCAGCTGAACAATGACTTCTGACAACTAATCCTGTTTTTAAGTGTGGTATCAGACGAGGTAAATGTGGAATGTAAACTTTAAATATTAAACAAGTGCTTCCAAGAGTGAGCAATGTGTATTGATGATGAATTATTATTATCAGCCAGAAAGTTCCTAAAGATTAGTTTCTGGTGGTATAACGGTCCATTGAAGAATACATGCAGGCTTTTGTGGTCCTGCTTCGTAATTTGTAATCAAGCTGGTTGATGAATCATTCATCAGAAACACCCACCACAGTTCTCTGTCATTGTCCGACAGACCTACTTGAGTTCGTGGGTCTCCTCGTGTTTATTAATTTGAAGTTGCCCACATGTCTTTGACTGCCTGATGGACTGCTCTGCGGCGTGACAGACATGAGGAAAATTCCAAAAGCAGACCTGATTTCTCAAAGAGATGAGGGGGTTTGAAGGTTGGGCGGAGGAGGAGAGGGAGCGGAGGGGGAGTGATGCATCCCGTGCATCCCATACTCCGGGTTTACTGTGTGTGACTGACGTTCTTGATTCATCATCCTGCAACCTCACGAGCAGCATGGATATATAAGCTGGAGCACACCTGCTAAACAATAACGACTTCAGAACTCCTCCAACTGACCTCAGCCTGTCACCAAAGTCCAGGGTAAGAAGATGCTGTTTGTGGATTTACATTACACAGATTACTATTAAAGAAAAGGAGAGTACCAAAAGTTCCATGTTTATTCTTATTTTATGATTCATAAATACATCAGGTGGATTACATTATGAATGTGAATAAGTACAATATGATATACTATTCCATTATATGTAATGAGGAAACACTACTTATAATTCTACTTTTTCTACTGAAGTTAAAATAATAATCCTTTCTAACATTTTTACCTCTAACTGCGAGCCCTCTTCCTCCTCTTCAGTGCCCTGAGCGACTCCACGCAGCATGCTACCCGGCAGAGCGGCTGATGTCCCGCACTGCGTCCTGACGAGCCGCTGGCTGCCCGCTGCTCTGGCGCTCCTCCTCCTCCTCTCCTCCAGCTTCAGCAGCGCTCACAGCACCACGGTGGAGCACGACTTCCACATTGTTCACAATGTCGACAACAGAAGTAAGACACGTCCTGACTCTCAGCATTGAGTTACAGCGACTTTATCTGTTATTTCCAGCCACGCTGTTTATACACGTCTTCAGATATGTAATGTTTATTTACTTCAACGTTTTAGAAACTACTTCACAAATTAAAAAATGTTCAGTTAAAAAAGAAAAAAAACTCACACGCATTTAGTGCATGGTAATGTAGCTTAACTTTAAGTCAAAATAAGGGTTTATGTTCAATTTGACATACAGCCAACAATCAATACATCAATAATGTATAATAATCTTCTTCGTGTATATCTTATCACAACTGACAAAATTGTATGGATTTTAATTGTCAGTATTACTTGCCAAAATAATGTTAACCTTATTAAATATAATTGTGTGTATGATTTGAATGACTTATATTACGCATTACTTTCCAAAGGTTCTTATACTACTGTATATTTTCTTCCTTTATGTGCTTTTTTATCTAACAGTAAATATAAACTGAAGTGATAAATGCATAAAGATATAATGAATAGGAGAATAAAAGCCTTGTTAGCACTGTTTCAGCATCTCTCCCTTAAATAAATGAGAGTCAAACAGACATTTTCTCTAAATAAATTTCTTCAAATAATAATAATGCATGTTCACTTAGAAAAGATTATGTGTAAACTTCAACATACAAAACTGTATATAGTCAAACCAGAGATGAAGGTATTGGCATTGGAGTTTCAATCTTTCTTATGTCGTTAAAATATTTTTTTTGTCATATTAGAACTTTAAAGTATCAACAAATCACATGAACTCATTCCATTTTGATCATTATCACTCCTGGTTTTCTCATTTTCACCATATACTTTATGTTAATTCGCTTCTCAGACAAAGCTGAAAGAATGCTTTCTGTTCTGTGGTGACCAGGTCCAGAGATAGACCCTTTCTGGTACGTTGGGCGAGGTGTGAGACCCATCGGGCGCTTTGGGAAGAGGCACAGTAGCGTTGACGCTCTGGGCAGCAGGGGTATGCAGCCTGTCGTCAGGATGGTGGAGCTGCTCCTCAGCAGCCTCAGAAACAAGGAAGACCTTGGGAAAGTGCTGGATGGGGAGGACAGAGATTGGTTACCATGACGCTGTATGTCTTCATTTTTTTTTATCTTGAGGTTATTTACTCTTTCATTCTCTAGCTCTTAACTGTATTTCTCTCTGGTGTCTGTCACGAGGCCTTGGCTGATAGGATCCTCATTAAAATCCGTCTCCAATTGTATCTGTACATATCAAAACATCTTCTATATTGTTTAATAAACAAGGATGTTGTGATTATATGCGTGCTGAATCCCTATGTGTATTTGTAGATGCACAAGAACAATTTATTTCACATTTTAGGTTTGCAAAGTTTATTCATTTCATAATACTTTTTTTCTTAGAGTACTGTGGCACATAGAGAATCTGTATTTTTTGCTTGATAATATTTTCCCCAACATGTCATATGGATTGCAGCAAACAATTGCACATAAAAGTGAGAGGCCCTGCTATAGACCTGTGCAGAGTTTTCATAGTCATCCACACTAGATTTATTAAGGAACAAAAGTTATATTGTTTTCTTTTCTCTTTTTTTGCTTATAATTCCTAGAGTACCTGGGACAGAGTAGCAAGTTAGATTTATTGTGTGAATCCAGTCTTAAAACTCACGACAATTATACACAGTCTCTTGCACACAACACTGAAAAATTGATCAACTATGATTGAGCAATACACACATTATTTTATATCATAACCATCTTTTCACACACATATACATATATTAACAAATCCTGTCATGGGATTTATATCTTTACATTAGAAAAATACAAGATACTGATGATTGGACCCTTGTAGCTGTGCTTCTCATGAGAAAGTTTACATCAAATTGGTAAAACTGGAAACATGCTTTTATACATAGACACCTGTAGAACTAGGTTGAAAAAAGTACAGAGTCACTGTGCAAAATTAGACATCTGAAAGGCTGGGATGGAAAGGTCACTAAGAGAAGTGGCAGAGCACAACACATGATCATCACACCTTTCACTTCAAGCAGTCCGACATGAAATCCGACCCTGCTCTTAAGCTGCAGCCAAAGCAAACCACTGTGTGCACGGATAACTGATATTCTAACTAATGAAAGAGGTGACAGCAAAAGTAAAAGAACCCCTAAAATGAAAGGCAGTATTCTCAAATCTAGTGTTTAAGGAGGACAAACACAATATGAATCGTACTAGCCGCTCCAGAAATGCCTGTTGTCACTTGTGTTTCGCAGCATTAACCATCATCATCACTACTGGCAGAGTATCAAATGGTAAATGCAGGCATACACTAAAAGCACTTTGAGTTACCACACATGAGAGAGTCTGATAGTACTGACTGAGGAGGGCTCCTTTGAGGAGAGAATAAAGCCTTTAATTTGCAATAGTACTCATTTCAGTGGCATTGCATAAAAATGTTCATTAAGTACAAAAATAAATTGCTTGTAACAAAATCATGGTTTCATGGCATTTGTTATATAGCCCATCAGACTTCATTATGTAAAAATCTTTACAAGATTTTCTGAAAGCAACACAAAAATTCAGACATGGCCCAGTGAAGGGAAACATTAAAATACCGTTTTGTTCAAATAAAAGGCCACGATGTTTGAACGTAAATGAAAGAGAGAAGAAGAAAATTACTTTTGGCTGAAGAATACTGCATGATAACAGCTTTTTTTTTCAGAAAAAGAAAAAAGTAACCAGACCACAGCTGAATGTCAGACCTATAGAGGTTTATGTTGAGCTCAGTTTGGCATTCAGTCTTATTCAAAATGTGTTTCTCTTTTCAATGTGAAAGCGAACTGCTTCCACATTAAGGCTGTATGTGTGTGTGTGTGTGTCTTTCTAATGCTCAGATAGTACTGCATTAGTTAATGGAAGATTTCCAAGTAATGCATTATTACAGTTGTCTTTGCATTGTACAACTAGCTGTAAATGCAGTTCTTTTATATTTGACATACAGATAACGACTTTCTCCTTTACCTCTTACCAAGATGGCAGTTTGTTTTTGTCTGTTCAGAAGAAATGACTTAATTCTGTTCACTTAATGCCATCTGAGAAAAAGAACAAAAACTTTACCTTGAATACTATTTCCTGATAAGTGTATTAATTCTTGAAATGTCAGAGGTGTTACAATCATCCTCCACTGAGGTTTACCATCCAATAGCTGTGTGAGTGAAAACTGACATTCATTCAAAAAAGCTCTGAAGGGACTTTCAGTATGATAAAATTCATCATGCCATTTCACTTGGTGAGAAAGAAGACGCGGTATAAAACATGGCTTAGCCTCTTTTCGGGACACTGAAACAGAAAATTTCACCAATGATTTTTTTTCACATCTCCATTGTACATTAAACCACAATACTCAAACAGATAGAAAAATGAAATGTGGGTTTTTATTCATCTGTACAGATATTTATGAGCAGGGTTATGAGGATTGTTTGCAGATTTTAAGGCAGATACACTGACTGTTGGATGATCCTTGCTTAAAGTATTATGTGCATGGCGAGGAGTAGAGTGCGGTGGATTAGAGGGGGCGAAAGAGAACGAGTCAGTCATTTAAGGTGTCTGACTGACATGGTACCATGCCTGGCTGAGAGTCTGAGTGCTTGGTAGGTCACAAAGGGCAGGTGTTCGCCCCTGCTTGTCCTGGAGGTGGAGACGGACGCTAGGTCAAGGCACTGGATAAGAGGGGCCCCTGTCCCTGGGGCTTGAATGTGGCCCTGAGGGACTCTTTGTGCTGCCGTCACTATGGCCGATTCACTTGATCCAACTTTTCTGAAATGCAAAAAAACCCTAATATTACACAGAGTAGCATGCTCAAGAGAAATCACACACACACAAAAACGCTAGGGCTGTCCAGAAAGGGAGAAACTATCAATAACATATAATTTAATGAACACAGCTGACTGAACTAAATGCCTTCCTGGCTGTAAATTTGGAGCATACTCTATAATGGAAGTGCTAAAAAGGACACTCTTGAGCTGGAATCAATGATATGATTACATGTCTTGGTCACTGATTTGGCCCCATTGTCCGGCGTGCTGTCTGTCTTTGGAGCCAAGCTGAAAAGACCACCCTGAATCAGAGCTATTGTGTGGATGCTGGTGAAGGAAAAAAAAAAGACAAAAAGAAAATAAAGAAAGCCCCCACAGAAAAAGCCTTTCACTGCCATGAAAAGGAATAGACTTCTTGTTGATTGATAAAACAGCCTTATCCTCCTGTACTGTGTTTCCATTTGGCTGCTTTACGTCTAATGGAGCTTTTCAGTTTCTTAGTCCCTTTATAGCAGATGTAATCACTCTTACATCCATTCAGTGGCCAACCTCTTCTTTCGGGACACAGCTCAAAGTGTGTGATGTTAACTTAGGGTAAATAAAAGTGTGGTTTCTGTACCATCGTCCATCTCTAGCTTTCTCTGTTTTTCTCGCACACAATGTCGGTTGCGGTTGTAAACATGGACTGATGCAGTTCACCAGAAGTCAGCACAGGAAATTTCCCTTTTTCTTAACTTCTTGACTGAGGGATAGTTTCACAGCTGTAGAAAGCTTTCACAACTTTGATCATCTTTTTCATTTATGAATATCTAAACGTGTCATTATTAAATCTAATGCGGCTGAAAGTGTGAAATGATTCTGGGAAATATATTCAACATTACATTATTTAAGTATTTGTGAGTTTACATTGACAGAAGTCACGATACGAAACAAATTTAATATCAGGCTCTTTAATGCAACTTTATTGATTTTCACTAATCAATTCCTTAACAAATGATGCTCAGGGGTACAATTTAATGGATAAATAATTTAAAAGATACATTTTGAATTCTATTTTGAAATGCAGTTAATTTTCACATCAAAAGACGGAAGCGTAGGTTTGAAGGCATCTTTGTTCGTCAATCAAAGTGTATGCTATACTTTATTATAGCTCATTTGACGTAAGCTTAATAAAGTTGTTTGGTACCTTTCAGAGGAGGCGCTGGAAGCTTTCTCCTTTGATGGCGCGACGAGTCCAAGGTTTGAGACTGCAATCAGATAATTTGGTTGTGATTACTACAACTGTGTGTGAGAGTTGCTAGAAAATATGAAAGGCAGTGACATACCTTAGCCTTTGGCTTGTATTTGGAGAAGCGATTGCAGGCAGCCACGTTCAACCCAGCTGTTTTCAGGGCCGATATCTTGGCCTCAATGTTTGATATCTTACAGAAGAAAAAGGCTTAATTTGATAAACACAGTCCGTCATCTCAGTCCAGCTTTAATCAGCCGGTATAATATAATGTAAGACACTAGTTGTGTCTTACAGTCCAGTTCTGCTGGTGTGCAACATAAATTCGTCTCTCCTCACTCACCTGTAGCTCAGACTGTTGGACCTGAGCGGCTGCTGTGGCCACCTGGTCTTCCAGAAAGGCCAGTTCTGTGTCTGTGGTGCCACTGCTAATAGTGCGAGCACACTGCTCCAGGTCCCCAAGCGCCCCCTCAAGCCCGTACACAGCACCAGCAGCTAGGTAAACCTGCATGTTTTCAGTCTCTATTAGAATTTATTTACCATGTTCTTGTACTATTAATAAGAAATCCATGCAGGAGTTTAAATATTGGACTACTGTCTAGCTTACATTCTCCTCAATCTTTGTCAACCTCTCATCCAGCCTGCGGGTTTCAGAGCTGTTGGAGATGGGAGAAGCACTCATGGACTCAGACAGGGTGTAGTTCTCACCTCCTGCCTCACCAATCAGCTCCTCGGTAGCATTCAAAACCTTTAGCACCTCTGTAGTGATGCTGCAGAGAGAGGCCGCTGAGTACTTCTGCATCATTTAAAGAATACACAAAAACAGTGCAGTTGTCAGTAATTAACACGATACACATGACAGACCTAATGTGAAAACACATCAACAATTCTTTATTTTCATGAAAAAAGGGTGACATCAATAGGTAATGAACTGAAAAACACCTTTGATAATGGGAGAAAAAAAGGTTTTAAACACAACAAAAGGTTGTCTACAAAATCTAACATCACGTTATGGGGAAAACCAGGTCCTACTGTGGCTTCAACGTTAGCGTTTCCATCAGTCCCATGTGCTTCAAGGTTGTGTTAAACTGAAGACTGAACGCGTGACGCATACACATGTATTTGTCACACTTTCTGTGATGCCTAATCATTTGTTTTGTGAACACGCAGAACTGCACATGCTTGACCTTTAAGGTGCAGAACAAAGAGCTGGAAGTAAAAACGGAGGGGAAGCAGGAAGGAGAGAGACAAAGCCAGAAGAGTAACTGATCTTTTCTTTTTAGGGTCTGAGGATGATGCCTTTGAAATTATTTCATTATTATATGGGACTATTAAACAATCAATTGCAAAAGATCAAATATGATTATTTTTAGGAACATTAGACCTTATACGCTGTGTGCATTACATAAAAAAATCTTGACTTTTTGCCTTTAAAATGTACTAAAAAATAAAAGCAAACAAAATAACTAGAAGGTGTCATTAGATGCCACTGATTTTGAAATGTTATTCGTTAATGACTAATTCACTGGCTGAAGCTTTGATGCTGCTCAGAGAGATGTATCGATCCATCTCAGTCCCACAGACACTGTGACAGACTGACAGATAGGGGAATATAATAAAGATGAAGGAAGGTGCTTTGGTAAATATAAGGCAGTGGGTAAGCAGAAATACCTCTCATCTTGTTTTTAAACACTATTTTGTGTGCTTAAAAAGCCTGAGTTGCCCGTTTTGAGATATCGACTTGGTCTGATCAATGGAGATATGGATGTTTGTTAAGAGTCTGTTAAGAGTTCTCATCCCTAAAGAACCAGGCCATTACTGTAGATCAAATAGACACACCTACACAAGCAACTTTTTAGGAACACTGAAAGATAAACTTATTCATTAAAGACTAAAAAAAAGTTTAGTTTGAAAAAACTTTTGAATGTACAAAGACGTAACAGATTCAAATAATTGGGGCTTAGTTATAAAATGAGAAAAAAATATTCTGATGTGAAAATAATATTTATAAATAATGGGCCCCTGGGTTCTTGATCATTTAGTAAATATTTAAGATTTACTATCTAGAGATGAAAGGTCAGTCACTTGCTACCAGTCAGGTGCTTAGTGCTAATTTTTGCTCTATGTCAGCATGCTATGAAACTAAACTAAAACACATTACAGCAGCTTAAAGTCAGCACATGGGCATAGTATGTTCGTATTTAGCTCATAACAGTGATGCCTCTACTATTGCTTGATGTATGACATGTGTCTAAAGCAAGCGAAACGGGAATAATAAATGAAGCTCATATAATCTGAAATGCTGTAAGTGAAAATATAAGTGGTTAACAGCTTTTAGGTGTTTTTGTTCATTTATTTTATATTACAGGTAGTATGAGCATAAATAAATAAACTATATGGTGTAAATCATAAGTAAACACCAAATAGAGAAAGCCACAAACATCCCTGACGTTGTCACATGTCCTCTATTGATATCAGATCTGTGCTTTGGGGTTTCAAAGGGAGCTGTGAAAACCAACAGAAATAGATCACTTTGATATGTGTCATACACCTTGTAAGAGATGAACATTACTCATAGCCTCCCTTATAATGAGTCTGCTTAATGACCCAACATCGACCCACACACCTCCAATGTACGATCGGTAAACAAGGTGAGCTAATTTGTGTGTGTGTTTTATGTGTCGGGTGACTTTGTGTGGGTCTGGCATAGCCCATATGTTCCTGACTGGAGTGGATGTATTAAGTGAAAACAATGACACTGCCAACGCTGCTGTAACATCTACATATAAGGGATCATAAGTTTCATACAGAAAAAAGGTGATATGTTCACCAACAGACATCGATCATGATGCAATTCAAATTAAAGAGAATAATTTAAAAAAACTAAAGTCTTAGTAATTTATTGTATTGCTGGATAGCAGAGTGCATCAAGAACACAACTGCTACTTCTTTAACCGTGTTGCTGGGTTTCCATCATCTACAGAAAGTTAGACACAGAATGCTGTGTATTTGGATTAGAAATAAATGCACTGCTGCATTAAGTAATAATGGATGTGTCATCAAATGATGTGTACATGCATAAAGGTGTGAATGTGTGTGTACTAAACATGTGCGCTGAAGTAAGGATGGGCTGACTTAAGGTTGCACATCCTCAAGTTGATTTTACAGAATGACTTTGCCTCCTATACAATATCTCACCTGCTGTAAGAGAGAGGAGAGCAACTCAAGCTTCTGCTGTTGCTTCAATTCATTCTGTCCGTCCTGACACACACGCGCACACACACACGCACACCATATAAACACACAGTAAAAAAAAAAAACACACAGAGAAATAAGAGAAAACAAGGATGAGGGATGGAGAAGGACAACGGATATCGTCACTCAAACACATTGATAAGAAAGAAAAGAGAGAAGGTGAAGATAAAAAAAATAAAAAAATTAAGAAATAGAAATGCATCAAAAAAGATGACAGACAAAACAAAAACAGCCCTAGTAGGGTAAACACAAAAGCAAACCATGAGCTATGGATACAAACTAAAGGTTGTATTCACTAAAGGTCTTAACTTACCACAAAAAGCACCAAGCCAAGAGTTTTCTCTAAAGATCTTTTGACAAAACTGCTGCGAGCACCTTTGGGTGAGTAGTATCTGATAGAGCTCCTAAGCTAAAAGACTTGATGATATCATGGTTCCTGAATAAACTTATTTGTACATAATAAAACATCCACTAATGAACAGGTGCACATATTTCTGACTCTCCTTACCTGGCTGTCTGACAGCACCCCCTCCTGGGAAGAGGGTGTAATAGCAGGTGAACTTGCACTGGATTCACTCCTCGTGACTCCTTTCTGTCCCACTTCCTTCTCCGCTTCTCTTTTATGTTGTCTTTTACTTAGTCTGCTGAGCTTTCTTTTGTCTCCTCTGTTTTTTTCCTGGTTGTCTACTTTCTCTTCCAAACTTTCCACTTCTTTCTCTAACCTCTTCTCTCTAACTCTTCCTTCTTCTCTCACCGAGGGACTCTTTATTAGCCTCTCGCTTCTTTTTAGCCCTTGTCCGTTCACTTGTTCCACTGTTTCACTCTCCTGCTGCCTTTCTTTTTCTGTGTCTTTTGGTCTCGTCTTCTCCCACTGTCTCTCACTTTCTTTGTCCGCAGGCCACTTCGCACACTCCTCGTCTGATGAGCTGATGTCCTTGCTGTTGGAACAGTTGGCCAGCTGGCTGAGTCTCGGATGAAGTTGGTCTTCGAAAGGGTCTTCAGGTCCCGAGATGCTGGGCAAATGAGGGGTTCCCAAAGAAACAAAATAGGGCTGTGAGGGCTGTAGTGCTGCTGCATTTGGGGCTAGTGTGTCAAAATTATCTGGTTCCAGTGTCATGGCATCTAACTTGAAGACGTCTGGTCCAGCTATGGACATTGGCAATGTGTCAGGTACTGGTTGTTCTTCAGACAAAGCCCTCTTCCAAAAGACGTTCTCCTTTAACGATGAGAGAGGCAAAGTGGTACATAACAGCTAAATAACCACAGAATAAACCTGATACTAGACTAGAGACTTGCTAAAGACGTGTCTTATCAAATAAAGAAATATCAACTGCTGGCTCCCACAGGTGAAACAACATTTTACAACTACTCAACAGAGATTTTTCCACTGGCACAGTGGGATTCTAATCCTAGTTCTACTAATAATGTATATTTGTGATAATGTACCTGTACTAAGGGGTAAGTGGTCTGTGGACGGCCCTGGTCTTCACTTGCTGACTCTCTCTTGCTTCTCCTGCGTCGCCGTGATCTCCTCACGGGGTCATTCTGTCTCTCCTCAGCCTCGCTGCTGTCTCCCATCACCTGGTAACAGGGATGGTAAAATGAAAGCATGTTCACTCAATCACTGCACTGAAACACATGCATCAGAAATGCTTCTTACTTTACAACATGAAACCTGTTCCTTATTTTACAACAGAGATAGATCTAAAGTTGTGACATTAACAAACAAACCAAATCTAGAGAATACATTAAAACCATGTAGGAAATCTGACATTACGATCAGAGAGTTTCTCACTACTTGAATAGTCATGTTACAGAGTTCTTTTTTGCTTAACTTGAGTATTTTTGGGATAATTACTTTTTACTTCGACTTGACTAATATTATTTTGAAGTAACTACTCTTACTTGAGTACAATTTGTGGCTACTCCACCCACCTCTGCTCATTAAAAAATGTCACACTGCCAAGAGTACTTTTGCTACTGTATGTATATGTTGTTGATAAAAGCTTTAAAGTCTTGTCTTTGTGTTGTATTGGCTCAGTTTATAATAATTAATGTTCATATTGTGCAATCCTATAAAAGAATCACACTTTGTTGTACATAATAATCTGGAGTTTCAAAACAAACAAATCACCTTAGGGTTAAAGTTTACGTCCAAAGCCTCAGAATGGAGAGGATATGGAGAGAAGTTCTGGTGAAGGTGTTGGTGAAATAGAGGCTGGTGATGAGGGTGCAGGTGTGTGTCTGGTGGTCCTTTCTTCCTCAGTAGGTTGTGAGGAGGTTTACGAGGACATGCAGACAGCACAGATGAGGCCTCGGAGTCTGAGTTGAGAGTCTCTGTGTTGGTGTACTGTCCAGAGGATGGTGAGGTTACAGGAAGATGCTGGGTGTATGTCCACTCCGGGTCGTGCTGTGAGTCTGTGTAGTAAGTCTCGTCCGACAGTTTGCGGCGGAACTGCCGCAACGCTGCGCCCCAACCACCTTCATCATCCTCCTCAGAGTCAGATCCCATCTCGTCGTACGCTGATACGACTCCGGACTCCTTTTCCAAAACGCTGAACACCAGGCTTTTCCTCTTGGTTAGCAGGCTGGGCCGAGACAGCTGAGAACTGTGCAGGGCGATCCAGTTACCGTCTGGGCTCTGGAGAACTGAGGATGCACCTGGAGGAAATACAAGGAGCAAGGTGTTTCATGTCATTTGTATTTGGTAAAGCTCATCAATCATGCCAAAAAAATCACACGGCCAGTTCAATGGTAAACATTTTTAGTATACATACTCATACATACATTACAGCATCAATACAAAAACACTGTTAACAAGCCGTTGTAGTCACTTTATAGTTATTAATATACAATGTATGAATTTTGTAGTAATAAAGTAAGTAAACACTTTAATTTATCCTAAGTGTTGAGAAGAAACTGCTCATTTACTGGAGTTGTCCAGACGATCCACGCTCTTCCAGCTGGGGAGTGAGGCAGCCTTAGCCTCCCTCTTCAGAGAAGCGTACTCCTGCAAGCCACTGCTCGCTCCAGCACCTTCGTCCTCTGGACCCTTCTCTGGGGAGTCGTCACTAGTGAGGGAGAATGCTGACTGTGACCGCTGCAAGCACACGCACATACAAATGGAAATGTTTAAAGTTGAACAAACACTCCATATATATCAATGGAGGTCTGTGAGTGGTGCACTAGAGAAAATTACATTTTCTAACATATGGATATTTTAAACTGTGTGTGAAAACTGCGACTGTGGCTGTAATACACATATCTGGTCAGCAGGTGGAGCTAAAAGACAACTTGTCAATTTAACAAGCTACTCTACAAGTATGTGTGTGTGTGTGTTGAGGGTGAATCTGTGTTAAGTTAAGTTTATGTTTAAATGGCACAGAAAGTCTGGATGATGGCTCTATTTTATGCTTATGACAAAGGTTTTGGTTGGGCGTAGTCTACAAACCCCTGGGGTTACCTCTTAACAGCTCGAAGGGGGATCCTGCCTACAAAAAATATTAGTAACAGGCAAATGTGATCAGTCAGTGTATCTAAAGACAGTTTTAATTTAACATTGTACATATGTGTTCAACAGACAGAAATGTGTTAAAAAAGTGTTAATGCAGCGCAGATTTGCGTGTGTATGCTTTGTGTCTAATTGAGTGTGTTTACAGAAAGCTGATAAACAGGGCCTGTCCCATGGTGGGCTGAGCAGTAGAGGAGGATCCCTTCATATTTCACAGGACTTTGATCTTGGCTGAGTGAAACAGTAGGAAACACAGCGGAGATGCCAGGGGTGTGTAGGTTTGATGTTTCGTTCAAACACGGGACCATGACAAATCTCCATGAGTCCCAACTGACTAACAGCGTGAAGCGCTGCCAGGTGTGTGTGTGTGTGTGTGTGTGTTTGCACTGATGATTCAGTGTATGTGTTTCTGTGTTTACTATATAATATATCTCTCTCTGTGGCTGTAATGCAGACTGTCATCTTTGGCCTTTCTTTCTGTTTCCCTTTCACGTTACCACACTACACACTCCCCATCTCTGCAGATACACCAGACAATGAAAGCTACCAACTCACAAAATGGGACCAAGTGGGACCACATAGGTAACACATACGTAACTGGTGTTATTGATTTAAAGTTACAACATTCCTGTGTTTTCAAAATCTGGCAAAGACACTGAGACACTGGCTGGTCCACCCAGAGGAGCACATACCAAAAAACAAACAGAGGAACAGGAGGAATGCCCAGTTTGTTCATAGGAAAAACTAAACCACTGTTCTGTAAACACATAGTGCACAGTAAAAGATCAAATCCTTTGGTCAAGTCTCTGCACTTTACACCCACCAATAGGCCACATGTATTCCAGCTTCAGGCATTTAACAGCTTGAGAACAGGCAGAAACAGTCTCACCAAGATGGTGTAGGAGGACTTGAGGGGGTCCTGTGGTCCTTGTGAAGAAGAGTGTGGTTGAGACGGAGAGGACAGGTCACTGGGTTGAATCAGGGACTGAGGCTGAGGCCAGACAAAGTCATACTCTGTCTGCATCTCTGAACGCTTCCTCCTCTGGATTATCTGGGAAAGAAGAATAGGAAGAGGAAGAAAGAGATGCTATTAGGTATACCGTCATAAAACAAGCTTTATTAATAATAATATTTTGAATGAAAACTGAAATGATCACCCTGTCACATAAATAAAAGGAAACCTTCTCAATCAACCTACTTTTTGTACAATGGTTGTGGCAAGTTCCTCTATGAGTTCTTCTTTGTGGTCCCGCAGGTACCGAGCCTCATTCTGCTTCTCCTGCACATACACAGACATAGTATAACTGTCACATCAAATGTGAATTACAAGCAGAGTGTGCATTTAGTACCCCACCCCCCACCCCCCTCCATCCCACTGATTCAGACAACAAGGGAAGCGGGAGGAGATGAGAAGTAAAAGCCTGTGGCATAGAACGGAGGGATAGGAAAGAGGAGACATAGGAAAAAGAAAGAAGAAGACGTCTCACCAAGCTGTCACTGAACTCCTCTGCTTTAGTGATGGCCTCCTCTATAGCCTCCTCAGCGACACGCAGGGCGACTGTGAGCGTCTCTGCCATACTGTGTCCTGACATCACACACATAGACATAGAACACGTATTGACATCTGTGAGACATGAGATTTCCCTTCGCTTCATAACTCCGTACCTTACCCTGCACCTGAACCACAGAACAAAGTTTAATTCCTGCAACCTGCAAATAGTGTTTCTGGAGATGGACGCAAAGGTCTGGGGAAAATATCTCCACAAATATCGGATGCAGTGTTATGGAAGTTTCTGCAGACACTCATAGCTCCCTGAACAGAACGGTGATTCCTACAAACTTTTCTCCATAGCACCACCCTGAATGTGACATGTGAAAATGTGTCACTGTAGAGTGAAATGGCACTTCTACTGTCAGTTATGAATTGCCATGACATTTATTACAGACATCCTACTTCCCTGAGGCTGAGTTGTATCAGCTCACCGGTGCAGTAGAACAATTGCAGCAGTGACAGTGGATAAAAGCTCATAGAAGGCAATTAAGGTACTAGGAAGGAAGCAAATTAAATAAAACACTAAGAGTGTTACAACCTAAAACTACAGTAGATTAAACAAAATCATGGGAGATGTGATGAACAGTGTCTCAAGCTTGGTTCACTTAGACTGGCTCTATGTGAGCGCTACAGAGAAGCGCTAACTAATGAAAGCATGTCGTGACCAAAGACATTTCAAGGAGAAAGGAGATTGGTGGAGGAAACGTACTGTAAACACAGACCGAGTTAGGGAAAAAAGGGTTATACCATTTTGGAACTGCAAATCTTTAATGCTTAATGAAATTTATGACCAACAAATTACATTTTGATAAACTTGATGTCGACATAACACTGGACTTATTTCGACATGATTCTGATTTGTCTCTTTATTTGTTCCACAGGTTTGCATTAGACATATAACTTGACCCGTAATTCAACCAAAATATATATTTTTAATAACTTAGCCAAAGGAACAAACTGCTGGGGTGGTCCACTAAAACTCAGTAGTCTCGTCTAGTCCACAGTAAATGTTTGTTCGTGGGCTTCTCAAGAGCTGTCATTATCTAAATGGTAGATTTTGATCAGTGCATAAACAACTCATAATTACACACAAACAAGTGAAACTGGATTTATCATAACATGAGACTATTTAGTTGTTTGTGTATTTACTGGCATATAAATGCGTAGACATAAATGGTGCAACTCAAAGTGCTGTCAGCGGTGAGTCGGAGGCTATAATTTAATGTGCGCGTTTGTTCGAGAAGCCACATCAGTGGCTCTACAGTATCTGTGTCTAGTAGATTTATGTTTGCGTGCATCTGTGTACATGTTCATTTGTTTGCAGTTTAATGTCCAAAAGAGCAGCTTCTGTCTTTGCAATTAGTTTTAGTGTTGTGTAGCACTGACTCCCCCCCTGCACACATGCCCTTTATAGAGTGGTCTCTATTTGTTAAAGCAACCATTACTGGGCAATAAACATGAGAGCTCAACCTTTTAAGAAAATGGAAAAACTGGACAAATGGTGAAGAAAATCAATATGGCTAACACCACAGGCAAGAAAGGACCATCAAGTAGAAAGGATAATGTCAATTATAATTGTGGCTGAAATTACCCATCTGTACTGCCTTAAATTGCTGCCCGCTCATCACCACGTCTCTCACCTTCACTCTGTTTGTAGAAGAGGGAGTCACTGCCACAGATGCTGCCATCATTGTCGTTGCTTCCCTCGTGAACACTGCTTTCTACAAAAGAGACAGACAAAAGAGTACGTAGAGAAAAACCTTCAAACTGACAGCTGTGTATCATATCATATTATAATGCAGCTATAGAGTTTTCCTTGCACTATTGCCACATTAGGATGAGGTTATACTGAACACAATCTCACAAATTCCTTTTTGTTTTTTTGTCAACTGTATTCCCTACTTCATTTCGTCATCTTCACACTTGTTTTGCTTTGTTACTTTGACTTGGTGCCTTTTCCCATTGAGGATAAAGAGAAAACAAGAAAGAAACAACATGGCAGTTGAAAAAAAAGAAGACAAATTCCTATGATAATTCATAACATCCAAACAAATCACACTGGCACATAAAACAAGCATTTTCTCAGTACAGATACGCATCACAGTGAAGTTTGTTTGTGTGTATGTTTTCTTAATTCAGGCCAAGTCTCATGTGAGTTACTGTCATATTTATGCAAGTAACTTTAAATTCATCTTATTTTATATTAAACAAGTAACTTTTAGGTAATTTTTAACATATCTCTGAAAACTACAGTAAGTTTAGTGCAATATTTGTGTGTTCTAGGACAGGTGTACTATAAGAGCAGGGTTGGAGAGAGTAACCAGTGAAAGCCCAGACAGGGTGTAGTGGTTACAACATCTCCGCCTTGAAAACCACATATTCCCTTGGTGGCCCATTCAGTCCTGTGAGATATCTCTTAGGTGGCTCCAACTGATTGTGGTTTTTATCATTCTAGTAAAAACAAAGAAAGCAAACTTGGACATGCAGCTTGTTAAAGAGACAAGCTGTGAAACAACACAGGAGAGGGACCTGCCAGACCACCAAGGAGAAAATAAAAAGAAAAGAGTTAGAAAAGGAAGTAAATCCACTGACTGTTCATGCTCCAGGTACATCCCCATGGAGCCAGACTAAACACAAGAGGACAGTTCTATTTCCATGTACTAAATGTATCCAAACCAAAACCAACCGTAGGACTTACTCTAAGGCTTCAGCCCGTACTGCTGGCAAAATACAACCAAACCAAACTTCCTGATTCCCACCCGTGGCTGTGACCTTTTCTCTGCCCCTAATCTAGACAAAAGTGTCCTGCTGCTGCTCTTGTTGGAGCAGGCGAGTCTTGACAGGTGACTCTGATTGAATGCACAGAGATAGTCGCATGACCCTACTGGTTCTGGCTTCAAGCAGCCAGAGCCACAGCTAAGTGCAAACAACCAACAATAAAATGTCCAACCATTGCAAAGAAACCACTCTTTGGACACACAACACCCCACTGTTACTACTGGGTGCAGACTTGGTATCTTCCACATACATACAGTATATTTTGCAGCAATTACATCTTTCAGAAATGGTACAAACACTGAAAGCAAATGCATTTTCTTGTTTTTTTTCCCTTGCCATCAGCAGTAACACAGCCAGCTGTCAGATATGTTATACTATTTCAGTTTTACAGCGAGACGAATGGCTGTTTTAGTGCAGAGCTTGTAAGCCAACAACCACAAACTCTTCCATTACTCCACTTTGACATGCAGTGACATGCTGCAACTCACATAATATTTGATGTTCTTCTGCCTATAACTAGAAGCAATTTAGCATACATCAAAAGTTGGGGGACATGTATATCAACTTTGAGCAATGCGTATTGAATTTCACGCTTCCTCGCATATCTCCATTTACAGCCCCAGTCCTCCCAATTGTGGCATGGGGTTACAAGCTCCTAAACCATTATATGCTTCACTCCTAGGGTTGTCTCACTCTGATTCAAGTGGCATTCAACGCAGCTGTTCTGTTCTCGCTCGGTTAGAGCTGAATTATAGTTCCAGTCCATGTGGAAGGAGACAATAGGTGAGAAAATTACCTGTAGCAGCTCAGGACAATGTAGACACAATGGGACTGGTGTCGGAGAAAGTGAGCTGCCTCGCAAGAGTCACACGCTGACAGCATGTGCAGCTTATTAAGCGCGCGCGCACACACACACACACACACACACATACACACACGCACACACACACACACACACACACACATTCTCTTTTTCTGTCCATTTGGTGCTTAGCATGTAGAGTCTACTGGGTCTAATGAGCAGTGTGGCTGTACAATGAAAACAATGAGCTAGAGGATGCAGAAAAGCTCTTATGAGCTGATGGGAACTGCGTAGTCAGGTGAAAACTTTCCCGCTTTGAGTGAGGCTCTTTAAATTTCACACTGCGTTAATGTGAAAATATTGATTATATCTGTTTTACGTAAACCACCACTCATGATTAAATGAGGTTAAATTATACACTTCGTTTGGCTTTACTGCACTTTCAGGATAACTGCGATTGCCAAATGGGGACACCACATCACTGTTTTGTTTGTTGTTCCTTCCATCCATGCCGGCTGTTCATCCATGAGTCATCTAACACAGCAGCAACGATACAATGTGAGACACAACAGAGTGACACATTTGTCATTAGCTGGCCTTGAATGGGTGTGTGTGTGTGTGTGTGTGTGTGTGTGTGTGTGTGTGCGTGTGCGTGTGTGTGTGTGTGTGTGTGTGTGGGTCTGGGTCCAGTACATTCCTCTTCACATCCAACTTTTGGATTTTCCCTCACC
>JAUMHF010000012.1:18946608-18984780 GCA_032359275.1 Microctenopoma steveboyesi | reverse complement strand
GTGTGTGTGTGTGTGTGTGTGTGGGTCTGGGTCCAGTACATTCCTCTTCACATCCAACTTTTGGATTTTCCCTCACCATGACCATTGTCTCACCCTTGCTTCTCATCGCTTGCCATTCCGCCACTTAAGGGAGAGGAGTAGGAAATTGCTCGATATCGCCATGGCAACTGTACAGAAGACAGCGGTGGCCTCGTCTGCAAGGATGTCTGAGTGAGCATGTGTGTTGTTTTGCGTTTATAAGTGAAAGAACTACACTGCTTTTCTTTTAGGACACACCAGGCACGTGTTCCTATTGGGATTTCGATTCTTTGTTATTCTAAACGAACCACAACCTCAGTGTGTCACTGATGTGTGATTAAAAAAGTGTATTTTACTACTCAAAGTTAGCACCAAGTAAAGCAACACTGGTATTAGATATTCTACTGCGACTTTGGAGATGTATTTTTTCATTTTCTGCTAAATTATAGACTATGTCAAAAATCACTTCCTTTGTTCAATCATTCATTTTTTTTATGAGAGTCACTCACTAAAAGGACTAATAACACCAATTTCAGACACTAATGATAGATCATTATTTTTGTTTTGTCTTTGATGGATGTACACTATACCTCACCTCCTACACAGAGTATTTTTAGAAAGGAGTGTACATGTAAAGGACGTTTTCACTCAACTGTGAGGATTTGGAGGATTTCTAAATACAGCACACGTTTAACACTAGTGATGCCCATATAAAATGCATAAATATATCTTTATTTTAAGTTATAGATTTATCACTAAAAAATTTTTCTATGTTCATCAGGAACCAGGAACTGGTACGTTTGGGGGAAACCAATGCTGTCATGACGGCGAACACATCATACACACAACATGCATGGAGAAACGGTAAAGGCCTCCTCCTCTCCTTCAGCGATCGAAGCTATGCAGTTTCTCTCTGGAGAGTGTGACTGACCTTTTCCTCAACCTTAAGCTTTGTTAAGATCAGTTGCTTTGTTGGTTGCCTTAAAGGACCTCCAACTCCTGACAGAGCCGTCATCCTGCTCACTGTCCGGCCCTTTGATCAGCTCATGGTCGACTCTCTACCTCTCAGCCACTGTTGCTGCAACTAATCACTTGGGGCCAGTTTTCAGATCTCAAGGACTTGAAGCCTTTCTGTATTCTACCTAGAAAGGTGTGGACTTGTTGTGGCTGATCACCTGTCAGAAGTCCACAAGAACAAAGTACAGATATTATAGTTGTGTGATAGTGTTCTTGCTATGTTTGTTTTATGGAGAAATATTTCAGAAGCCAACAGAAAAATAAAACATCTTATTTCAGATGAGAAAGAAAAAACAGATAAACAGTTTAGATTTGAATATGTGGTCAGTTTATTCAAAGAAAATATATTTTATAAATAAAGGTTAAATTACAATAGTTTCTGTAAAATAACCGTCTATATGATTGTGATTCATGAGCATATTCAGTGCTAGTGAGGTAGAAGAATACTGCAGTTAAGAAAATCAAGAAATACTTTATTGCATTTAGCGACTGCCCTTCAAGCTTCTAAGATCTCACCCTTGTATTTCAATGTGGTATTAGGTTGTTGAAAAAAGCAAAATAGTTAAAACAGTTTAATAAAAAAAACCAAGAAGACAGAGACTGGAAGAAAAACAAAGAGAGAGTGTATTAATAAATCAGCTTAAGCTACCCTTGCATCTAACATCCCTGAACTGCCAGCAGCAGCAGGAGGAGGAAGGAGTGTCCAGACGGTTTCCCTTCAATTACAATGCAGCATCTGGCAGCACACACAGTCTCATAAATGTCCTCAGAACAACGGCTGAACCGACAGGATGTCTGTTTATATCTGTTTATAGGCTGGGCAGTAGTAAGAAGTAAACAGATCCGTGCTCAGTTCATTTGTCTCTTTAACTAAGAAAATAAGAGTTTTGTGTGGGTGATGCCAATCTAATTTAAATAAGTCTTAAAACAAATTGCAACTCTAATGAAACAGGGTGATAAAGAGCAAAACAGCAATCTTTCAGCCATATAAATTATTTGATCCATATAACTGACCATCCCAATGGCATCAACAAATGTCTACATTCATGTATTAGTCCCGGGCCAAAGTTCATACGATGGAGATGGATTGACTGTAGCACAAAAGCTTTTAGTATTTTTTACATTTTGATAATGAAACTAATAATAATTTATACAAATTTGAGAGAGAATCCCAAATGCAGGCTGTTCACCATGCAGCCAACAGTGGGAGAAAAACTCCAGGACCACACAAAATCTGATTAGCTAAAAGCTTAGCGAACGAAAGATCAGTTTTGGAATTGGTAAAATGTGACCATGCTGTCGGTCTGTTTCCAACAGTACAAAAACATATGATGTTATACTACAACTGAATATACTTCTCAAAGTATTCGGTACAAATAACGTCATGTAAACTCTTAACGCCCCAAATGCCTCTTAAAAGCAGCTCTGACTGTACACATAAAGCCAGCAATTACTGCGAAAGGTCCAACTTTTTTTAGAAATAAAAATACGTGCATATGCGTACATCAGGGTAACTGCCACTCAACCCAAGTCAGTTGCATTCTTGACACCAATGACAACAGATAGTGATAAAACAGCCATTGGCGCCTGAAATACATGGGTGTTGGTTTTTCTTTAAGTGCATGATAGAAAGACCTTAAATGCACACAAATCTTCTACAGGACCAGGTGAATCAGGAGGTCCTTGTGCTTTATTTCTACATTTTCTGCTTCACCATTGGCAGAAGACAAAGTCACACTGTCCTGGCAATGACAGACTAGATTATCCACATCTAACCTTCTGCACAGTAGCTCAGTGTTGAAGGTTGAGACAGCTTTTGTAACCAGTCACTGAACAGAAATAGATCAGACCAATGTGAAGCGCAGTGCTTATGCTGCTTAACATAAATGTTTCTTTCTTTTTTCTTTCTCTTGATCCCCTGATCCACAATCTTCACATCCGGTTTTTATCTCAAAGCCTAATTTCTCCTTCGAGAAGACAAATAAAGATGCTTGAACTTGATCCTCTTCTCTTTTACTTTAAGACAAAAGGAGTCTTAGTTTTCATGAAAATATTTTTTTTTGCTACATAAACTGGTGAACCATGAGAAAAAGACCTCTCTGACTCACTCCCATAATTACGCTTCAGAAAGGGCAAACGTTGTTGACCCCTAAAAGCCAACTTCAAGTGGCTGTAGTAAATATTACAGGAGCAGTGAAGTGCTAATACATTTGTGTACAGAGTCAGAGTTAGTTGAGGGAAGATGTTGTGGTGCGGTTGAATACAAAACCACACGATTTTCAAATAGCTTTGTTTCTAGTTTAAATCCGACAACATTTCTACTGTATTAGGGAGCTATGTACCTCAATTCACGAACCTTAAATGTAACTGAACTGTTTTGTGCTAATACCTGGTACGATTCAAGGTCCAGCTCATCGTAAAAAAGCCTACTAAGCCACCTAGGCTGTATCCACATGTGATAACAGACATTTCATAGGATGATAACACTGAAAGCAGGTGCAATAAATCTGTCTGTGAGGACAATGTGTAAATGAAACTCAGAGTTGAAGGAGGAAGACTGTGTTTGTATATTGATTTTGTAGTGAATGCGTATAGAGGAAGGATTTTACTTCCTACCTTCTCTGATATGTTATCTGTGTGTTTTTACACCATGCGGTCACCAACATGTCAGCCATGATTATGGCGAAAACCCTCTAGGGGGCACATGCAGAGCAATACTCTATTTGACACACTATCTGTTGCAGGTCTCACAGTGGAAGGAGGTGATGGACGTGAAAGCACAGATCGCTTCTTCTCCGATTTCTTCCTGTTGGTTTGAAGGTCATAATGTATATTCTGTCTGCATATAGATCTAAAACCGTCCCATCCTTCCCACCAGCTGTCATTTCACTACCATTTACTCCACCGTAGTAAATTAAAAAGAAACATTCTTTACTAGCCCATATGTCAAATTATTTCCCCTATGAATGGGTGAATTATGTCTTACATTCTCGTGGCTGCTCTTCAATATGCATGAAGAGAAGAAGCCCATAATAAAACTCTGATAGAGTTTCTGAGTTACATAATAAAAGGAAGCAAAGTAGACCAAGCAAGATGGTGTAACATCGGTTTGTTAATGAGCAACATCTCTGTGTAATTACATTTTTTACAATTAAGTGCTGATTTACTTACTGAACTAAAATCTCATTATTTCTGTTCAACCGAAAGCACAGAAGTCTTACATCACCATCATCTGTTGTTGTGGTATACTTGTCAAGGCACTTGACACATCTCATTATTTGCTGCAAAAGAAACACAAAATTGGGGAAATTTTCCTGAACAGAAAGGATTTACACATGAGCACACATCTAAGTACATCTACGATCATACGACATGTCAGATAGTTAGTGGAAGTGGTAACAAGAGTGTTTGAGAATTGGAAGTGGTATAATCTGTTGGGCTCATGTGAGAAAGGGAGACCAGCAGCCGAGTCACATAATCCTTCTCCTCCAGTTGATGTATGAGAGGAGAAAACAGAGGTAGGCAGAGAGCCAGTATCAGCAAGCAGGAGGGGGGGGGGGCAGAGTGGAGGCGGTGACATGATGGAGGGGAGAGAAGTGGAGAGGAAATCAGAAAATTGAAGGTTTAGAGGGACAACTTTTTGTCCACTCCACATTGTAAAACTAAAGTCACAGCCCGAGAAAGCTTCCTACTGTACCTACAGAAAGAAATTCTACCATGACGATGTCAGTGGGAAATCCAGTCATTACTGGATTATTATTTAGTCATACGCCATTTCTGTAATGATGGCTAAAGCATGAAAGCCACTTCAAAGCTTAGCTCTTTATGTTCTTACTCTTACTCTGTATTTTATTTTCTCAATACTTTTTATAAATTCAACTGTCGTTAGGTACGGTGTGGGACAATAAAGCTTTAAAATAAAGCGTTGCACTTTATTGCTACATTCTTATAAGCTTCTTTCAAACCAACAAACCTTTAGATCCACGGTGAGCTGTTAAGACAACCATGTTGCCTGACACGATGACTAGGCATGATGTAGGCTTTAATACTAACTAGGACATAACAACAGACCTTGCTGTGGTGGCAGATATCACTCAGGCCTACAACGTTCAGTTACAGACAAAATAAACTAAATTCAGCGTATTTCAAGCATTCTTTTACATCAACCTCATCTAGTTTTGTCAACTTTATGAACTTTGACCTGATTTACCTCATCTGCTCTCTTCACCCATTGATTCCATGTACAGGATTTGGAATATAAATAAATAAAAGCTGCGTGGCTGCTGTTCCTACGAAGGAACCATTTACTGTGGTGGCAAAGTGGCCTGAGCCATCGCAGGGATTAAGTGGCAGGACAAGTCTGTGGGGCAGCTCAACATCACAAGCGACACACTCACACACACATCAAGCACCAACACTGCCACTAACACATCATACTATCACACTTACAGGTGCAACTACAGAGGAGCACAGCTATAAAAGAAAGTGGTTTCTTTAAATGAAAAGAAAAAACCCAAACAACCTTCCACACAAGCTTAACCCTGGAGATGTCTTTGTTTCTACATGCCGGTGTGAAAGTAATTATGTGAATCAGCCAGCGAGAGAACAAAATGTGTGAAACTAAGTGACTGATCAATTAACAAAGTTAAACTATGAGTTTAATGAGTAGTCAAGAGGGCTCGTCTGTTTGCTGTTAATATCTAACTAAAATTTCATATCTGAAAGAAATCTTCTTGTCTTCACATTTAAAAAAAATGAATTCACAGAAACAGAGTGCTACTCCGCGATCAAATACACAAGGAGGTCATTTAACGATGATTTAAGAAAAATGCGAGTTACCTGGGAGGTCAGAGAGTGCTCCTCTCTCTATGATGTGCTTTCTGTACAGAGTCTTCAAAACCTTGGCGCTCCCAAACCTCTTGAAGCGGCTCTTCACATTGTTATAATACCATTCAAGGGACTGCGTTCTAAAAATCCTGCAGACGAGAAAGAAAGAATGACATATAAGTTAAAAAAAACAGATGGCAGGAATCTGATTTCATTATAATTACACCAGGATTATAACTTTGTAGTTGTAGCCAGGTCTTGCTTAAGTTGAGAGTGTTTTAATCATTGTGGGGCTGATAACTAGACCCCACAGACATGTTCAATTATTTTTAAAAAGACTTTTTTAGAGGGTATTTAGAAGTTTGAATATAGGTTAGTGTTTGCTGTCAGCCCGGCTCTTCGCTTTGAAGCAAATAATAGGATTTTCAAGGAGATTCAGTGGTGTTGATGTCTCTCTCTCTCTTTCTCTCTCTTTCTCTCTGTGGAGGCTGTATTAAAGATATGAAACACATTTATGTATTGCGCTATTATGCTAAATCCCAAGCTGTGCAATGTGCGTACGACTGCAATGAACACTTTGCTTTTCAGTTGTGACGTTGCATCATTTTCCAGGCCTTTCTCTGTTCTTTTTTTATATCTCTCTTTGGGCCTGGGGAAGAAGGCACAGGAATTAATCTGGAAAAGCATTGCGGAGGCATCATGCCATGGAGGAGGCATCATTTAAGAGAGAAAATCAAATATGCTTCACCTATTGTTTGAAATGAGAAACCTTTGACCTAAAAGTGCAGCAAGGACACAGTGGGTATTTTTATTTGAACCTAATTAAATGTCTAACTAATTGTTTGCTCGTGTGGCATGAATAGCTGAACCCGTCCATTTGCAGCTTAGGTTGCAGTTTTCTACTTTTTTTTTATTTGAAGCATCTTATAAGTAAAAGACACAAGCAATTACCATTCAGGTTCAGTGAATGTTGATTTACTACAAACTAAGAGCCTTGTTAAGACCCAACCTGTCAAGATAAAGGACGTGCTAGGAATTGTTGAGCTTACAACAGTTAACAGTTAAACACTTAAATTTCATTTTAAATGCAAAGTTTTTACGCCACCTCAACATGGTGCGAAATCCAAAGCTTGTGATTGGAGAATAGCTGAATGGGACTCATGGCCAATTTTAAAGTCTATTTATAGTATCTGTAGATGAATGAAGCATGACATTGCTTCCCCAGAGTGATCTGATCCTGAGAAGAGAAGAAGGCAAGTGGAGTGGATAAGCAGAGGCTTTCGAGCAAGAGCTGCTTTGCTGTGTAAGCCTTTGCAAACACACATTTCATAATGAGACTGGGAGTTTCCTTGATGCTCGACTGCTGCATGAATAAGTAAGTTGGGTTCCTGTGCATGGTCTCCTGACACTGGGTCTGCCCTTCCTGCATTATCTCTTCATTTACCTTATCTCAGTTTTGCATTGAGGCCTAAGGACTAGCACCTCCCTTCATATTTTCTCCTCTTTGCCCTCTATACAGTCAGATGATGGATTTTCACACCAAAATGAAATATAAATTAAACATATAGAAGAAGATCATATAGAAGTACAACAAAAAGTATTTGGCTTTACTGAGTTTCCATCTCCCCTTGCGAAGGGACCTATTACCATAATTGACTTTCTGAGCCTTCTAATGAATTAGTTCAGCTTCTACTGAAGCTGTGTAGAGATGAAAGAGAAGAGCAAAAGGGGAATAATGAGAATGTGGCACTGGGTGACTGTAACAGAACGTCAAATCAAATCTATTCAGTTATTGAAAAAATATGTTCCTGCATCGCCTTCTGACCTGCCTATGGCCGATATAAATGATTTCAAAAAGTAGAGTAATCAAACAAAAACTGTGTTGGACTAGAAAGACAACTCTTCTCCAAAGAGAAGTCAAGTTATGACAAGGTCCTAAGCTGGTCGAGATACTGTGTCCTGCTCACTGACATTCAAGCACACTGCAAGCTATGGTGCAGAATCACACTTGACCTATTTAACACTATTCTGCCTTGCTGTGCCTGATCTGTTAAACAAATATGTACAATAAAGACAATAAAGCTTTAAAATAAAGCTCCGCACTCTTTTGCTACATTCTTATAAGCTTCTTTCAAACCAACAAACCTTTAGATCCACGGTGAGCTGTTAGGACAACCATGCACAAGAAACCCTTTGTTATTTCATAACAGGACAAATGATAAACGACGAGGCTGTGGCCCAATAGCTAAAAAGCCCATGTGATTTCCAGCAAACCTGCACACAGCCTTCCTGATCTGTCGGCGAGATTCAGAAGAGCGTCTGGTTTGCAGGAGGCAGGACTCTCACACAGCTGCAGTTCTGTGCATAACCTTTCCAGAAAATGCTGGAATATTGATCACCTGCCTGTGTGATTGTGATTAACATTCACATAGGGAGAAACATGAATATAAAAAGAGCTCTTTATGCATAATCAGAATGAGGCATTGCTTTTCCCTCTGCCTCCTTCAGTCTCAGTTCTTCTGCAAGAACACAAATATCTAATATATATAGTCTAATATATTATACTATAAACATATCAGCTGGAAAAATAATAAAGACAAAGCCAAACTTCATTTATTACAGGTAGAGATAAACAAGCAGGCTGCTACCAGAATGAGCAGGATCTACACCGCCTTATAAACCAGCCAGTGGTCGGCAGGCTCTCCCATGCAGAGCGCAGTGTCATTAACTCAACACACTTCTGTGACTAGACACACATTTGTATGCAGCACGCAATTCACAGTAGTTTAAGTTTCTATAATTTCTATTATAGTCCTGGTATGGTGCTGCATTTAACCCGGGCAGCTACTGCAGAATTACTTTAGGGTATTCTGCTACATTCACTTCAAAAAGGCTAAATTTAGGTGCAGCACAGCTCCAGGCAGTGGTCAGGCAATTTAGTCTGCCATTTCTTTCTCCAACCAGCTCTTTCTTCCAAGACCTGAGCCTGTCATCTTAGTGCACGCTCTCTCTCTTTCTCTGTCGTCTCCACTGTTTCTTTTTCTTCCTCTTTATCACCCTGCTCTCCGTTTCAGGCCTTCACTATCCAGGGTGTTACAGATGAACGTGTTTTCAGCTGGGACAGCCCATGGCACAGTATGGTAGACTGGAAATGAATTATACTGGGATCACATACTCTCAGACAGAGTATAGAGAGAGGGAACAAAGTGATTTACGAAGTGCTCACAGGGCATTTGGCTTCACTTTCAATACTGAGTCTATAATAAATATATACACATATTCATTAAAACACACACAGAACTCTTAAATGGTACCTTTCAACCCATTAGAGATGAGTTGGAATGAGGCAGAATATTATGTGAGTCAGGTTTGATTTCAGAATTGTTATATAAAACCTTCATTTTCAGACTTAAACGCATTTTTCCAATAGAATATCCTTCTGACCTACATGTAATATGAAATTTGATACGCAGTAATCTGTGCATCCTGACACAGCACCAGCGTTTACCTGCTCTAGGGTAATATTAAATTGTTCCTTTATTATGTCTTTTAACCTAACTTCAGAGGTAACAACAATCATTTTCTAAAGGATTTTTTCCAGACGTATATCCTGGAATGCTTGGTTCCAGTTTATAATAAAACAAAAACATATCTCATCTGGAGCGTAGACTACCAAATGCCCAAACTTATATTGCTTTCACTGCACAGATTTGAATGTAATTAACAGTGAAGGAGATTATTCAGTTCAGACTGTGTCCATACTGTAGTGTAATCCAGCGCTTCGGATAATTAGGTTAGGGCATGAACGACAGTTGAGCTTCCCGAACAGCTGGCCAGAAGTCACATCATTTGTTGCGGTTCAGCTGCACATGAGGGTAATTTTCAAATGAAGGTCTACTCAAAATGATAACCGACATAGGTCACTTGGTAACAATGCATAGAAATCAAAACACAGTGAATCAAGTGAGCTACACAGACACAGGCCAATACAATTACATACGGTATATGTCGGCCTGGATGTATGGAGCATATAGGGAAGTGAGATAATCAGCTCTCAGGCTCCTGCTTTTGCAGAGCCACAGCACCACATGGGATTTTAAGAGGAGTGTGTGGAGAGGTAAAGCTCTGCAGCAGCCTAGCGATGTGAGAAATCCAGTGACAGAACAGTCTGAGGTTACGCTTCTCACCGCTTGCGTCGTTCTCCATCTGGCTATTGTGTGGATAATGAAACTTGCAGGTCCCTGTAGCTTTTATCTGAGCAATTATGTGGAGCCAAAATCACAGAGAGCCAATGTGATTAGGGACCAAAATAGGCAAAGGTCTGTAAACAAAATTAATTTGTCCGATGTCTTGTGACGGTAATTAAATCTCAATAAGGTGGCATTGCTGGCTCTTTTTTTAGGTCACTCTTAGCATGAGAACCCTGCTTTTATCCTCTTAATGTCATCAAACACCTTGGCCAGGAAATGAAAAGCCACTAAAATAACAGGATTTTAGAGATTACACAATGAATGCATAAGAAAGCTTTTTATATTTTTCTTTCCTATTGCACTGTATACCGGGGTTGGAGTTAACATGGGGGCTGTTCTAGATGCCTACTTTCTGTCTCCCTTCAGTTCGACAGTCCCCAAGAAAATCGTTTTAAATTTAAAATCTTGGCTACACCCTACTCCATCACTCAATATGTGTATAATACACTCATGACCTCATGTCTTGTTTCGGTACAGAGTCAGTTTCTTTGAACTGAAGGCAGACGTTGCCCTCACACGACACACGCTGTTACATCGCAGGCAACACGCTACCCTGCTCAGTTTAGCAGAGAAGGAGTGGGAGATGAGCAATGATTAATCAGCAAGGCTCGACTCATAGGTAACCAACAAAACACACACACACACACACACACACACGCACACACACACATACACACACAAACACATACACCAGATGCATGTGCACACATAAACACACAGGCACACATTTATCTCCTCTTTGTTACTCATCCATCCTCTCCCATTTTCAGCCTGGTGTTTTTCTCTGTGCCATCGCTGATTTTGTGGTGACCGAGACAGATGGAGGGATTGAGAGAGGGATGGCTCACTAACAAACGAGCCTTTTCACTGTGAGCTGAAAAAAAAAATCCTTCATAGCTGCTGTTGGCCTTTGTGTTTCTGGCTTCACTACTGCCGCCTTCTGCATCCATCGCTCTGTACTTCCTCGTACCTGCTTTGCTCCTAGTCACTTTGTTAAAGTTTTTAGATCTTTAATGCACAGCAGAACCTTATACCTGACTTTTGACAGTTGGAGAGAGGAATCACAGGAACAGACAGAAAGACAGAGTATAATGTACACGCAGATTACATATATTCATATACAAATACACATTTCATAGCCACAACAGAAATATGTTAAATAACGTATCCTCTCTACCTACGTGCGGCACTGTAGGTAGAGACGGATGATGTTGTAAAGCAGGTGTGAGGATAACAGATTGCATGTGGAGATCAATGTCATATAGAACCATGCATCAACTGATGGACCCTGTGTGTGACTTACTGATCACAGTAGCACCTTGGGAAGGGTTTACCACAGTGTAAGGACAAAATTTGACCTTGAAACTATTTGACCATTCAGCTGAATTGTAGTTTTTTAATCCACAGTATATTTGATCTAGTTGCCTAATTATCCACGTAACCCTCATTAAGATAAAACTTCCCTAAGCAGCATCAGAGGAGCAAAAACATCCCAGGGCGGAAACTCTCAGCTGTAAACACTATTAAACAGAGAAACACTGGGTAATAATCACGAACGCAGAGATCACACAGGGTTACATTTAGAGTAAGTATGGATGGTCACTGTATAACACACTGCTGTCAGCGTGGGCAAAGACATACATCCCACATCAGACTCCTGGCCAATACAGGGGACCGCTGCATTATTCAACAATGCCGTCACACTGAGTAATTGAAGCTGTGAAGTGGGGAAGGTGAAAGCTAGGGGCGTATTCTGTACGTTCCTTACCTCCTCTCTCTGCCCCTCAGTCAAAGTTGTTATTATCAGTGACCTCTGGGTGAGTTCAGTCCAGACATCAAGGTGATATCCTCCATCTGGAAGTGAGCGTTGAGACACCAGGGAGGCCATGGACAGAAACATTCAGAGACACATGCGTAATATGTGGCATGCTCTGAAATCTATATTTACTCAGTGTAAATATAACATACTACGTCACTCATATTAAGTATTTAGGGAAATATACACATTTTAACTTCAGACATCTGACAGATGACTATGTCTGAAATGAGTTTAAGTTAGAGAACTCAACTGAGTAACTGGTGTGTCAAAATCTATACCTAACAATATAGAATCATTTTAAATGCTTGAAATCTAAGGCTCAGCTTACTGAGGTGACAGCCCACAGGGAGGAGCCAGCAAACTTCAGTAATCATCCCATAGCCTGAATGAATAGGCTAAAGATGGAAACAAAAGCAGACACTGGGTTCAATTTAGTACTTAGTCTCTAAATGAGGGTCGGAAAAGGAGTTTGAAAAAGAGGAAGAAGACAGGTTCAAATCATTTGTTTGGCACAAGAAAAATGTTGAAACCAATTAGTTTTTTCTGAAAGTCTAAACAGAAAGCATGGAGATCCCCCTGACTGTTCGGTGGCATGAAAAATGATCTCACTTGAAGACCTGACAGACGTGACACCAGAGAGAGAGAGAACAAGAGAGATGCAGGCGGAGTGAGACAGTGGGACTGGAGCAGAGACTTCATTTTAAATGCATGAATTTGTTGCCCAAAGTCAGTCAGTCATTACAGAACCTCCACAGCTTCTACAGTTCCCCTCTGCAGGCAAGATATCCTTGATAGATATTCTATCCAAATATCCTTAACGCAAGTAGCACTTAACACATGACAGGACCACAGCTGAAATAATGTTTTAACTTTATTGGTTTGGATTTTTTTGTATGATAAAATAAAATAAGATTAGATTAGATAACATAAGATTAGATAGGGTAATCTGATATGTACCTGTACTGTTGTCTAATTCTACAGTGATAATGTGCAGCACTAAACTAAATAAAGGTTACATCTTAAAATATCATCACTCAGTCATATTTTGTAATTATTTGATTTAAAAAAATGCTACATTTTATTAGAGACAAAAATTTGAAGATTTTTTTCCCTAACTTCAACGAAAGTCCTTCTCTTTCCTTCTTGCCAACAAAAATCTTAAAAATCTACTGTGTGAATTTCCCTCCACAGGCACATGAATGTGCACATCGTGCCTCACTTTGTATGTGTGCTTGTGTGTAAACCTGATATGTGTGCACGTGTGTCTCCTTGCTGCTTTGATATATCTCCCAGTGGCAGCCCTGATATGAACGGCTGCTTTGATCCAATTTGAATCAGACAGCATCACACGAATTCCTTTGCTGGTGCTCTGAACAAATAGCCTGCAAGACACAGAGACGGAGAGGAAGAAAGGAAGGAGCAGCAGTCAGGATTTCTTTTGTCTTCCTTCGGTGGCTCTAGGCCACTGTGTCCTTCAGTTGAATAACACCTACTGCATGATGCCATGTGGCATTTCCACCAACAGCATAGAAGTGGACTGTCCATATTTGTTTAACGACAGCATAGCGCCATCCTCAGCAGAAACAGCAAAGATGACATCAGGTTTGCAAAGGGCTCTGTGCTCTTTATTTGTAAATTGTAGAAAGTGATAAATGATTTATATTTGATATGCAGCGTGGTGTAAAGTGCATCCTCTCCTTCTGTTATCGGACTGGTTCTTATAAGCTTTTCCAACATCTCTCAACATAGTGTCTCTATCTAACTATAATTACATGTATCGTGTATGTGTGAAGACCAACAGCAACTCCTATCTGTCTGAGAACCCCAGGGTTGGTGGTTTGAATCCCTGTCCCTCCCTAGTACCAGTTCTAGGAAAATAGATAACTATTATTATTTATGGAAATAACCATAACCAGCCCACTAATGCAAGCCGTAGTGCCCAGAGAAAACCCACACAGACTCCACACTGAGAGGAACCTGGCCGACCCATGCATTTGAGACCAGGTCTGTCTTGCTGAGCATGGGAAAGCAGTGCAAACCAGGACACCACTCTGCAGCTCAGCAAGTTGGTGAAAAGAATAAATGGCCCCGTCAGTGCCCAGATATCAATCCTATTGAGAATCTGTGGTGGGAGCTTAAGGTTAAAGTTCATACTTGAAAACCACACAAGAGATGTTAGTAACTATCATAGGAGGTTATCAGTTGTGAGTCAGAAAGGTCAAAATAATTAATTTACTTGAAGATAGAAGATTTGGCTTTGTTATTTAGTTTTTTTCTCTCGTTTCCATTCAGGCATCAGTGAAATTTCTTAATCAAACTGTTCTAGAATCTATTGGAGGCTAAGCATTTGAAGTGTAATTGCAGCTAAAATGTATCAGAATACAAGCACACGTTGAGGTAGCCATCATCAACCTCATAGTAACAGAAGCCCGGGGGATACAGATTTAATAACATCAGATGATTTTTAAAAGAATGAGATCAAACAGCACTTCTCGCTCAGGTGGGAAATCATAGCTAAACAAGGTGAGCGGAGTGCAGTCAGCTGAGCAGCGAAGCACCGGCTAAGCCTTATTTAGAGCGCTGAAAAATAGGAGAAGAGGTGCAATGAGACAGAGGCCTGGAGCGATTGATATGCAGCAGAGTACGAGGAAGAAAGAGGACTAGTATTGATGTGTACATTAACACCATCTACAGGGAAAGTGGGATACAGACATTAGCATATTCTGTTAATTGTTAAATAATTTACACCGGCTTCATTTCCCAGAATGTTAAGTTAAAGTGTGAGGCGCGTGCATTATATTTCTCAGCACGCATGTGCCTATGCTTCAAAGGCGATTTGTATTTGTTGTAGTGTTGTTTAGTGCTCTGCAAAGAAACAATGGCACAAGTCACATAACGTAAAACATTTTTATGCTTCTGTTGCCAGCGACAGCGAGAGGAATTGTGTTTTCAAGGGATGTGGGGGCATAACACCCAGTTGAAATAAAATACCAACAATAAGAATAAAAACATAACATTTCAATAGACTGAACTGAGCCATTACCAAAATATGTTTATGGTTAGTTGTTGTTACTTGGCTGAATTGATGTGTTAAAACTTATTATGGTAGAAGAATTAAATTACCAAAATAATTTAAACACTTTAAGAATGTTTTTTGAAATCAACATGGTGAATGTATTTAATTTTTATAAATAAATAACATTTTATTTGTCACATACATAGTTACACAGTGTACAACACGCAGTGAAATGAGTCCTTCTGCATTTAACCCATTACCCTGGGGGGGCAGTGAGCAGCTACAGGCTGTCTTACTTAAGGACACAACTGGTATGGGGCATGGTCTGGGTGCCGCAGCTGGGAATCGAACCCACTGAGCTACCAGGCCCATGACACACAAAAACAAAGATGTGTTTCTCTAATCAACCTTTTCACATTTACAGGTATTCAAAGTCAAAATTTTATCTAAAAGGTTCTTTCTCCACAAAACTTAAGCTTAAACTTAATTAACTTTATAATTATTCTGGTAGCGCTCAACAACTACCAGATTTACTGAACTGGTAGTCCACGTGAATGGGTTTTAGAACTGTGACGGCCTCAGTATAGAGTAGCAGCCAATGAAATAAGCTTTAAATGCAATGTAAAGTATAAATATTCTATTTATAAACAGACCCAATCCTGTATCAGGTTAGCTAGGTCACCTTATTCTCTATTCTAATGTACAGTACACAGTGAAGGAGGTGTTGATGCATTTATTTACCTTTTATTTTAAACACCACCCATGGCTCTATCAACGGTTTTTTAAAGCTGCTTACATAATGATTAAAACATCAAATGCAATGCGATGTTTAACAGTGTATGTGGAAATGCTAAAAAATGTTGAGCGGATGTTGGAAAAATAACCAGTGATTCTCTTTACTGGGTTGACTTTCCTGAGTTCACGGTGGCAGCGGACTGAAAAAATATGTGCAAATTTCAGGGGGGGCAGGAAAAATCCTAAACAGACACAAAAATAACATGACGATCAGCTTTATAATTTTGTGATATGTTTAGTGAAAGCTACCACAGTTCTTAATCACAAAGCGAAGATCCACTTCAGTGATCTGCCAATCATTCAGCACAAAGCCTCTGTCACCCATGAGACATGGCTCTGTGAGCTGTTGGGCGTCCCCCGTAGTTTCTTAAATCATATTTGCAGAGCCACTTGTGAGACAGTGAGTTCAATACAGTCATTTAATGTGAGTAAATCAGGGTGGGGTTTTTACTGAGATATAGGTGATATATCTATGTAAATGTTGATGAATTAAACGTCATAACATCAAATGCCACAACAGAACTTAAATCTGTTGGTTTTCAACATAACTGACTACACTTCTTTAACAGCAGCATACCAAAGATGAATAAAACAACAGCAAATTAATTCATAAAGCCTGTTTTAACCTTCTAGCAGAATAACTTTGACTTAATTTACCACATTAAGTCAAACTGATATTTTCATTAATTACATTTTCTGTTGCAATCAAATACAACCTTTAACAATGCAGCAACAGACAAACCTGTGCGCCTGTGGCTCAGCACTCCCACGACCCTTAACAGGGCAATCGGTTCTGATTGGATGGATGGATGGAGGTGGTACTGATTTTCAAAAGATTAAAATCATTTCGGGTGTCTAAAGTATCTACATTTCAGGCCTCTTGATGGCTGTTTTCCATGATAGTAGTTCATATTTGAGGATCTGTGTTGAGAGATGTGTGCTCTCAATTATCATGGTGCAGCCTGCTACTAACTTCAGCATGTCATATTGTGGATTTTAGTAGAGTGAACCGTTTCCTGTGTATGTTTGTTCGTCTGTATGTCTATGTGTTGGCCCTGCAAAGGACTGGTGATCAGTCCAGGATGTACCCCGCCTCTCGCCCGAAGACAGCTGGGAAAGGCTCCAGCACCTACCGTGACCCGATTGCGGATAGGCGGAAAATAAGGGATGGATGGAACCATTTTCCTCCTTTTAGAAGTCTACATAGACATAGACATTTAAGACATCAGAGGTTGCTTACTAGTCGCCAGAGCAACAGCTACCGCAATTTCTGGACTATAAGGCGCACCTGAAAATAAGCCGCACTAGATAAATGTGAGGGAAACTACAGATTGTACCATATATATAAGCCACACCCTACTTTAAGCCAAAAGGTTCCCTTCTACCATGGAGGGGATTGTCAGGACAGACAGAGATGACTGTTTGGGAACGCAAAGCGCCCAATTGATAAAATTTTGCGATGCACAATAAATCTTTTTAATCAAACTTTTACACGTCTTTATATGACGAACAGCTTTTGTGCAGTGCACAAATAACACAACGGTGCGCTCCCAGCGCGCACCCTGCAGTCATAGTACCGTAGTAGTGCAGTATGACAAAAAACAAAGCTTACAGCGGTTGACGAAGCAATAACATTAAATGGCTAACTTAAACCTAACCCTAACCCTAATGCCTAACCCTAACCCTAATTTGTTATTAAAAGTGCTTGTCTGACACTAAAGGAGCAGTAACATTTATTTAATAAAATATCCAGCATCTTTTCTGAAAAGTGCAGTAAAGTACAGCTTATAGTCTGGAAACTACGGTAGTTAAGCTTGTTTGCCACTGTTACCACTGATTTTTAGTAGAAAGCCACTTTTCATTTAATTCAACTTAATGAAAAGTGGCTTTCATTCATGTTACTGTTCAATATCTCCTGCACAGTATCGTGTTGTGCCATCTCAGATTACAGAGTGGATGAATCTAAACCTCTATTCTATAATCTGTGAAATATATTGCTGCAACTTTTCAAACTTTCTAACACATCACCCGTCAAGAAAGGAATTAGGTTTACAGCAAGCCCTAGATTAACCCTAGAATGCAACACACTGCACAGACAACTAAAGCAGCATTATAGGGTTAGGACACTACAAGCTGTAGGGTGCAAGTGTTTTTGGGTGTTACCAGCATTTCGCTCCACTCTGTGGCAAACGTTTCTGTCTCCAATCCCCGTAACCCACAATAAAAACAACAAGAGGTTTAACTTCTGTTCTGATCCACTTGCCAACTTACTGCATAAACCGATTTAGGAATCATGAGATTTCCAATCACCTCTGTGCTGCAGGCATGCTGTGAGAGAACTGTGAGCCACAAGTGACCCCATTCACATGGAGTCCTCCCTGGCATTGTCAACAGCTTCTTCTGAATCATAAAATGCTGGGAATTACCTGCACGTAGACTACATGTCACACGAACTGCAGATTGTGCTGCTTCATTGTAACTGATTTCACAACTGGACCTGGAGTGGTCCTCAGATCAGAGGTGTAACTGATTCAGTCTCACACACCTACACACACATGGAGGAGGGCTGGGAAATGGAGGCCAACCAGAGAAGTCAGAGAGGCATTAATGACTCAGACCAATATCGGCAAACTAACACAAATATTCCCACAACTGAAATGAAATAACATACACACAAGAGACACTCTATGGAACACAAAGGGGCAACACATATAGGCCAATCATGCAACGTAGATACACATCGCAATATGTGTATTTACTGCATTAGAGTAAATCATGACTGTGTTGGAATTTTGTGTCCGTGGATAAAATGCAAATTGTCTTCATGAGTTACAGTTGACTGGAGCCTTTGGTGTGAGCTGGGTTGGACACATTCAAGGCCATGAACAGGAAGGAGAAGTGCAGGATATGGAAGGATGGAGGGTGATTAGTGGCTCTGCTTCCTGTGCCTGCATAGAGATGAGGAGTTGGCTCAGCTGCACTCAAACTGGTTCAATTGATGAAAAGCTTTCTGAATATATGGCCATGTTCAGACCCTGCGTTTATGTGTGTGATTAGAATAAAACAGTTCACAAGTCTTAAGCAAAGTTACATATATGTAGCTGTAGCAGCATGAAATACAGCTGCACATACAAACTTCTTTTCGGCACTAGGTGATTTAAAAGTTCCACACAGCAAACTGAGGAAAAAACACATAATAACAAGTCCTGCAATCTACATCTCTCTAGCTGCTAAATCACGAAACAGTTAAGCAGCACGACACAAGCAGACACCAACATGTAAATGCTTCACTAAAGCAAAGGCATTGGTAGCGGTGTACACACATTTTATCTGCACATTTTATGTGCTATGGGGCACATCCTCCTGTCTAAGACTAGTTATGTTCAACCATACTCATAAATACCCTGCAAGGAGGACAGAAAAAGATCTCACTGTGACTCTCTGCCTCTCCTATCTGCAGGTGCTTGTCTTGCAGCAGCAAGAGAGTTCATGGAGTTTATAGCACTGGCATTGTTCTAAACACATGGGATGCCAATCAGCTTCCACATGGCCTTTTAAAGTATGACTACGACCAAGACCAGACTAAGTGCCAGAGCTCGCTTGGACATTTAAGATGCAACACACTTTACCTGCACAAGTGTGTGTTTGTCTGTAAAAAGGTATGTGTAAGTCTGTATTTGTGTTTGCACACATATAAAGACACTGATCTAAAATGATGTGCGCCCGTGCATAGAGAATAAAAATGAATTTAATGCCAAAAAATATCAATTGTATTAAAAGATGTTAGTGTTAATTTGTCTAATTATATGTTTCTGTTAATATGTCATGTTTGTTTGTGAGTGTAATTTGGTTATATTGACAGTACAGTATATCTGTGCAGGTACCATGGCAGAAAGATGGAGTTAGAAAAAAAAGAGGCAAATAAAGGGAAAAATCTAATGCTATTTCTATACTTTCCTCCTCTGTTCTTCCATTCCTAAATGTCTTTTCCTGCTCCTGCCTTTGCTCTCCTCCTTACTCTCTTGACCTTTATCTCTTTTCATCTTTGACTCTTCTCCTTTAACATTATCCCTGTTGCTTTGGCTGTGGAGCCAATAAAAAGAAAAAAAAGACCTTTGCTTCTAAAAATGACAGATGACTCCAGTGATCAAACCACTGGTGTGTTACGTGTGCGTGTGTGTTACGTGTGCGTGTGTGTTCCAATGTGTGTGGTTGAGTGTAAGGTGCTGTTAATCCAACCACACTACAAATGGTCATGCTTGTCCCATTCGCTCAGGAGGGGCAGTTATGTTTGGTGCGTGCGTGTGTGTGTGTGTGTGTTTTACAGGACTAGGAATGTGTTATTATATAGCAGCTGAATCAGTGAATCACTCTTATCTCCTCATATACCATCTGTTATGAACACACTGAGGTTGTCTTGATTAACAAAACATTAAACCACTCCAGCTGCATGGGCTCACATGTCTGGTTGCTACCAGGCATGTGTCTGACTGGATGTCCACACACATACAGTTTATGTATTATTATTTGAATCCATGTGTGTGTTTGTGTGTGTGTGTGTGTGTGTGTGTGTGTGTGTGTGTGGGTGACTGCAGCCTGTGAATGTGCCCATGTGTGCGATGATTACAAATCTGCTTTCCTTCGATGGATCACACTTGCGAGCAACGTGGCCATGCCACTGTGAATGTTGATGGACAGCCGGTGCATGTGAGCGAGACCATTTGGCAGTCTGTTCCCTCGTGAACTGATTTAGATTCAGTAGAATTCCCCCAGAAATTGGACAAAAATACCCCAAAATGCTGATAGGATGACTTACTATGAATGAATACTGTAATTCTTCAGCCAAATTTTTTAAATTGTTTTCAAACAGTACTAATATCATGCAAATGGAAAAAAGACAAATTACTTAATTTTCTGCACAATGGCTGCAGAGATTCTTTCCGTGAACATTCCTCCTTGCTGTTATAGTTGCAGTCTATTCAGCATCACGTCAACACCTTTCCTTTGCAATCATCCACTCCAACTGTAGTAGAATAATTGCCATTTCCGAAATAATGTTTAGGGCTCCTCTAGTCTCAAGCTCAACACTCGTGCAAGCAATAAATCACTGTTCCAAAGAACATGACTCCACCCGGAGGGAGAGTAATTCATGTTTAAACCAGTATTAAGCCTGTTTAATGCGCTAATGAAAAGTGCTGTATTTATATGTAGCTGGTAGACAGCAGTGTTGTGACATCAGACCCATCTGTGACTTACTCTAAAACCCCAGTGAGAACATGACTGTGCCCCAGGCAGATAAACATGGTCAGAAAGAAAGGATTGGAGGAGTGCTGACAGAAAAGGGGATCAATGCAAACCTTGCCGTCTCTTTTCCCTGCCATCATACCTTTACCTCTCCCTGCTCCCACTCCTCCTTTTTCCCCACCATCTCATACGCCAGGACTCAGGGGTCTAACTCTAGACACCATGCGGCAAATATCAATGAAGAGAGAGTAGCAGAACTGAAGGGAAGAAATAAGGCCAAGTGGTTGGGTGACACATTTTTGGACAGCTGTAAAACCAGCTGTCATTCTGGTGCTACTGAATTCTAAATATTATGTAAAGGTGCAAAATCCTACCCGTGTATCGGTAGTAAAATAGTAGCCTGTATTCTTTAGGATAGTATTAGCAAGACAAACCTTCAATGAGCAATGTCAATCCCACGTATAGACCCTTACTAAGTCATAAACACATCTATCTAATATTGTAACATGCCCACTGGCTTGTGAATTCACTACAGTATGATTCACATGGGTCTATAGTATCATAGTATTTCCATCACCCCACCCCGCTTAATATTCAGCCAATGTTGAGTCGCAGCACAAGAACAACGCTTTGAAAAGACGTGCATGAATAAACAACTTTAACAGACAAAAGCACACGCAGCTCATTGGCAAAAATGACCAGCTGTAGGGAATCCCCCTGCTGCCACTGCTGCTCAGAATATCTTCTCTTATTCTATACATCATATATGTGCCATGTAAGCAGGCATGTGATCGTAGGACTAACGGGCACATTAGATACATTAAATACATTAAAATACATATACAAACAGATTTCCCTCAGTTTCTTCCCTGTTGTGTCCCTTTTTTTCACCGACTCTCCCTAAATGGCTCCAAATCTCTCTCCGTCCTTTGCTCTACAACTAGCAGTGAATTTTAAATGAAAGCAAAACCAGAAAACTGTTAAAAATGAGTACGGAGCCGATGGTTTAAAATAGTCAAACAGAACCCTACAAACACCCATCCTTGCAACACTGACTTTGTCAAAGTTCTCCGTTTCCTCTCATTCATTCACTCACATCTTTCTCTTACAGTAAATGTATTCTCTCTACCTACTTCTGCTCGCAATCATTTCCATCTGCCTCATAAATACCTCCCTCCAGTTGCCTCCATCCCACTTCCCCCCCTAACTTCACTGCCCTCCAGCCAATGTGCAGCTTCTCGGATATTTCTCATCACAATTAATTACTCCACTATTAATCTAATCTCTCCCATCTCTGCTACTGGTGTGTATGTGAATGTGTATGAAAACACTCACCTGCCCTTCTGGCATGCAGAGCAGAGCCAGGCTTTGTCTTTTTTGCTGTAGGTGCAGCAGGTCTTGCAGACGTTGTACTGACAGTCCAGGCACTGGCGCTTGGGGTTGAGCAAGAAGGTGAAGGGCGCGCAGCAGCGGATGCAGCAGTGCTCGTTGAAACGGTGCTGCTTGGAGAGGATGGAGCATCTGCTGCCTTCCTCCGCCAGCTCCTGTTTCATCTCGCTGAAACAGAGAGAGAGAGAGAGAGAGGGAGCGAGAGAGAGAGAGAGAGGAAGAGAGGGGGGTGAGATTGAGAGAGAGAACGAGAAGACAGGAGGGGGAGGGGGAAAGAGAGAGCGAGAGGGTGGTGAGTGTCTGGTTAAGAGGTAGATACGTGGAAACAGCGCAGGGCGGCAATGCGGAATAATTGAAGAATCTGTGGTAAATTAAACATTAAAATGAACGGGGTGCAATGAAACATGGATGGGAAGGGCAGGGTCATAGGTTTGGTTTGAAGCGTTTCCCCACTGCCACTTTCTCTCCCCCTCTCCCGCTCCCTTACACTGATTCTGCGGAATTAACGTGATGGCTGACATTTCAATTTGAGAGGATCTGTCATGCCTTGTTTGCCCACATCAGTCAAAACACAGCTGAGGAGAGCACGGCATACACGCCTCCTTCTTCAGGTTCTGATGAAACACTAGTATCTTTGTTAATTAAGGCTTTGTGAGAATCGGAAGAATGATAATAAATTGACATAAATAGTGCTAAGCTGAAGGTCAATTGAAGGGGATCTCGCTACCAACACACACAAACTAGCCTGAGAGAAAAACAGCTTTAATGAAAAGCCTCCACAATCATTCTTGAGAACTGTTCGGGCTCCAGTCCAAAAATTGCAGTTTAAAACTTCCGGAAGTGAAGCACTAAAGGGCAGGGCAGTCCCACTACACCTCTTAACGCCTCAGAGAATTGTTCAGACTAATGAACTATTAGGATTATAGGATAAAATAAATGGCTGAAACTTGTTTAAAAATCTAATAAAATCCACAGCTTACACAGACATTCCCGGAGCTGCATACAATTAACTCATTCTATATGGATTCACCCATAGTTGACTTTAAGTGTTGATATTCACAGTGTGATAAAAAAGAACCAGTGCTAAACCTAGAAAAGCAGGTTTTGCTATAAGCAGACTGTACCCAACTGCTCACATAAATTATGTAGATGGGTTTTCCCTCTGTAGGATTTGTGCTGACGGCACCATATAGTAGGCAGAGGCTAGAATAGATTATGTAACGTTTTTCATATACATCACACACCTGTCGTCTTCAGCACTGCACTTGTGTCACATACATTTAAATTAAAACAGTAGAAATAGAGGAGGAGACGTTCGGTAACACATTACTCCGTGTTTATGTTATCACAGTTGACATTAGGCGTGAACGAGGGTTGAGATGCAGAGATCAAGCTGTTGCTGCTGGGAAGGTGTGAATGCGAGATCAGCTCAAATGGGCAGTGAGTAAATTATTTAAGATGCTCCACTGTATGCTTAACACAGCCAGGTTACAGCCTATAGTGCCTGCACTGATCCTACACATACACACACTTACAGAGCAGATGCCGGCTACGGTTGATGCACAAAACACACAGAAATATCGATAATTTTTTACCAAAGAACAATGCCAGCTCATACATGTATCAACACAGAGACACATGCAACAGACACAGAATACACAGACACCTGCTTGTGCATCAAAAATATGTGCAGGCGCCTCTGCTTCAAGTAAATCACCAATTCACAATATGCTGAATGCAGCATATTGTGAATTTCCTGTGTGTAATATGTGTATGTGGGTCTGCGAAGCCAGCAGGGGCACTGCAATCTCCCATTCCCCTAAGTTATTAACGCTGCTCTTCAAGCAGAACCTGCGCTGCTTCACTGATTGTTTTTCATATGCATCATTAGATGCAGCCCATTAACAAGATGAACAAACCATTTGATATACGGTGTCATGTGAGAGAGGGTGAGGGGGTGGTGTTAACAGCTGAAGTTTGGCACAGGGTTTTGTATTCTGCATACCTATGTGCACACAAGGGAACTGTTGCAGGAAAAACAAGGTAAATGAGCTTAAACAAACCTTCACAGAACAAAGATAAACAAGACTCTTCCTATATGAGCCACATCATCAGGTTAAAAGAAAGATCTAAAACAAATGCAACACAATATTTCTCTGGGAATCATTTCCAGCAGTACTGATGATTACGATCAGCATCCATTTTCTTTCTGTCTGTCTGTCAGTCTGTGATACAGGTTTAATGAACAGCGCACCAAGCTCCAGCTGTTTAAATTAAATGAGTGGGCAAATGAACACATACTTATCCAAAGACAAGAGGGCTCGGCCGCGCCTGGTGAATTCACAACTCACATTTCTGTTAGTGAGACATAAAAATGTGAGCTCACTAAGCACGTATGCCTGCAGATACGTACATGTGAGTCATCCAGGTCCCAGTAAGGTACAGTTCGCTCGCATGAGATAACATTAGTTGGTTTCATTAGCGAATTGAAATTACAACTGAGAAGCATTTTATGGTTACACTAATAATTCGTCATTCATCAATCAACCATATAGAGCTAATGCTGGAGAAAATTAATAATTTATAGGCAGTGCTAACTGCTACCAAATGCTACATGCAAACTACAGGAAAACCAGGATTCCCCAGATGAGTTAGAGTTGTTAAGAACAGAGGTTTAAACACCTGGACCTGTACATGTTTGTCATTGTCGTCTTTGTTTGTATTAAGATTTCCTGCTCTATGTAGGAAGGTTCCCACCACTGATCTCTTGTGTCCTAGGTGATTTTGACACATAACATTAAAAACCCAGCTACAGTCTGTGAATGAAGATCTGTGACATACATGTCTGGAGCTTGACTTAATTTTATATTAACCAACGAAATACAATCACACAGATGGCGTGACGGATTCATTAAATACCAACAAAACTAAACTACTTAAAAAACTGTTAAATGCTAAAATGATTATTATATCTTATTTGGTCTTACCAACAACTCAAAACTCAAAGAGATTTATCATTGTGTTTACAATGATACAAAAGAGAATAATGAATCTATTATTGTCTTCTGGAATGAGTTTATTTGGTTTTTTTGTATTTAGTTCAGTCACTTATTCGGTTTGTGAATGTCTGCACTTTAGACAAAGCAGAAAAGTGAAGACAATGAAAAACTAGAGCTAAACTTGCTTTCAAACACAGATCAAAGCCAATGTGCTCTACTATTTGTCTGCTAAACGCTTTATAAGAATTCAGTGCAAGGTTGACTCCTAATAAAAAAATATTTTAAAAATCCTTCAGCTTGAAACAAATTTAGACGAGCATGGCTTGCAGACTGTGCCCAGGTAAACTGTTCCTGTATACCACCTCATGAAATGTCAGCATGATATATTGCAATAGCACTGGACATAATAGGAGCTACAAAAAGTTCTGTGCACGTTGAAAGCAAACTCTTGAATTACAAACTATTGATTATGCAAAGAAGTGACTGCAGTGTATGTGTCAGGGGTACAAGGGATTTAAGAGGGGGAGAGAGCACCAAAACTGAATACTAATTCTTTTTCTAATTTAAAACAAAGGCAGAGAATTATGTGGATTTAACATGGACTCTGGACTCTGGGCTGGGCCTGTCCATATAGAGGGCAGAGGTTAATGAGGTAGTTGGGAAACTCTGAGGTGCTGGTGCCCCTGGAGTGGTTTTCTTAAAACTCTGGATGTTGTGGTACTGTTTTGGTTGACACGTCTCTGCAACAGGATCGCAGGATCGTAGAGGGGGCATGGGAACAATAACAATTCACATGTCTTTTGTGAATCTGTAGAAGGCATTTGAGCTTCTAGATGCTGTGGGGTGTGCTCCAAGAGTACGGGGTCCAGGGCTCGTTGCTACGAACCACTAAGTCCCTGCACAGGAGGAGCAGGAGCTTGTTTCGCATTGCCAGTAATGAGTCGGACTCGTTTCCTGTTGAGGTTGGACTCCGCCAGGGCTGCACTTTGTTACCGATTCTGTTTATAACCTTTATGGACAAACTTTCTTGGCACAGCCAAGAAGAGGAGGGGGTCCTGTTTGGTGACCTCAGAATCTCATCGCTGCTTTTTGAAAAAGAGGATAAGAGTCCATGGTTCAGTTTAAGTATCTAGGGGTCTTGTTCACAAGTGGGGGACGAATAGTGCGGAAGGTCAACAGACGGATTGGTGCGGGAGGTCTGGGCTTCCCTGCTTAGGCTGCTGCCCCCGTGACCCACGCCTGGATAAGCGGTTGATAATGGATGGATAGATGTATGGAAATCTGAAATCACTCCCTCAATCATGACTCACTCTTTAATTAAGGTCAAGAGTTTCTACTATCATGTCACATTCCAAGCCTGTCTCCCATAAATTCTGTTCCTATGCATGTCAACAAACACAATTTTTGTAGAGCACATAATACAATAGATGGATTATGCTATGCTCAGATTCAAAATTTAGGGTGGGTGACGACAACTGTTACACCACAGGTCCAAGTTAACGTAAAAAGTGTGTGTAACTTCAATATTTTAAGATGCATTAAAGAGAGCAACGATCATCAGACTTGCAATCCTAACTGTAAAAGTATACAGAAATCAAATCTTCACTCATAGATTCAGTTACTGAATACTTTCAGTTTTTGCAATGCTCCAAATTGCCCTGGAGAGCAGTGCCACTCAGTTTCATGCATATGAAATGGGAACTAATTACTGAGCAAATATAGTCTGAAACTGAAAAATAAATCAAACCTCATGGCACATGGGGTGTTGTTAAAGTTAATTACATGCACATATATATCCTTGTTAAGCTGAGTTTTCAACAGGACATAATAGCACACAAACAGTCGATATACATTAAGCCTTTTGCCATATATAGTTTCTATAATGTATGAATTTATAACCACACTCACTGATTAAAATAAAATGAAGACAACAGGAGGAAATAGAAAACAGTAAAAAGGAGAGACAGCCATGTTGTAGTGATATTAACCCAGTGCAAGTACAGCGGAAGAGAGAAATCTAGAGAGAATCAGCATACAATAAACCCAGTCTTTGCTTTGATCCTCCTGCTGCAGTTGAAACCAACAACAACAACAACAACAACAACAGCAGCATCTACAGTTCACCATTACACCAGTAAATCACACAGCCCAGGAGCAGAAGGATGTGAGTGCACAACTGACTGAACGGAGTCTCTGGGCATATCAAGTGTAAGTGTTGATGTGCATTTTCAAGCGAACAGTAACAACATGAGATTGGTAATTGATTGAGGGCTTTCCAAGAGCTTAAAGTGCTTTTAATTGATAATACTCAATTAAAGCGTGAAGATGTTTTTCTTGTTTCTGTGAGTGTGTGTCTACTCAGCTAAAGCCTGTACAAGGATAGGGATTCTGCAAGTGTGGGATACGTGTGCATACATGCATTTGTATCGTTATACAACCTGTGTATATTTAGAGCTTGATGATTTTTGGTTGGTATTTTTTGGTTTGAAAAGTTTTGCAGTTGCAGTTTATCCAACAATTGTCTCAAGCCTTTGTTCCCTGCAGCGCATTAACAGGCTGGTACATTGGTCATACAATTCAGGGTAAAGTTACAGGGAGGCTGTTGAGATGAAAGTGTAAAGCTTTAAAATATAAAATGTGTTAAATGAATAATCTAATTATCAGCTTACAACATGCAGCTCTGTAAGCTCTGAATAAAAGATCAATTCGCCATGCCATGCATTGCCTCTATTCAGTTTTAATAGCAGGCACCAATAATAGTAGGAAAAATATATCTTTACTTTACTTTGCTTGGCAGACGCTTTTATCCAAAGTGACTTACAAGGAGCTAGCGCTGGGTGTCTGACTCAGGGACACACCTGGTACAGGACAGATTAGGAGTCAGACGGGGTTCGAACCCACAACCTTCTGAATTCCAGTCTGACGCTTAACCCATTGAGCTACCAGGCCACCAAATATATCCCTTATCACAGTTTGTTACTCATGTGTTAGTGGGTTGTATTCCTATCAGACTTATGGCTCTCTAAGTATCTGGCCGTCATTTTGCCTGCTGGTTTAGAAAGCTAAAGGCCCTGACAAACTTACTAAGATCCCCAATCATGTCTTTTATCTGTAGAGTTGTTATGCACAGTAAAGGCTGTGAAGGTATTTCTGTGCATGTTCGTTTATGCTAGTGCGCCCTGAGTGGGTGCATTTTGGTCATGTAATATTCCCAGCACTCTTAGACACACTCCTTTCTTCTGGTAGAGCATTGTGAGTAAATGGGGCTTTTCTCTGCAACAGTGGGCCCACACAAAATGTAGCCTAGGGGCTCATGGCCTCCCCGTTGATCATGAATCATCAAAGTCACCAACTATTGTTCATCATGCGGGAGGTATTTCACTCAAAGCCACGAAGGTCAGACTCATTTACATTCTAAGGACCATAAAATCTCTAAACCTGATCACAGCAATCCAGACAGATTTCAGTCAGGTTCAAAGTGCCATCCCATCAGCCATTCTGAAAGCCTGGCTAAAGGTGGCTAAACCCACTTTCCTGATTCCCCAACCCACAGTAATTTGAAACTTTTGCAGTCATGAATTATCCATCCACCCATCACCTGACCTTTTTTCCTCTTAAGGGTTGTGGGGTTGGTGGGGCCAATCAAAATTGCCACGTGGGGAGAGGTCGGGTACACCCTGGACAGTTTGCCAGTCTAACATAGGATGGACATATGAAGACAAACAACAATTCACATGCAATTTTATAGTCATCAGTAAAAAAAAAAGTATATTTTTTAACTTATTTAAAAACCAGGTTTTATACACACAACTTAAATCTCTGCAGCTAATTTATACATCACAAACTATTAACCATAATCATTTTTCATTGGTGGCCTTTGTGTGGTTTAGCCATGCACTGAATGAATAAAAAGAAAACAGACTTGCTCTCTTTTGTCTCTGTTCTGAGGGAGAGGCTCCCTCGCTTTCATCTTCAGTATATAACAGGCGCGGTATTTGCTTTTTATGCACAATACGTCTTCTCTTACTTTTAGACCACCTGCCCATCACTCTGCAGATATGAGAAGCTCAAGGTGACCACAGTAGACGACGACATGATGCTCCCACTCCCCTCCCTTCTAATCTCCTCCTCTCTCACTTGAAATGAAGCACGACAGTCCATAAACCCACACCCATACATAAGAATACAATTAGATCCCACCATAGCGGGAAGAAGAATCCCAGGAGCAAACCATTAATCTAAATGTCAGGACAGACCCCTCCTTGAGTGTGTTAGCCTACTGCTAATGCTATTCCCACATTGTGTGAGTATATGTGTGTGTGACATGATTATATGCAATACATTCCTTGAATGCAAAATCACAGTGTGTGTATTGTATAACACATGTTCATGTTTGAGTTTGTGATCAGGATACTAACCATGGACTGAATGTTATATAGATAACTGTGCACTAGAACTTTGCCTGAGGTGGGAGTTCCCAACTTCCCACCTCCCCTGACTCACCCACTGGTGATTGTTTTTTCCAAAGGGACTAATTCTTGCAACATCACCAAGCACATATAAAGAGCTGTTCCATCTCTGCACATACATCAAAACAACCCAAAAGGCTTTCTAGCCTCTAGCGCAGAGTAGACCATTAGAAAATGCTGTAAAGAAGTGAACAAAACAGACACAGATGACATGCACGTAAGCAGCCATACATGTAAAAGAAAATACTGTGTAGACTACTCAGTGACTGATGGTGCTGTGGCACAGTTCAGTTATACTATAATACGATGCATGCCAAAAAAAAAAAGGTTTACACAAGGCAGCAAACATAATGATTTTTAATTTTCACTTGACAGCATATACTTGGATTCACTCCAGTCACCTATGTCCTTCACACCATTGTTTTAAACTAATTAACTTACCTGTTAGACATTCCTGACAATCTGCTCCGACAGGTGATGGATCAGATCTGCAGGGATTTTCACAGCACTTAAAGCTACAATCGGCTGGATAGGTGTTATCTGATTTAAATTTTGAAAAGGCAGCGCTCACACTCAATTGCATTTTAGTGCACACTACAAGCCAAATATTACACACAGAGAAATGACTGTTTTTCATGAAAAGATACACCTCTTCAGCTGTGTTACCACCAGTTATTCAAGCAACAACTTAAGTATTGTATATATATTATGTTTGTTGATTAGATGGTTATTTACATATTTGCAAATATTCCACTAAAACTGCTATAATATAAAATACTGATTCACAATAATATCAGTCTCTACACAGATTCATAGATTTCTTTGGTGATATAAAATCTGACTTACTTTCCAAAATGTAATCATGTGTGTCCAATCTTTTGACTGGTATGTATACACAGCAATAATGCAACTGAACAATATACATATACTGTTGACATTAACATTGTGAAATATACTGTATAATGTAAAGGTTCACAAAAACAATTTCTGGAATAAAAGAACAGTTTAGTTTAGAAAATGGATGAATAGATAGATGCAGGAGAGAAATTTATATTACGGCTTCCAGGCTGTGTCACACTCACTGTTAAGTTCTTCCGTTAACTACCATACTTCTTTCCTTTTGTCCATCCTTTTAAATTGTTTTCCTAATTATCTACCCTTATTGAGAACTTGGTTTTCTTATTTCCGATCCTGTCAATTCAAACCTCAAAGTGTAAAACATGAATGCATTATACACAGCAGTTATGGATTACATCCCACTGAGCTGTGAGTCTTCATCTTATTTCTTTCTCTTTTACCACCTGCTCTCTTCTACGTCTACCCCAAGCTAAAATAAAACCTTGAAGCAAAGGGAAAACTTCTGTCTGAACCAGCATTGACTAGAAATGATCATTTAACAGGCCAGTGCTTTAAAGACAGAAAGATATTGGACCAAACTTTCTCTGCAATGTGAGCATAATTTCTAGAAAACCGAAGCTGGAGCAGGGAGCTCTAATGTCCTATGTGGCAAGATCGGACGGCCGAATATTGCAAAGCTGGAACTACTGTCTTTGGCATAGATCCACATTCAAATAAGTCAACTCAAAAGCACATTCCACTAAAAAATAAAAAATAAATGTTATTTTCAGTTTTAATCCAGTGTGGAGGTTGTGTGTTTATCCCGCTCTCTGAAACACTCCTACCTCCTTTAATCCATCCCTCACTCCTTGTTACTCCTCTCAAACACTGAAGTTCCATCATGCCACTTCTCGTCCCATTCATGCCATTCCCGCTGTGCCTCAGATTAGCAGCTGCAGCCCTTAGACGCCACAGTAACAGGCACAGATTGTTCTTTCGTCAGATGAATAATCTCCATTCACACAGGAAAGTCGATCCAAATGTGCCAAGAATGCAACTTAAGCTTAAACCACACCAAGAGACGCCAATTGAGGAAGAAAAAGAGAGGAGATTGGCAACAGCTACCGTGCAAGCACCAGTGTCACCAAGCACCAGTGTCTCATCGGGGGGATTTTAATGTTTGTAGGGAATGGATGTCACTAAGTTTTAAGGCACCCTCAAGGAAACAATAACAGCGTTCCACATGCTCCAACAGTATGTTTCTAGCAGCTACAATAATATCTGAGATTGACTTGATCCCATCCAAATATACAGTATAAAACACCAGCAGCACGTGACTCTTTGTTTTCAAAATCCGCTGCAATTGTTTCACACAATATGCTGCGTGGTGCTGTTTAAGCTGAGCTCTACGACTGCCGGGTGTGAGAGGATGCGTTGTGTATTAAGAGGAGGCCTGGGATAGCCGCCAGGGAACGAGTGGCTATTTCTGTGTCAACAAATGCGCAGAGCTATAGAAGAGAATCGTTCACTGAATTCCCCTGTGATGACAGAATAGCTGCATGTTGGCAAAAAGAATAAAGAGGAATGAAGAAAAAAAAGCAGACAGAGAGGATTAATTAGGACTGAACCACAAAGAAAAGAGGAGGGAATTATACACGGGAGATGCCAATTAAATTAAAGGTGATGGGGTAGGGGTTTGGCTCTGGCTTTGACATAATGGGAGCCCCAAGCTCTCATACTCAGAGGTGTTCTTGAGTCCAGGAAAAGCCACTTTTGTTAGAGGTGATTTGGGGAAAGAGAAGGGAGAAAATGGTGTTGAATGCAGAAGACAAGCTTCTGACTGCAGCCTGACAAAGAAGGGTATTTGTAACGGCACAGCACTTTTGATTTGACAAAGTGCTGGGAGGTGGCAATTTCTGTCAGTGCTAAGTGTGTTTTCTATGACTGCTTCAATACAGCAGTAACTCCAGCAATGGTACTGTACACTTCTGACTGAGTGATTTGGAAAACAGAATAAAAGAAAAGCAGTGAGAGAGAAAGTCACAAAGCTTAAAAAAAAAGGAGAACCGTATGCATAAAAGAGGAAATTAAAGATTTATAAAGCAAAAATAGCAGCTGATAGTGTGTGCAGCCACATTTGCTAACACATAGGTGCTGATAACAAACCAACAAGCCTAATGCCCTTCCCATGGCAGAAAGACATTCATATTGCCTTTAAGATAAAAGTGCAGGTAGCAAAGTCGACACAACAGAGATACATATACTGTGCCTATTACTTGCTATGTATGGGGCTACAGGCCCTTCACACTTGAAAGCAAAAAACAATATGAAAATATCTTTTCATGACCCACAACTCTAATTCAAATTATTGATGACGAAGATGAAAACAGCACAGGATTGAATTTGAGTTTGAATATAAGTAAATTAAGTTACAACCCTGAGATTATGAGACTATCAGCAAGTGCACACAGATAATTTGATAAGGTTTTTATTTGAACATTCATATTTTCTCATCATAAAGTCAATTTTGCCTTGTGTTAAAATGGCTTTAACCTCATAGCAAAGCTCTCTGAAGGTCAAGCATCCTTAGATAACCCAAAGGAACCATTCAGAGTCAACTTCAGCAAACATATGCAGGCACACACAAACATAATCTGGACAGCTTACACCACGGGGAGTCCAGACCACATCGCGGTCTTGTCCTTTCAAGCCACACACATTAATTTCCAGAGCCTTTTTTTATTTTATTTCCTGAGGCACTCTCAACCATAAAAGGTTTTTTTTTCATCCCAGATGGAAGTGCACAGACAGACGTCTGATTGTAATTTTGCAGTACACAACAATTGACACACAGGCAGACATGTTTAACAAAAACCCAAACACAAACCTGTGCACATACTGTGCAGGAAACAATCACACGAGTCAGGCTTTAAAGAGAGGGGAAAGCGTTATAAAATTCACTCACTATGCCCTTGCTTTGGTCACCTTGGATTTCTTGTAGCACTACGTTAGAGGGAAAACAAGTTAGAAGACACCTGAGTGAGGGAAAGCGATACATCACAGCTGGACAGGTGTAGCTATGTAAAATGTTGAAGGCTCAGGATTACCTGCCAGACAAAAGGTGATTTAAAAATGTGTAGCTTCAGCAATTGCCCCATTTTAAAATCTCATTTGGACACTATCTGCAGCAACATAAAATAATAATGATATTGCATTAAGTTGGATGCAATAATGGCTAATCCATTACAGAATGGTCAGAGCAGTCAGAAAGTAATTTCTCACAGCATTCAGTTGAACCAAACTGCACAGAAGCTGCCTATAGTACAAGTTATCAGCAATTCACAGTAAGAGTAGCTTATTACCAAACGGAAATTAGACTTTTTGTACTGAATGTTGCACATTTTTGATTTAGTTTTTAATGCATTTTTTAAAATCAGTATTAGGTAAACATATATACAGTTTATAAATAAACACATAAATAAAGCCAGAATATTACTAAAAAGGCCAATCCCTCTGGAGAAGACCACGTAGCTTTGAAAAGCTACGAATACATATATACACACACACACACACACACATATATATATATGTATGTATATACACACACACACTCACCGACCACTTTATGAGGCAGACCTTGCTAGTAAATTCTGACCCTACCATCCGAATGTCTCAGCAGAAATCGAGACTCATCAAACCAGGCAACATTTTTCCAATCTTCTTTTGTCCAATTTCAGTGAACCTCTGTGAATTGTAGCCTCAGTTTCCTGTTCTTAGCTGACAGGAGTGGCACCCGGTGTGGTCTTCTGCTGCTGTAGCCCAAATGCCTCAAGGTTCGACGTGTTGATTTGACTTACTGACTTCTGTGACCTCTGGCATCAACAAAGCATTTTCGCCCACAGAACTGCTGCTCACTGGATGATTTCCTTTTTTCAGACCATCCGCTTTAAACCCTAGAGATAGTTGTGCGTGACAATCCCAGATGATCAGCAGTTTCTGAAATACTCAGACCCGCCCGTCTGGCACCAACAACTATGCAACGTTCAAAGTCACTAAAATCACATTTCTTCCCCATTCTGAAGCTCAGTTTGAACTGCAGCGGTTCATCTTGACAATGTCAACATACCTAACTACATTAAGTTGCCACCATGTTATTGGCTGATCAGTAGTTTGTGTCAACGAGCAGTTGGACAGGTGTGCCTAATAAAGTGGCTGGTGCATGTGTATGTATATGTATATATATAAAATATTACAGATTTAAACCTCTGCTTTCTTTTATTTTTCTGTAATTTTCCATTTCTGTTGGTGTGGCTCTTTTTCTGGTTTCTCCCTTTCTTTTTAACAGAGAGCAGAATAGACATAGAGAGAAATTCTCTAGGATTAATACATTTTTTTTAATCTCTAATGTTTAATGGTAGCTGTCAGTGTGTATGAGGATCAAAATATCCCTAACATGTTTTACGTTAATATGCGGCAACCTATAATGCCAAAAAACATTTTTGGCATTTTAGGTTGTTACGTCTATAAAGACTCAACCTTGATTGTGCTGGGTCATGGAGTTGAGTGAGGTGCTCCTGTCTGCAGGTCTAGATCTAGGATATCCATGTCTAGTCATCACTTCAATAACTCAATTTAATGAAGCAACAAACCCCAGTGACAGCGATGACAAGATCTGACACAGTCCTGACACTCCATCCATTTCCCTTCTTTGGTAACCTGACATTGACTCATAGGTCACACTGAGCTGCGCATGGAGCAGACAGACAGCTTCATGCCACAGTGTGGTGGATTTAGACGCCAGCACATGACATAGTGAGTTTAATCAGTTAAATAGTGTATGCTAAATAGTAAATTGATGTCCAAGCAAATGTACCTTACAATATATGTGTAATCTATGTAATAACATTAATTCAAAATCCCCATGCACTCAAAAGTCATTTGCATTCATTATGAAATAATAAATCCTGGTCTGTGCAATTAAAGGGTTTCATTACTTTATCTGACTGTAAGGTTTTATACAGGTTTCTGCCCATTAGAGCTAAATATTGAATATATTTTGACAGTTACTATAACATGCAGTAGTGATATTCTCCCGCTTCCCAGAAAATGATGTTTTTTTTTCCTCTTATTCACACTCTTACACTCCATTCACAGTGAATGGTGCATATCAGTTGAGTTCCAACATTGGCAGATCAGAGACTTGGCAGGCAGTCTACTCTCGTCTGCATGCAAGGGCACGCTGTGTGTTTACTTCACCATCAGTGAGTGTCAACCTTCACAACCCCAACTCTCAACAGAACAGACAGCCTCGATGTCAGTAATTTATCTTCTCATCTGATTGCCGTCAGCCATCTCCCACTGCCAAGGAACAGTAATCCGTTCCAAAGGGGCAAGATACCATGAACTGATTATAAATTGTAACATAAACAGATCTAGAATCGAAAGGCGTTGATAGGTAACAACTAACTAATAACTTACTTATAACTTAAGAGCGACGTGGTCCAGTCAATGCAGAATCAACATTTATGAATTTTTGTAAGATTGTATTTGGGTCCGACTTCACCTATAGTGGAAGCTTTATACAGCAGCATTAGAAGTAAATTTAACTTTGAGAAGCTGCACAAGAATGCTGCAGCATCTAAACACAAGAAAAAGCTTTGAGGAAAAAAGAACAATCATGCACATACAAAAAGTTATTAACAACTTCAAACAGTGTGTATTGATCCTAGCATCTGCTGTTTCAGAAAATGAATTTTTCCATCCATCATAGCCTGAACTCACAGGAGAAAAGCTGGAGACAAGACACAGCTCATAAACAGACAGTAACCAATAATAGGCCTATTTATCTGCAAGCTCTCTTTAATGAGTCAAACTTCATTGAAACATGTTGTTTGTTGCAGCGTAATTATTTCCCCAAGGAATCTTTTCTATTTTTTTTAACCTTCTGGATCTCAAGTTTGACCTGTATGTGAACTTATGGGTCTTTGCATAAATCTTCATTAAAAACACACAGGACCCTACAGAAGATTGAAATTCTGTGTAGGAGTGAAGTTCTTTCACACTCCCCATACATGTGCATGACAAATTATTCCCTCAAGCGTCCTGTGGATGCTAATGAGGATTAACCTGCCTGGCAAAGGCAAGGACAATCACCAGCCTTCGCCAAGTGAAAGTTCAAAGTGGATTCAGACACAATATATAGATCAGCCCCTGATTTATCCCCAGAAATATCCTCAGAATTTGACACAGATAGATAGATAGAGCTCAAGAAGCATGACTGGAGATAATTGAAGCTCTTATCAGCCATTTAGCAAGAAAAATCAATGAGCTTTCATTCCTACTTATTATAACTCTTTAAAATGTGATCTATCAATCCATGGATAAAGAAATAGATCAGCATTTGAGGAAATAGGATTATTTCAGTTTTTAGTTCAATAAGAAGACATTTTCCACTGTCTATTTGCTGAGTAAAAAGCTGAAGTGCCAGCAGGAAGTGAGTATTTTAGCTTGTTAGTTTGCAAAAAGATTGAAAGTAATGAGAAACAGCTTCTTTGACTGTATCCAATGAAAAAAAGATGATTTTTAAAAAGTGCTCATCCGCTTCCAGTGTGGAGCTGGCTTTACACATGATGTCCCAATGATAGTTAATGGGTTATGGAATCCATCTGCGTTCTAGGAAACGTTTTCTGCTGCGTGGTTGTCAAAAGGTGTTGTTGTGTTTATCACGGTTGGCGTTTTCACTGATCAATCCCAAACACTGTGTCTTATAAGCCTCAGTAAACAGCATGAAGCGTTGTTATCAGAGGATGTATAGTATTCACAACTGCAGCAGAAGAAGTGTGTTGTTTCTAGTAACAAAAGAAAGACATTTTTTAATCAACATCCAATTCTGTACCAATAAAACCAAAAACAGTTGGTACAATTTAGTGCATCATCTTATAATGACTGTTTTCCTGTACTTTAAGTCTTCACGTTTAAGCTAATTGCTCTGTTGTCCCAGCAAATAGAAACAGGAACAGGGTTTCAATCTTCTCATTTCAGCAAGTGAGTGAATAAACCTATCCTTCGGTGTGATGAACTATTTCTCTACTTATGAAACATGGCTATCTTACTTAACACCTACAGTGAAGCATTAGTCCCAAACATAGCGCATAGGGTGAAATGAGGTCTTGTGTGCGTGTGCGTCCTCGCGGGTTATGAGAGGACAACAGAGGTGCCTTGAGTCACAGACAGAGGATGACAGACAGCGATGACAGTGGACAATCGACAGGAGACACTGAGAGACACTGGTACAGGGTGAGATGAAAGAACGCGCAGAGAGGGAGGGGAGGGGAGGGAGTGAATAATAGAGAGCGGAAACAGAGAGGGAGGAACAGCGGATTGGAGCAAACAAACAGGGATTTCCAGATGAAAGTGGGTAGAGAGCAGAGACAAAAATGGATTATCATTTGACAGACATAGATTGTGTGCGTGTGTGTGTGTGTGTGTGTGT
>JAUMHF010000012.1:18882797-18946508 GCA_032359275.1 Microctenopoma steveboyesi | reverse complement strand
GGGTAGAGAGCAGAGACAAAAATGGATTATCATTTGACAGACATAGATTGTGTGCGTGTGTGTGTGTGTGTGTGTGTTCAGTGCACAACCCGCATGGATGAGTCATAGCCAGACTGATTGCTAACAGTCAGCACTGGAGAAACAGCCTGACAATTTTGAATCTAAACTATATGCATCACCAGCAAACCCTATGTTTTTAGGGTTCACCACTGCGTCTCTAAAAAGTCGAGTAACATTTTAATGCTCCACCCTCCCCCAGCCTATGTCATAAACAAAAGTATGCATGTGCATCTGTTGTGTTCCCGTACTGATGTGGGTGTGCCAATGGCAGATATGTGCACACATAGCTGGGATGACATACAGAGATGAGCATTCATGTACTCTGGCTTAATGCTGAACAAATCCTTATCTAGACATTAATCCCTATATTAAGACAGGCTTAGCTGCTGCGTAATGATACCTTCCTGTGCATGAGCACGTCGAGTATAATTTCAGGCTGACGAGAAGACAGAAATTTCAATTTTAACAACGAAATGTGAAGCATCTGCAGAGATATTGACTCGTTAGACAATCACGTCAATGTGGTGAATGTGATGCAAGACATGAGGTTTTGAAATGAACTGGTAATGCAATAATGTGAAGAAGTGATATATCGTGTCATTTTTTATTTAGTGCTAAATGCACTGACAAGTAAAAACCGAGCTGGTCTCACTAGGAGGTGTTGTTATAGCAACGGGAAACAACTAAAAAGGTGACATTTAAAACTCATAGGTGAAATTAGGACACCCTTAAAACTTACACACATATTACATCCACCTCCCTGATGTTTTGTGTTTTCCCCTCGTTCCCAACATCTCCTCTCTGTATTCTTCTCTCAATATCAATTTCATTCTCTTTCATGATGTTGCCCAGTCCTACACACAAAAGCTCTGTAGACCTGAAAATGTGCACAGTGGTGGGCTGTATTAGTCTATGAATCACTACTGTATCCTGCTGCTACTGTAGCTACACTTGTGTCCCACACAATTTGATTCACTCACACTACAGGCCTAATAGCCCCTGTGACCCTCTCTGCTGTCACCTCACACCCCTGCACCAAACGATGCTGTCTTTTATTACCAAAAGCAAGTCAGTAAAGGTAACTAGTAAATAACATTTCACTGGCAAATTCATTGAAAAAATACTAATTTTAATCAACACTTTATTGATCCCCTTGGGTAAATTGTTGTTTGTTCAGCTGCTAGACCTGTGTCTGCACTACAACAGGGTTTTGGTGTCTTGTTCAAGAACACCTCGACATGTAGCTGCAGGGGGACTGAGAATTGAACCACTGACCCTTGGGTAGGAAGACGACTGCTCTACCCACTGAGCTATCATGCCAAAATGACCCTGTAAACAATCAAACTAACTACAATCAACTATTGAATGTTAAATGCATAAACAAGTATTTAATATTGACCTTAATGACTTTTGGAACGAGGCGACTTTTTCACCTCGTTTAGGCTGAAATCACCCAGCGAGCTGCTGGTGAGATGAAACACAGAGAGTAAGCAAAGATGTTGGGGTGTTGTGTGTATTAGAAGGGGTGGAAAGCCTTTATTATTAATTATAGCTGTGCTTTTTATATTCTCCACAACACAGCACAAGGCTGAATCCCAGAATGTTTAACCGTTAGTGCTGCAAGTGCAGTTAGCGTGATGTTATCAACTGAACTCAATTTGTTTTCTCATGTTCTTTACGGCCTTGCCTCTTCTGTAAATCACTTGAATGTTCTTATTAAAATTCCTCTATAAATATATCTGAGTTGAACTGGGAGTGAAGACAAATAATTACTGCGGCAACAACACCAGGTAGAGTATGTTAGGATAATAAAGTGTTGCTAATACAAAGCGAGACCATAAAATACTACACAGTCAAGCATTCTAGACCTCTACAGTATGAATTCCTCCACATCTGACCTTTGGAATTGGTTTACTAAAATTACAACATTATGTAATATGGAGACTAACCAGTAACAACACCATGATTCATAATTTATTATGTCTTGGCTCTGCCACAGGCAAATTATATTTAAAATGTAAAGAAAATGCTGTTTCACTGATCTTGTAATATTGTTTATGACTTGCATGAATTGTGCTCATGTGTCATCTCTGCACTCAAACCAATGAGTGCAGATATAACCAAAACAATATGTGTGTATGGGAACATACAACTTTAAACACATCATTGACATCAGCTGTTAAATGGTTCTGAAAAGACAAGATTTACTGTAGTGGGCTATTTGGTGCTAGGTAGGTAGAGTCCAGTGGTTTTATTGGAGTTTTGATGTTGTTAACTGCTAAGCTGCATTCTCAAATCTCAGGACTTCTAAATAAAGGTGTACTACAAGTACAATACTGGAACTGGGTGCCTATGTCATGTTTCCTGAATCTGTATTCACTAATCTAACATTATGAGATTTTTTATTATCAGAAACGTTTAAACCTGTAGGTCTGAAAACATGAATATAGTTAAGAGAAAAACAACAGGCTCCTCCACAGGCTGTACTGAGAACAATTTATCATCATACAGAATTGAAAGGAAGCACCACACCTCCTGAAAAACAATGCAAAAACTAACGAGTATCAACATGATCAGTGTGTTCACATTACTTTCAGCTCATAAACGAACACCAGGGAGACTTATGCGTGGAGAGAGCTAAACTGCTGCTGCATTGCGGTGAAGTGACCCAGGTCTCACAAGTCACACTGCCACTCACAGCAGTACAGCCAATTTAACTCTGCACACCTACTGAGCACGCTTCTAAATCAGTGTTTAATCACTAGAATGACAGCCTCACCTAATTACTGCCCTTCTCCTCACCCACACCCTCCCTGCACTCTTCCCCTGTCAACTCGTTCTGCAATGTGCTGCCTGCTCGAGTACTCAGGCAATGGCTGGCTATTTCAAGCTGCGCTGTCATCTAAAGCTATGTTATATGAGCGTCTTCTTTCAGCCTGCTAATTATTACAATCCACTCGTGCTTCCCAAAGATACGATTCACTGCCTATTTGTGTCCGAGCAAACCAAACATCCTGTCTGTTGTGAGATAGTTCGCTGTGAGGAAAAACATGCTCAAGTCTGGCTGGATGTCTGCTAGGGTTTGTCCTTACACAAAAATGGAATCGAAATGCTTTAAAGTGTTAGTGTTCGCCTTGGAGGAGCATTTCTAATTCAATCTTTTCAACACAAAACTCAAACTCGTATCAAATTTACAAATCTGTTTGTGGTCTGCTTTTAACAATCATAAACACACAAGCCGCGAGAGAACACGATGAAAAAGTGTGAGCAATCACATAAAAGGCTGAGTCTATTTGATTTAAGAAATATGTCCTAGAAACAATGCACGTGCATATGTCCTCAGAAGGCCCCTGGGGATGAATATAGAGAACAAATATTAGTTTTCACAGGGAAAATATCCACCGGAAGCTGCTATTTGCCTCCATAAAACAGACACACCCACACACACACACACACACACACACACACACAGACACACATACACCCATGAGCGTGACCAAGCATTACAACGAGAGAGATTAAATTTTTAACCATCCTTCCAGTCACAAAATAACATGAACAGAGACATGATCCATGAATAAACATCAGGCAATTGAGGCCAAATTGCGAAAACAGAGGACACTAAAATATGCAGTGACATATCACTCCAGGAGAGGACACTAAAAGCACCGAGAAACACTGCTTAATAAAGAAAACAATAATTAGCTTAATTTCCAGTAAATTTGTTGCAATCAATATAAAAAGTTGTAAAAGCCTTATATTAGCTATTCAGACAAACAAATGGCGAAGACCATTTTTGACTTCTGAATCTGAAATAAATTAAAAGCACATAAAATAGAAAATCAAATTTTCCTCATTAGCCTGAGTTCTTTTACACAAATACAAGTACAAGTACACAAGTACAAATTATTTTGTTTAAACAATTTAAAATAGTGAGAACAATGTAATCATTTAAAATAGCAAATCTCAATCTACATATCCTTTTTTAGCAACACAGCCAGACAGACGCAGCCTGAATATATTTAAAAGAAAATCTGATTTGAAGTTGTGGTTTAAAAAAAGACTGACAGAAGTGTTGTGTGCCAGTCTGGCTGCAGGCCTATGGTCAGCCAATTTGACCAACACAGCCATGAATAGAGAGGACAGACAATTTCTAAAAACATGGACAACAGTGCTCCCTATGGGCCCAGGAGAGAAAGTCATTTCAAATGACTGCACAAGAGTGAGTTTGGAGACCGACAGTGCATTTAAATTGTCGGGAAGTGTTTCCTAGCTACTGTTTCTTAATAAAAAAAGTTTAAGTTTAAAATGAAAGGAGAAAGTAGTGTTGTGTGTGTTGGCTACATTAGAACACAGTATGTAGTGCAGCAGTTGATATGTTTTAATTGTTTTGGCTGAACTCCAGCACACTGGATTTCAAAAGAAACAATGGCTTTAAAGTGCTGACTTTCAGCTTTACGGGTGTGTGCTGGTGGCAGGGTGAACAGATCGGCCCGTAGAAAGCACAAGAAAAGCTACGATGTCTCCGTGAATATAAAGAGAAAAGAGCTGAAAGTCGACACTTTACACTCAGTCACTGAACGCAGAGACAAAACTACGTTCATGAATACGACATGCTCTGTATGCTATTATTATACAAACCAACTTAGAGAACATATTCTTTGCTATTTCATTTTCACAACCCAGCTTGTGGTCACGCCTGGCAAACCCTCGAAGAGCAGTGGCTCCATTAACATACAGTGTTTGGTTTAGCAGATGACAGCCTGGCAACTGAGCAGTGCAGCTGTGAAAAAACCCTCAATACAGAGGGCAGAGTCAGAAAACACTATAAAGCAAAAGGGAATCAACAGGGCCAGTCTGACTTCTGAGCACCCTGCAACAGAGAGTCCCATTTTACACACCATCACATTATCAATGTGTCTTCTCCACTTTAGGTGAGCGTGGTTAATTCCTCTAAACATAGTGAGCAGGATGTAACCTTGGTTTTCTATGTATTTAATTGGAATTAAAGATGAATGTTGGGTTTCCCTAAATGACAAAGAGAAGTCTGGATATGTAGTCCACATGTCTCCAGATGTCCTTGTCTACATCACTGCTTCATTCAACCCGACCACAACTGTAATTGCAGATGTGGAGTTGGCAGGACTCCAGCACTGAAGTAATGAGTACCAGGAGATGAGGAGTGTGTCCCACCTATAACATACATGTACTGTACAACCCAAAATATTAAGTGTTTACTACGGCTGAACATCACCAGGGAAAAGAAGGACTGCAGCAGTGAAACTAAGCTATTGGACTGACATCAACAGAGGCTACACAGGCTGGAAAAATGGAACATACTGGATGTCAGGAAAAGGTATTAGCAGACACTGCCAAAACCTCAATTATCAAAGAGAGAAATGGAAAGAGAGAGAGAGACAGAGACAGCATTGCTTATACTGAGGAACAGGGATCCGGTGACAAAACCAAAAGCACGCATCCACGTACTGTCCACGTACATTCATGTGCTATTTTTTCTGCAGAGTCATCACGAAAGGAGACCAGTGACGATTTGAGTCACACCTGTGTTTTCTAATCAGCCATTACTCCTAACGAGTAATTGGTGGCAAGTTAGGTGCTGCATTACAGCGTGAGGCTCCTCTCCTACTGTTGATTCTCTGACAGGGGGGCATGGATTCCCTCTGCAATGCATGGCTGCTTGTTAGTGTGGCATCTCACCACATGGCTATCGTACATCTCACAGGGTTTAAATATTAATATGAATTATGAAAGCCGAAGCAGCAAACACTTTGTCCTTCAGCTGATTTTCTGACATTCCTGCCAATAGACCTGCAAAATCATCAACTATTGCCCTCTGAGAATGCCCTAAAGACCTGTCTGTGCAGTTTGCATGTTCTAGCCATGCCCAACGATATGCAGTTACAGTAGACGACCATATTGCATTATTCTGCATAATACTGTATGTTATTTTATGCACTGTATGCCAATACTAATGTTTTCTGATTTTGTCACCTATAAGGAAGCGGATACAGATCAGAAAATAGAGGACTGAGGGTGGAACTGTGACGGCCACAACACAGTATTTCATCTGTCAGTGTGCCACTGTGTGTGTGTGCGTGTGTGTGTGTGTGTGTGTGTGTGTGTGTGTGTGTGTGTGTGTGTGCGTAAATATATTTATGCAGGAGAAGTTTAAACCACTGGAAAACCATGTGAGACTGATTCACCAGGATCTCATTACCAAATGCTGAGCTTAGATCAAGGAGCACTGCAAGTTTTGTTGTTCACAGTTTTTACAATAGCGATTACTGTACTATGAGAAATGAAGAATAAACTGTGCAGGTTATAACTTTACCAGGATCAGTATGTGCATAGAAATACAATTACACAGAGTGAAGCTTAATGCATTGTGAATACGAAAGTACTAAAATTGACAAAATGTATAGCCTGACTTTAATTTGTTTCTTTAGAAAAGAAAATTCAATAAAAAAATTCATATGGATCCCTGGTATGGAATATAATACACATCTTCAGAGTAACAACAACAACAGCATTGAGCAGCAGTTCAAAGTTATGCAGACTGTTGTTTTAGCAACACATTGCCTCCGCTAACGGCCAACCTGGTTACCAGTAAATTGACTGGAGAAAGTCTACATTCATAAATCAGCAGCTGCAACACAGAAAAGAGTCTTAGCAGAAAAAGTAGGACATCTGGATGCATTTGTTGTTTGAGCAAAGATCTGACAAAATGGAGCATGTTAAAAATGTTACTGCACCAGTAGTGCTTGGTAGTGGCATCAAAATACTGCAGTAAAATTAGTGTTACTTCAAAAGTGTAATGTCGTATGTGGTGACATGATATAAATCCAATTAAATGAGGTGTTTTTTCTACATCTAGAAGAAAATGTAATATGAAATAAAGGTTTAATTATCATTCCAATATCAATTATCATTCCAACACTATTCCATCGTCGATAAACAGTTGAAAAAGGAGGATCTGTGTCAAGCACTTGGGATTATTATCAGAACATGTGACACTGCCATCAGTGAACATTGGAGGAAAACCAACCACAACACCAGCTGTGCTTCATTATGTCCAAAAAAAAAAAGGATCCGCTGGGAATCGCACACTTCTTGAAAAACGACCACCAGGGGCGAGTCTTTAATTTTAGTGGCGGAACATGTTTAGAAAAACCATCGGTATTGGGACAAACAGACAGATTTCAAATGCCTCCTGCCAGTCACCCCAAACGTTTGCTGAAACACCCAGATACAACATTTATACATCTCTTAAATCCAGTCATGTAAATCTTCATATATACGACACGTTGAATGACAGGTGTCTTAACCAATCACATTATGCCCTGAAGGTTGGCGCCTGCGTCTTTCACCTCAGACCGCAGTAATGCCTAATGGTGGTGATGTAGCTTCTCTGGACAACTTTATACTGTCATTATTGGGTTGGTCTGATTACAAGCCATGGATAGACTTGGCCAATTTAAGACAAAATACATGTTTACTGTTTGTTGCTGATGCATTTCCTGTTGACTGAATGTCACTGAATATTTCAAGTATGATTGTTTACATTATAAAATATTCTTTAAATCTACATTTCCCTATTTTTCAGACAACATTTCTTAAAGTTTAAGATTTTCTTTTACTTTGATTAAAGGGCAAGACGGTGGTTAGTGAAGTTTCTAACAATAACACTTCAGACATCTTTAATTTGGAGAAACTGGAGGTAGCAATGATCTGGTATGTCCTTCTCTGTATTTATTCTGATTGTGGTTGAAAGGTCATGAGAAGTGTAGGGAGAGTTATTTAGTTTTGATGGGGATTGATTCACCGTGGCACCAAGTACAAGTACTGCCCATTCACAAACACACACACACACACACACACACACACACACACCAACACTCATTTGTTTTTTGAGTTCTGTTTAAATATTAAACACACAGTCTGAGGAGCCATAGTTTAAGTGTAAGGATATATGGGTAAAATCATAAGACACAATCATCTCTTGATGATCTAAAAGGAATATAATCTTTTAAAAAATGGATGATAAGGATGATGTGAAATTGTCATACTGAAAAACACACACTTGATTGTCAGTACTTCTAATCTAAGTGTAGTTATAAGAATGAAGAAATAAAAAAAAGAATCACATTTAAAAAAATTTGAAAAAAGAGCAACACCAGATTAAAACAAAGCAGTACCAAATCCCATAGTTGTACATAAAAGCAAACTAAGTCATAAAAGCATTTTAAGAGGTGCTTTAAGTATAGTCCATAACCCTCAAAACGGCCAGAAAATAAAATGGCTTTGCTTTAATCGGGAGTGTCTAATGTGGTCCTTACTGTAAGTTAGAGCTCATTACGCACAGTAAAGCCAGATGAGCAAGCAACATCGGCTTCATACTCTCACCTCAACCTGCAGATTCCAAGGAGAGGAGGGGGAGTGTCCACCGATACTGCTGCCATGACGATACTGACTCAAACAAACACATGATACTTTTCCCTTTGTCATGAAGCAGAAAAAAGTAAGAGAGGAAGTTGAGGAAACTGAATTGTGTAAAAGTGTGCGTCATCCACTGTGTTGTGTTGACTGATGAAATCCAGGCACAACCCTGAGGGAGACATTGATCAGGTTGTGCCCATTTCCTCAAAAGGAGACTACACTGACAGGCGCACATTCGATCCACCAGAGGAGAAAATAAGAATCAGTTCGTCCACAAATCAGAGTGAGGCCTTAACATCTTTCCTCTGCCCCACCCGCAGCCTGGTGCTCTTACCAGCATGCTAACCAGATAACCTCTGGTGTGAGTCCTTCCATCTAATAGTGATATGGTGCTTATATCTAATTAAGACCATCTCATAAATTAAAGCTCTTCAGGTCTGGAGGTCAAATAAGCTGGGATGGAGGAACATCTCCATCTAATAGTGTGGATGGAGCACATGAGTGTAGGAAAAGCTCAACCTAATTTAATTCTGTGTTTGTGTATCCAGCATGTGCGCATGATAAATGACATGTTACTAGCACATGCATTTTGCAGAGTTCTCCATCGTTTGCATTACACCCAAAAACAAAAAAGGGAGGCTGCACCAAAAACCTTCTTTACTTTGAAAAATACCTTTTCCCGTATTTCTGTTCACACAAAATGTGGGTTGTTTGATACAAAGGGTGATAATGTTCTGTGCTGTATTTCAGTGTACTGCAAAAACAAATTAGGTGTCATTCCATTACCTCTGGAGGGAAATGTATACAGCAAAGAAACCTTTAGCAAAATATCTGATAAAGCTCACAAAAGATCCACCTTAAAAGCTTTATCTCTCAGTGTCAGACAGCATATTGAAATGCTTGGAGTGGATGTTAGCAGGAAACCTCAGAGGAAGAATAGGACAAGTGGAACAGAGGCAGAACATTTCCTGAATACAGAAAGGTTTAGAGCAAGAAGAGGATATATTTTCTCTAAAAAAACAGATTGCACCTTTTACAATATGTGCTGTCCGTCTTCCTCTTTACATTGCAATCCCGCAGAGGATCCTTCACGTACTCTCATTCTGAACTCCTTCACACACAGTCCCTCTTTGACATGTCCGAGCACTTCAACCCTGCCTTGCTGAAAACAGAACAAACCCCAGCAATTACAGTGGCCAGCACACGTATCGCAGTATCACAAATGAGATAGGGCCCATAGGATGAACTGCTGTTTTATGTCTTCTGGAACTGAATAAGTCTTATGGTGAGGTGAGTAAAGCTCATCTAACAGTGAACACCATCTCAGCACAACATGGTTCCTGCTAATGAGGATCTCCACTGATAGGAAGACAGACTAGACTGAGCGAGTGAGAATGATAGGCCAAATGAATGGAAAACATGACTAAGACTAAGGAGCTGAGGAGACAGGGAGTGAAACCTTCCTGTTTTCCTCTGACTCAGGACAGCACTTGACATTTGGCCAGCATCACTGCAGACTTAGACAAATACATAGGTAACAGCTCAGCCAGCTCCTCTTAGCGTGTCTTAGTGTTCCTGCAGATAACTGCAGAGTTTATCGAGGTGGAAATGTATACAGATTTATCTCGAGAAAGACAAGGCTAAGCCTGCGTTCACCTCCATCTGATCCTCACTGTGCAAAGACAAAGACAGAAACACAACATACACACACACACAGGACATGCATTCATTCAGGTAAGGTCATTGAGGAGAAACTAGTGTAAAAACCATGAAAGCAAGCGTACCACGAGTAGCTGTGGTGGATTATTTTTCACTATCTCATCAGACGATCCCACAGGCTCAGCAGCTTCAGAGGACGAGCGCCGTATAGCTGCTGATTTGTTACACTCAGGGGAAATCAGAAACCTCCTCCATCAGATGCCATAAAGCACCATCTGTTTAGGACTCTTTGCTCAGGAGACACACACACACACACACACACACACAGTGTCTTTACAGAACACACGCTTTTTAGTAATTCATCTCAAGTGAAACTGTTGTAGGACACATCATGCACACGAGTGACAAGCTTGGTGCAGCTGTACAGAATCTTGCTCAAAGCTCCTGACAGATACCCACCAACCAAGACCAACCAAGCAATCCAAACTTATTTTATTTGAGTGAATGCGTCAGTAACTGTGATGTGAGAGTCTTGGAACAATCTCTAGCAGGACTGCCAACATTGTGTTTACATGTCTGTCTAGGGTTGCTTGGACACATTTCAGTTTAATGCCATCGTTGTAAGGACATTTTTTAGTCTTCACAGCTTCCTTTTAAAGGACTATAAGTTATAAGTTTAGGTATGAGTTAAGGGAACTGATGGAGTTATTATAGGTGATGAAAGTTAGGAAAACAACTACCTGTCTTGAACTTCTGATTGTATCTGTGTAAGTGAGTGAGTGTGAGAGTGATTGAGTGAGGGAGCATGATGCGTAAGCATGCACATGTATAATTGCAGTGGTCAGGGGGGCTATATTTCTGTCTGCTAATTAAGTTTAATTGCACTAAATATCACCTACTAAGGGCCGTATTAAAGACTAATTAGAAATCATGGAGTCTGTGGCAGCTGTACAGATCACCTCAACAGCCCCAAACACATGGAAGAAAATTAAAGCAGATCTGAGATGATCAGACATCAGCAGGGAAACTCACTCCATACGCTGGCAAAACAGTAAGAGGAGAAGGATGAGATGTTTTATGAAAATATGTTATAAATGCTTTTATCACATGATTTTTTTCCCCAATACCATAGTTCTGTACTGAAAAGCCAGCAGTTAGCGAAGACATTAAATAAGATGTAAAAAAAAGAAAAGCTAAAGTAAATTAAGTCTAGCAGTTCAAACCAGACATTAAAATATGATGGGGCATAAAATTTCTCTGGTAATACACTTTATGTAGCTGCAGAAATGTAGCAGGTCAAAAGGATTTGTCATTCCTGCCTAACACACACAGTGCTGATGACATCAGTTAGTCTACACAAGGCACTTCCACCAAAAAAAACACCACGTCAGGACTCAGACAAACAACCCACACCAATAACGTAACACGGCTAATCCCCAGCAAAAGAGAACCACAGCCAAGAAAACACAACTCCCCCGACAACAGGCAGACTGAAATTAACTCCATCCAGACCTGCTTTTCTGGCGTTTCATGCTAAAGATGAAGGGAGGAGAGGCAATTAACGGCATACATCTGTTTTTCTGTCGTCTGTGCGTGTGCAGTCACACGTCACATTCACGCAGCTTCCGTCTGTATCATGTAAAACAATGTCACTTGTTAACGTGGCACCCAACACGGGATTATAGCACAGAATAAACACCTTAGAAATTAAGAGGAAAAGAATAATGCATGTCTGTTTAACACAATGGGGCCATTCAACCCCCCATAAAGCTGAACTGGACTACTTACACAATTTCTGGATTTTCCCTTAGTAGAGGCAAGTTGCAGTCATTAGTTCACTAGTCTGAGAAACTGAACTCAAGAAACATCATTACATTGGTAATACACGGGGCCAAAGAGCCATTTGGGCCAAACAGAACCCGACAGACTTCTATCTCAGTTTAAAAATAACACATTCTTTCTCAAAAGTTCAGCAGAATGTGTGTATGTGTGTGTGTCTGTATCCATCTCCAAAGACCCGAGAGGATAAGAACAGAAGGAAATAGAGGTCAGTGCTGTCCCTGATAAAGTGACATCCACTGCTACCGTCTTTCAAAAAGATTCTGGCCTCCCAGTGTGTCTGCTGTTCCTGTACCTGCCTGACAGTCGCCATGAGGTAAAAGAAACAAATGTTGAAAGAGAAAGAGACCAAGAAAGAAAAATCCGCTACAGATGTTGCTACAGATTGACTGAAAAGATAAGATCTGTGACAAAGACGTCTGTGGTTACAGTTAGGCTTCACAACTTTTCAGTTACAAAAGCATTCACAGTTTTTTTTTACTAAAATGTGACAGAGGTGAGATGCTAAATTCCACCTTCTGATTATCAAACACAACTGTTATGTGAGGCATGGCTTCATACTTGAGTCAGGGATTACTCCACACAAAGAATGAGAGACAGACTTCAGATGAGAGACTATTACGTGTGCTGGCCCACACCTTCACAAATAATTGAGACTTAGCTACAGAGCATTGTTCAGTTTCCAAATCACCTTTTTTTTGCCTTGTTCAATGCTCACAGGGAAGCTGAAATAATCCACAGCCTTATAATAGAAATGAAGGACTTGTCACAGCGCTGACTGAACTGAGTTTTACACTAAGTATCACAGGTACAGTTCTTGGCCTGTCCATACAAGGAATAGCCAGACACATGTAAAGTGTTCCCTCCTAACACTAAAAGCAAATTACCCAAAGGAGTCACCAATTCCTTGAGCTCCAGAGGGTTTCTCACTGCTCGGTCACAGACAGTGGTGGATAGTTATTTCTATCTCTAAACATTTTGCAGTCCGTCTCCCTTAGGAGAGCTTGAGCTGTTTGTTAAGTATGCCCACACTTGTGCAACCCCGAGCTTCCCGCTGCTCCATAATGAGCCTCTCCAGCTGGATGGCCACCGAGTTGATGGAGGCCACAGGTTGAGTTGCTCACCCTCTCTAATTGGCAGAATCCCGCTAACGCCGCTCGGTAGCAGAGAAAGTTGTGTACGAACGCTTATCTTAGTAACCGAGTGCTTCACATTTGAAGCTAATAGCAGGAAACGTAACAAGGACAGACGAACACAACAAGAGGACATTGATTGAGAGAAAACAAAATAAAAAGTCAACACTGTCTGTAAAAGCTAATGAACTGATGGTAAAACACTATTTCAGAAATGTACTTAGGGATTTCACAGGGTCACTTGTCTGATAAGGTAATTAGGGAGGTATTGTATATTTAATTCTAAACTCCCTTAGCGGTTATAAGTATTACTTTTTTTTGGGATATATAGTCACTTTTCCTATTCCTGTACCCTTGAGGTTATTATGTTACCATAAAAGATTTACATTGCAGATGTATGGTGGTTTGAAATTAGCAAATCTGCACTATTTATATACATGTTTGTTTGCAAGCAGTTTTCTTTCTTCCCATTGAGGGTGCACGGTGTCTTTTCTTGGCACATTACTTCCACCAACTGCCAATGTGAACTAACTAAACAGCAAACCACTCGTAAAAGCATCGTTCCACAGCCCCGCTGGTAGAGAAAAACTTTCAATGGCTCTTTTAATAGAGGGAGAACATCACTACTTCAATTATTATAAATGGTGTGAGTGGAGGTGTAAGATTTGTCTTTGTCACAGTCATAGTACAGAAAGCACAGGTGGTGCTAATAACATTAACAACATTTATGTTCTTTTTAAGTGAAGTGACTAACACAGTAATACTGAAGAAACTAGATTGACTTTAGTTATTGTATTATCTACTGTCAAAGACCTATAAGTTAATTGAATAAACGTCTATTAGAAAGCACAATGTACTGTTAGAAGACAATACTAATGTTTGATGATTATGTTTTTGTAAACATTCCTTTAAAAAATGTTTTAGATTAAAAATTGTTTTTAAAAACAAGCTTCCGATAAGTGTCCGAACTATGCATGATCTTATTTATATATTTAGTACTCAGTTCAGTATTTATTAGGCAGAAGTCAATGTCTTTCAAAAGTTCCGACCTTTCTTATTAGTCAGCATGGGGGAAAATAAAAATTGAGCTTTTAAAGTGCGTCTCGTAAACTATCCCATGGATCCGTCAACAGGGTAATTTACAACCTTGCTGTGCTGACTTCTGTCAGGGAAGAAAAACAAATGCCAGCCATGCGTGGAAGAGAAAAATGCCCAGGGAGAGCGTTACCTGCTGAAACAATCAGCTACCATCTGCTGTAAACAACCTTTCATATTCTTATTCTTATTCTTTTTGCTCTTATTCTGTAATTTGACCAGCTGCTGTCAGTGTCTAGTATAAGATCCTCACACAAGCACTTTCTTTCCTAAGATACTGTAGAAACAAACAACCACCAGAACCTGCAACTCATCAAGGACAAATCATGTAACATTTCTTTAGTAACAAGTACTTGATCCTACTTTAAATAATCGAGTCAAACACAAGTACTAAAATGTATTGGTCAAAGACAAACATATATATATATATATATATATATATATACACACACACACACACACTGTATAGACAAGCAAATACTGTATATGAAATCCAAAACAGTTGATAGCCTGTAAAGTTAAAACGAGCTTAATTAAATGTCAGATTACATCTAATGGAAACTTGGGCTAAACATTTTGGACGAAGGCTTCAAATGAAGCATGTGATTACATTTATGAATAACTGTTGCCTAATAAATGTACGTCTGTGATTACATCTACATTAATCTGCTCATCCTTCAGCAGTAAACAGCAGTAATAACAGCCTTGGAGGAATACATTTCCTTTGATCATTCGTGACAGCTCAGTGGAAGAACATTTTACAGCCCAGTAATTTAGGAATACACCGTCTTTGCTTTGAAATTGATTCTGGCAAAATAGGTTGAGGCCTAAGCAGCACTGACCACCAGCTGCTTTCTGGTTTGTGAAGTAACTTTGTTATGCTCCATGGAGTACTGCTAAGATGTTTAGTATTCAGTTTAGCAAGTGAAGCAGTGTAATCACTAAAGAACACAAAAACAGAGGATCACGTTTCAATTTGAAAAACCTCCACAACACAATAGTTGCTGCTGTACCTGCTAGGTGGCCAAAGGAGTACATTTGTGTTTACAAAATGACAGGCTACAACTGCACTTAAAAGTCAGCAAAAAATATTTTAGATTTTGTTGTGACGTTAGTCACAATGAAACTTTAAGACTTCAGCAGTTTGAAACAACACAAGACACACTGGAGTTTATGTAGTAAACATAGTGTCCATGTTTTGTAAGTTTTCTAAATGAAATAAAGCTTACAGCAGTGAAAAACAACATTTCATTTGTAATTTAATTTGAATATTTGAGCCCAACTAACTAAAGGTAGAACTGCACTTTATTTGCTGTTAAGAGTGCAACTTCTCATTTCAGCATTTTGGATCATAGGATTAATTTGCTCATGTGCAAAATCCTTTCGCTCTGTTTCCCCAGGGGTATGAGCAAAAAAACATGCTTATCAGAAGATCCCTGTTCCCCTGGTCAACCAGCAAATACAAACATTTAACCTTTGATCATTTCGTATAAACATGCTACTAGATTTTCCTGTGAACACAAAGGCTTACATGCTCATGAATAAAAAAGCATTATGGATTTAATGCGACCTGTGGATGGATGGAAGAAAGCTGTGAATGTGTGCAAGCACTATGCACTATGCAAATACCTCCAATATGATGAACCGTTTAAGAAGAGACTACTCATCCTTCCACTCTCATAGCACAGAAAGCTAAAGCTGTGAAAAATAGTGAGTGGGTCCAGTATTATTTTATTATAAATGGGCAGAGCTAATGACTTCTGATTCTCCTGAGCAGCTAACTACAGTAAGAGTGGGTGAGGCTTTATATGTTCAGAGACCAGTAGTTGTTCCCTGTTTTCTCCCAAACCAACTGTAAATCATATTTGCATTTGTAACACTTCCAAAATAACATTTGCACTATTTGCCCACCATAGATCGAATCGTATATTTGACGGCCTGAAGCATGTGACTGTGCACTGTCACAGGGTGGGTAAGGTGGGACGTAGAGAGTGAAAGAATGGGCCAGCACTTGTCACACGTTAAGTAAGAAGCTGTGAGCGAAGCCCTGATTCCCAGCCTGACAGAACATCGCAGACCTGACAGGCTACAAGCTGAAAATACCAGACAAGCATTTTCCCCCTTAATCTCAGACTCTGTCATAATAATAAACTATAAAATAACAGCAGCTGAAAAATCTGTACGTTAATTTACATGTGTCCATATTCCAGATGTCAGCACAGCAGAAGTTAAGTAAAATCATGGTAAACAGATGTGGATTATACATGGAAACCAAAGCCCACAAGCTAAAGAAACTCCTAACAGCGAGGAATGTTTGGCCGTCCTAATGGAGCCTTCAAATGCATAGAGATTTGCTGCTGGAATGACTGGCAGCAAAAACACTCATCCTGAAGATTGGTTGTTGCCCAAAGCAGTTAATTAAACAGAATAAATTAAATCACCTCTCTGCAAAGCCAAAAGCCGACACCAACACATGATACAGTATGATTACAGTTACAGTAATATTTGGTGTGCAGATGAATATGGTTGTTTTTCTGAATTTTTATAAAGTCCTGCAGTTGACTGTTAGACTTAAATGTTCACCAGCACCACTTTTTAAGGCGGAGGACCATGCAAGAGGTTTATATCTACTGTAGTTATGGTTGAATGCCCTCTCTCCAAATATGTCTGATGTGTAAAAACACTAGAAATGGCGCCGGAATCGCATCTCACCTCAGCCTCTCCTCTTCCTTCTTTCGCAGCTTCATGTCTCGCTGGACCACTTTCAAGATGTGCTCTGCCTCATCATCCGTCAGGCCCGACAGGTCAATCTTCCGGCCCATCGTTCCTGGCCTCGCCACGCTGAGCTGCTGCTGCTGGTCCAAGAAGTGAAGAAAAGGGGAGGCAGTAGCTCTGCTGCTCTGGGGGCCGAGGCTGGGAAGACCCTGGGGGCAGAGACAGAAAAAGTAACAGTGTCTGTGTATTTTAATTCACTCTCCTTGAGCTAAACATTAATAAACCTGACAATGAAAGAAGTTTAATGTATCTGTGGCACGGCTCATGATGAAACTAACAGAAATATAAAAGTCTAATTTTTACAAAAGCCTACTAGAAAGAAATGCAGCTTAAAGGTCCACTAAAAGGCACCATCTAAATCTCACCAATCTCAACATGCAACTAATGCTGCAGTGTTTGCTAACTTGGAAACTAAATATTTTGTGGTGACATGCTTTTGCTTGCCTGCAGCATGAATCTCCATATCTGAGCTGCTGAAAGTAGTGGATGCAAAGATTGTTGTTTTCACCAATTTCGGGTCATTGCTACTTTGATACCGATTTAATTATCCTGTGAAGGAAGAAATAAAACCAAACTTGTTGTTAAAAATGTTAACCAAACAACTTATACTGCCCTGAATATATTCAGAATGGAAAGTACTGCTACTTCTGTGCCATAAATAATAAACATCACAAAAAAACTGCTAATTCATATAGATTCACCTGAAGATGCTATACTCATATACTGTCTTTTGAAAAGGAAATGACATTCCTTTATAACTTAACTGCAAATGTAATTATACTTTTGTGGCAAATGTAATCAACTGACACACTGCCTTCTCTCGGACACTTTGTCAGCCGTTGTTCCCAGGAACGTAAAGAAGGAATTTCACTTTTGCTATATTATTAATATTGCAAAATGCCACTTTTTTATCACATTAAATTCACGCCCATTGCTATAATGAAAGGTATGACATGGTGCACGTCTACGTTACATGATCGATCTCATGTTTCTGAACAGCAACCTATATCAGTTTTCTATCTATCTGCCCAAATTGTTATTGTTTTTAATTTTATGTCTTTTTAAAACTGTTGACAACTTCTGCTCTGCACTGTAAATCACAAATAATATGGATTTACAAGATACAGATCTGATTTTCTCTGACTTAGAAAAAGTCCGACACCTGTTCTTTGTGGGCAGCAACAGACGTAAGCAAGTTCAGATAGAGAAAGATCTAAAGAAAGGACGATGAAAGGATGATGGAGAGGCGACAGAGTGGCTGCCCATAAAAGTAAAACAAAGGGATGACAGAAGAGAAAGAGAGAGAGAGAGAGACAGATGGAGAGATAGAAGCAGAAGACCCATTAACTGCAGAGTCTAAACAAGATGGAAGAGCATCAGCAGAGAGTGCAGCGATGAGTCAGAAGGCCAGACAATTATGTCCGTTCTATTATTGGGCCAATAGCTTTATCAACAGAGCACCCCACCTCTCACTCATTCCTACAGTTCAGCCAGCGACTTATAGCCATGCCTGGACAAACTAATGTACACCAACGACTTATGTCTTTTGAAATTCAGGATCCAACCGCGTTAAACAACGATAGGTTTTTCTATAACGTGGTTCTCATTTTGTTGAAAAGTTTCTAGGACACCTGAAGAATATTTGTTTAAGCTTTAAGTGTATTTTAACCTGAAAGATCGAGGTTATTTGCATAAGTGGGAACGTATAACACAATGTGGCAAATGGAAACACGCGTGTACATGTCTCAGCTACAGTGGGAAAGAAAGAAAAAGTGCGTTTAATCACACAGTGTAAATGTAGACTGTCACAATGCCATTCAGAGACGCTCTTCACTCAGATGCTGTGATAAGAGACCTTGCCCCGTTCCTTGACAGAATCACATTTTACACAGTAAATGTGAAGATACAGGATACACACACTTATAGCTAGCTCGTCTAACAAATGTATCTTTGATTCCTGATGCTGTCCTAGTGTACAGAGGAGATTAATGCGCCACTACTTTATGGGCATTATTGTAAAGTCACAAGGGAAGGCAATAATTCAGGCCTTCTTTTTATAGTGAGTGGTGTCAAGGACAGCGATGAAGCATCTGTCTCTGAAGCTTTGGTGACACACAGGCTTCACAGACTCTACAGACGTTCACTTGTAACTGTCCGCAGCAAGATGTACATCAATGCATTAGCATGAATGTATGCATATGCATGTCTTAAGTGTACTTATATTCCAGCAGACAATTTAACATTTGTAACACTGTGTTGACGGATCCATGGGATGAACTGCTATCAAAGTTTATCAATGGGTTCTTGCACACAATATTTATATCCAGTACAGCTCTCAGTGGGGGAAATACTGTGAGTAACATAGCAGAACATAAAGGTGACAGCCATCCTATGTCTCATGTCTCATCCTATGTGCTTTCGCTGAGCCAGCAGGAGCATGGGTTCTTGTTTTGTTGTTGTCAGTTGTCTGCATATAAGCATGGCTCACTACATGCGAGACACCTGACTGTATAACAAAATGCTCAGTACTGACATGTGTTACCCTGAGTGAAAGTGACCAATGTGCCCGTTCCTTAAACTTTATTATATTTGTTATATATATTTTAATGGAAAACCCAACAACTGAGGGTGCATGAACCAGTGCTCCCTCAATGCCAGTACATAAATAAAGCAGGATAATGGAGTGGGCTGCATCAGGAAGGACGTCTGGCATAAAACCTTGGCTAAATCAGATATGTGGATCACAAACCAGTTTTCCCATACTGGATCGGTTGACACTCGAGTTACAAATAACCACAAACAATAATTTTGACTTACACGGTACCAGTGAAAACTGTGCTACGGTTCGGAAAAGGAGGGGATTGAGATGGATGCATTTAACAAAACGTACACGTTGCCAAATATAAGATGGGTTAGGTACAACTCACATAGGACGGAGACACACTACATACATCATTCAGTCATCTTATTCTACCTAATCTAGCTGAAGTTCTCTACACCATAACCCAAACATTTTTAACACCTTTCTAGGGGTGGAGTGTGTGTGTATGTATGTAGTGCTTCAAATTATATTCACAGATGCGTCCACGGTAAATGTAAATTTGTTTTTTTTTAATCTACAGCAAAGTAGTACTGGTTGAACAAACCAGTCAGATAATAGGAGCCTCGTCAAATCCTCTTTTGCAGCTCGTTATTCTACCAGTCGTACCCTGTCAACAATCCTGATGTGTATTAGTTATGAAGGCAAGCAGGTTGTTGTTAACAGCACATTTTCATAAGTGGAACACAGCTTGTTACAAAATGTACAAATATTTTGTTGGCTTTTGACTACAAGTATATATACACCAGTACAATACTGTCAGGTTCCTGGAGAAATTCATTCACACTGACACAGTCAACACTGAGAAAGATAAAATGGCTTCAGTAGAGAAAATAGGTCACACTGATGCATCTCAGGAGAATGAGCGAGAACCTGTCGTTCCCCCCAAAAGTCATATGTGCATCATTCAACCATGTCTTAAATGAAAATACATTTATACCAAACAATCCCTAATACACTCTAACACATCAAAACACCATCCTACACAGAGCTCCAGAGGACCTGCCTCTGCTGCTGCCTATCACCTCAGAGCATTAGCAGTGGATGGTCGAGCTGAGGACACAGCCCTGTTAGAGGGCAGGTGCAGCCAAGCGCTAAATGAATTGCTTGTTTTAGACACTCTCACTTCACACACTCTCACACAACAAGAACAAATGAGATCGAGCACGACTTCACTCAAATGCTCCTCTGATCTAGGTCAACACAGTGGACTAACTTTGCACATGTGGATTTTGCTAATGTGCACAATGCATTGATGAGCAGTAAATACGTGCAGGAAATTGTCTACATTACATGAAAATATGTGTGAATAGCTCAATGGTCTTCCCTTAACATCACATTTTGGGTTGTCTAGACCAAAAAAACATTATACTTAAACTGTTTGTACTTTGTTACAGACAAACATCTTCCAGCAGCTGTTAGCAGCACTTCAAATGAGCCGTTGCTCAAAGGTGAAGAGTTTTCGTTTTTTACATTCGGTTGAGTTTTGCACATAATTACTCAATTGTGTCTTTATAGTTTTTATATCGAAATTCAAAACATTTGTTATCATATGTGAACATGTGTTTTCTCAGAAACTACATCACGTGAAAAAATAATTATTTGTTTTTACATTTATCAGGTCACAATTAACCCAAAATAGCAAAATTAGAGAAATTAAAAATGCGTTCCCTAAAAGAGTTTGAGTCTTAGGAGGTTAAATAGGAGGCTTGGGTTTGTGTGTGAGGGCTTTAATTTGTCTCCTTGGATCATTTGTCTTCTTACAATCACGTAACAGCAGAAACATGCTCTAGGTGTTAAAGATGTTTTTGCAACCCAACACAAGTTCACTGTCATCACAATCAGACTGACGGGAAAAGAGATGCAACAAAAATGGTGGACTACAGCTTTTAAGGGGAGGGGAACATACTCCAAATGTCTATTCCTCCAACTGCTCCACCATCTGACTGTACAGTAACAAGCACAGTGTGAACAGGGTCTGTCATTAGCAATGAATTTATGACACTACTAATCAACCAAAGAAACCTCAATCACACTTAGCATCCCTGAGAGAAGATCAGACTAAGTGGTTATGCAAATCAGCATAAAACAGAGAATGACGGGAGACATTACTCTTATTGTAATATTGGTACGAGTCCAACAGGTTGTATGCATTGACATCACTTCTTTTGTAGCAAAACCTCCTCCACCACCATTGAAATAACTGTTATGGCTGCACTGAATAAACAATGAACAATGATCTGCAGTGAAATTTACAGTGAGTACACTAAACTATTCTAACACAGTTAAAGTCTAGATTTGTGTTGGAAATGTGAAGTAATGCACCTGACTCCTGTTGAATGTCAACACATCACAGATCAATGAACGTTAGTAGATCTATATTCAACACTTTCCCCTTTCCTGTTAGGATATATGTCCACTTAAAATGCTTGTGGTGTTTTGTATTATTTAAGTATGTGTCACTCAACACAGCGACCCAGTTAGCATCAAATAGTAGTCCTGTAGAGCAGCTACGAGTTTAAGTTGATGCCATAATAAACATCAGTTGACTTACACTTGCTCGACATACCATAGTTGATTAACAATCCTCACAGTCTGAAGAAGAGATCTTTGATCATTTCTCCCTGTTTGACTTTTACCTGCTGTGTCACATCCATCACTACCTGTCCAATTACCACTACTGTACATGCAGAGCAAGAGAGGTGCCATGAACATACACACACGTAAAAACGTTTGGTTAAAATGCTCCTAAAGTCTGCCTCCCAGTCACTGTGCATGTGAGGAAGTGTGGAGAACTACCGAGACACAAATATTGAGAAGGGGTTGGAGATTTGGCAGAGCAATCTCTATTTTCCCTGAATGAATTACTCAGAATAGCAGACTGATTCATGCAGTGTGCGGGTGAATGTCTTCCTGATGTCTCCCTAAAAAGCTTCCTAACTTGATCTAGTGGTGTTCTCAACAGGTGACAGCCACCATCCCAAAACAGCAGCAAGGAAGAAATTACACATAAGTACATAGACTGTCCACTTCAGCTACCTGCTACTTAACAGCATTCCTTTGGGTTATAGCTCTTTATTGCAATAGTTTCTGCTAATTGAATCTAAACATTTTAATGTCTTTCTTCAAACCAGTTCCTCGCATTTGCATCTGCTTTTTTTTTTTCTTTAGATTTCTATTTTAGAACTCAGGAGTGTGTCGAGCTGGCGAGGCGAATCTACCTGATCACCTCCACATCTCCCATGCTGCCCATCCGCCGCATTTCCCTCCTCTACACCTGCACCTATCCATCTCGCTGAGACCGCCACGCTCGCGGTGACTGTGGGGGCAACATCTACGCGACATCCTGCGGTGACAAATGTCAGCTTTAGCACCTATACGGAAAAAAAAACCCATGAAGCACAGCTTGCAGAAAACGGCAGTGGAGAGGGGAATGAAATAAATCTCGGAGAAACGTGCGCTCCCACACTGCGCTACGCAAACACGCTCCGAGCCTGCACAATGTGAAACGGACACCTGCCACGGAGGCTCGCGTTTCAATCTGTCATTCATCCCTGCTTATTATGGCAGGCTTTCGCAGTGAGTTGATGTGGAGAATCACTTACACAGGAGCAGTGGGTCCCGGATGATTGCCAGTTACAGTCTCTTTCACGTTATCCAGATAATGACAAAAAAGACGCGGAGGGATGCGCCGCCGCGAGTGGAAACTTCCGCGACACCACTCTGTCTCCCGGATACTTTTGGCTCTCCTGCCCTTCGGCTAGTCGACTTATTATTTTTTTCCCCCAAAGGAGCAGACGCAGGCACCGCTGAATGGGTGATCACGAGGTTTGTCTTACACGGAGAGAGGAGGAGGGGGAGGGCGCACTGTGAGCGAGGTGAGGGATTGGCACCCAACCTTGATTCTTCCTGTATTCATGGTGACACAAAGCGGTCTCGGGATGGAGCTTTCACAGGTTGGAAAGCAGAGACACTTTAGTCTGTTTCCGTTCTTGGCTGATCTGATCTTTAATCCCATTTCTTTTCCTGATGATACCTGGGCATCCCGAGTACCACTGTTGTTCCTGGAGAAGTAGGAGGTCTGATCCATTCACAAAGCCACTACTTACTGTGCCAATACCACCAGAGAGACAAAGTAATACAGTCTCTGTTAGATCATAACACATTGTATTATCACACAGTAAACAGTGTCAAAGGTATCTGCTATTAGTCATTATGGTCCACACCCTTGGTCTATATACAATATGTGAAAAGCTAGTCATAGCCCTGCTGTAGTAAAGCTCATCTTAGAGTGTGTCTGAGTTTCACCCAGTAACAGCGAACACAAAATGTGATGGCAATATTTAAGCTTGGAGCACACGGTTTGTATGGGTTCATTCACAAATGACAACATAACTTTTATTTAATTTATTGGACTATTTCTTTACGATGTTCTGCTTGGCTATAGCTAATCTCCTGTGTGTGGGTTTTCCTGTAAGTCTTCATTAACCCTAGCTCATGACTGAATAGGAGTAGATGTTTAGACACCACCTCAAACAGAGCCTTGACACACTGGGGCACATTAACCGCTTCTTGTTCATTTTCACTTTAGATTGTTCACTTTTCTAAACACCATCCTTTGAAAGTAAACGAGACAGCATATGGAAATATGGAAATGTATGAGCATGGTGGGCGACTATTCAAAAACTGAACTTGAGCAAATATGATAAAATGAGCGTGGTTATTATGGTTCATGCTCACAGCTTGGAGATTTGAATAATATGTGTCTGGCCTGTTAAAGTGCGGCTTCTTGCTTTGTCTGCAGGATTTAGTCATAGTGGGGGAAACAAACATACTGGAAGACAAACACACGAGCTGCTGGGGCATAACTACAACAAAGGCGAGGTGGGGAAAACTCAAAAGTGACAATTCGCACAAGGCAAACTCTAAGGTAAGCCGAAGGGGGAAGAGTTGAGCAGGTGTCAGCGTGACAGATTGGAATAAAGGAGTGCAGTCTCTGTACAAATCCAGCAAGCTATAGTGGGTCAGTAAGTAGTTTCATTGTAGAGTGAGGGGGTCATTGTAGGGTTTTAGCAGTCATCTGGTCACACGTTTAAGTAAAGCCTCTGAAAAAAAGCTTCATGCTTCGATATTTCTGCTGTTGAAGCTTTACGTTTCGCTGCTGAGTCACCTACTGAGCATTTACATCAGTAGATTTGTAGTGGAACTTTACTTTTGTACCCTGTTCATAGACGTTTTCCTTCAGTATTTCAAAAAAGACTGCATACAGTGGGGATTGTTACGAGACAGCTACACACCTTGACAATCCCATTAATCTCGTAATGTAGTCATTTTCAGAAGCCGCCAAGAGAAAATGCTATCGGCAAGTCAGACGGACTAGTACCACTGAAAGCCTGTGGTGGTGCACAGCACTCTGGTGGTGTGTGTTCTTGGGACACACATCTTTGTATGTGGATGTTGTTGGCCGTAATATTCAGTCTGTGTGTGTTTGGAGATAGATCATAGCTCCACAGCCTCAAAGCTGGCATTTAGGGTTCCTTTCCTCTCTGGGTCTCACTGCACACTACTGTACATGATCTCACCAAATGTCAGCATTCAAAATCGTATAAATGGTCAATGAATCATCAGGCAGTGTGAGTAGATTTGTTGCTGTTTCGTCAGGAAAATTAGTAACGATTCTTTTGGAAAAGAAACAATTTGTCATGTAACTTAGTGCAGGCAGAAAACACACCCACCAGTCATACCTGCACTCACTAGATCAAGGAATGACCAGGTGTAATCTCAGCCACCAGGGGGGGCCTCCAAAATGCTCACTGCCATTATTTTGTTCTCTGAATTATAAAGAATAAATCACTGATTGTCTTTTGGTCCCCAGAACGTGGCACTGACACCAAAGAAAGCATCTAGTTTAGGAAGTTGATCATCATATCACATTGAACCTTGATTCCTATTTAGTCACTAGACTAACCCTTTAACATGTACTTCAACAATAGTGACTTTTCTTAAATTAACAAATTCTATCATTTGTCGAAGAAGCCTCACCTCATTTAGAAACAAGTGATTCATAATGTTTCTGAATGTTTTTTCATCTCAACAAAAGTACTTGTGCAGAAAAAGTAACACTACAAGTGGAAATACCCTTTGATATGTAAAAACCCTATGTAAAAATATCAAATACAACTTCTCAGCATTACTTAAAGGAAAAAGGTAAAAGTACTCCACCAAGAAAACTGTGTATTTTAAACAATGTTGAACATCATTTGTAGCAATTGTTAAAATATGCTGCTTTGAACCACTTTATATAGTGACGATCAATGAAATCATACATTAGCATTGTATTAGTAAATCATACTTTTTAAAGATTCTAATCTTGCAAAAACTATCTAATAAAGATAAATATTGTGAAGATATAAAAGTAAAGAAAAAAAATAGAAGGTAAAATAGATACTATTCTATTCTCTAGTACAAAAGATGCATTCATGATATGTTCAGGGTCTAGTAGGATGCTGTCAGTTGTAAATCAGTTGTACTATGAGCGCTAAGGCTAAAAAAAAGCTCAATGCGCCCTACTGTATCAGACCTCATCTATGTCTTCGATGTGTAATGAGCATATGCTACGAAGACAGTGTCACATTCTCTGTGCTCAGGCAGCTGAGTCAGATGCACTTTTCACCTGCAGCATTCAACATCCAGTCACTCTTCAGCGATCCATGATCCATACTGACGTCCATAAGCTTGGCGCTGTGTCCACTTGGTCACAGTGGTAATATTCATTTTGTCAACTTCTCTCTTCACGGTGAAGGCTACTGCCCCTAACACTTAGACCACTGTGGTTGTCAACAATATTATTATGGCCAGCTAACAACCTCTTTCAAAGTCAACATTTCTAGAATTATTACGAGATTTTTATGACAATAAAACTACTCAGACCTTGTGACTCAAGGTTACACAATAAATATAATATATAATAGTAATATAATAATTTCCAGTAGGAGAAGAAGACTGACCTCCTTATGAGTAATACATGATTACAGTTTCTCCACAATTGTTAAAACACATTTCTTGAAACCTTAAATACATACCTATAAAATCCAAAATACTTTTACATCAAAGTCAAACTATCACCTCAAAATTTAGTTATCCTGTGTTCAAAAGCAAACACTGTGTTCAGATCAGACACATAGCAAGTAAAATTATATTCGCCACAGAGCGTTCGTTAGACACTACACAGAATAATTTAGCACACAGTATCCACAGCATGTAGTTAACAGGAAATGTTTATTGTAAATACATTTAGCAAAACATTATTATAGTCAGAGTGATATCTACAATCAGCACAAAAACATCAGAAAACCACATTACTGCACAATCAAAATCACAAAGATTATCCTTAGTGTGGGGTCTGCACGGCCAATTATGTCTGTCTCTCTATGGGGTGGTTTGATAGCTCAGTGGGTAGAGTCCTCGCCTTTAAACCCAAGGGTGACTGGTTCAATGCTTAGTCCCGGAAAGTTATATGTTGAGTAGTATTACTATTATAGTTTGCTGTGTATCAAATGTTGCAGAGCACGAAACAATTACCTGTTCTCTTCTCTAAATTAGATGATTTCATGTCACTGAGAATTTGGTTCAATTAATGGAGATCAGTGTTTTAGCAATTGTGACAAACTGTAAGTATGTGTTTAATCTATAAAGCATGTTTGTTAGATTTGTTGTAATTACTTTATGTATCAAAGCATTAAAGGCCTAAATTAGGACAGACCACATGATCATAGTATTGATTTTGGATCTAGTGATAGTGGTGGATAAACTACTCAGATTAAGTAAAAGTCAAAATATACTACAGTGTATTCAAAACATTACAAATAAATTAGCTCAAAATACAAAATAACAATTAGCTGGAAAATACTAGAAATACCAACTGTAAAATTTGTCTTGAAGCAGAAAGGTTCATGGCGTGTCAGTGGATAGTATATATATTATCATATATGACTGTTGCTGTTGTGACCATATGTAATATATGACTGGGGTTCAATAAACTGTTATGACTACGTTGTGTTTTGGTTTATTAGTCTAGATTGAAAAGAATTTAATAAGGCACATGCAGTGGAGTAAAAGTACAATATTTGTCCTGGAAATGTGGTGAAGTAAAAGTCTGACGTACTAAACAATGGAAAAACTGAATTTCATTACAGTATTTAGGTAAATGTACTTAGTTATTATATACCGCTGCACTATGTGTGTATGAGACGCATATTTGCCTCTTCTCCGTCAGACTCTTTGTTCAGTCTGAAGTGGTTCAGTTTATTTTATTTAAACATTGTCTTTTGTGTCAGTGACAGAGTGGAGGTGAAGCCTCTGCCTACTCAGCATGACTAATTGCCCATAAGTGGCCATTCCAGTGCTGGAAACAAAGCATCGCAAATACCAAACAAACACAGTGAGTCACTCCATCCATGCATTGCACTGTTATTTACAGTGAGAGGTTAGAGGAGGAAAGGGTAGATAATTTATAAAGATGGGGGAGAAAAACACATTTGATAAACACTTTCTCAGAAACCCCTAGGGTGGATGGAGCTTCAGTGACGGAAAGGAGTCACAAAGCCATTTCCCACGTTATAGCCAATAAACCCGCCCTAATTGTCCTCTGGCTTGAATAATGAGTTACAGCAGGAGCAAGGGAAAATCACACATGTTGGAAAACCACTGCTGTGCTTCCTGAATACACTAAATGCATCTCTAGCAAAAGCTGTCGGTACTGGATGCAGCTGGTTACTCAGGTGTTGGAAAACACTTTGCCGGCGCAAGTTCACGAGACCTGTTTACATTTTGTTCAAAAATTAACAAAAATACAGTGTATGGAAATAACTGGCACAGGAAAATGCAGGTACTGTGAATGTTGCTCTGCATTTTGTGGCTGGACTCGGACATTGGAGCGTGTTTTTCATGTGCAAAGCTTTTTGGATTAGTAGTCATACTTTAAGATGTTTCTGTCAGTCTCCAGTGTCTAGAAACCACAACTTACAGTATTAATAGTCTGTTCGGTCCCCTCCAGACTATATTAGTCACACAGCACAGAAGCCCGCTAACCTCCCTCCTTTGCTGTGTTTATTTCACAAATGTGAATGAGTGAGAGTAAATCTGCCAGCCACTTCATATCCCAGTATACTTGCCAATAGTTTCTCCAGCCAAGCTCAGCCTCAGCTGTTTACAAAGGAGGTGTTTCTGTTTTAGCCACCCAGCCCCGCAAGATATTTCTATAATGGAAGATTATAGATTTAGCAACACTTCTCGATTTTACATTCCACCAGAGAATTGAATCTGGAATATGCTTATATCAGCACAATAGGAATGTGACCAGCAAGATGACAAATTTAGCTTTGCACTCAAAGTTTAGTTGTCAAAGAGAGAGATTCTGGTTTTTAATCCACTTTGGGTTTCATTCCCAGTCTGTAGCCAACCTGAAATAATGTATGTCATGTTTGTGAGACGTATTGTTGCTCTTCCAACGACACAGAGGACATCACAGGCTGTATGTGACAAACTGGTGGAAAACCCTGTAGGTTCAACAAGTTTCATCTTCTTATTTATAGATTTGTCCATAACCACAGAACTGTTGTCTCAAAACAGATTTAGTAGTTTGAGTTAATTGCTTTGCTGCCTCTGGACCTACACAGTTTGCCACCGCAGAGAGGAAGACGAAAAGATCAAGGTCTCTAACAGGATAAGGTCAGGATGGCTGCCTGTGAGCTGAAGCTCAGAAGAAGGGCAGAGTAAATTTACTACAGAGTGGCTTCAAAAACCTTTTGGAGTGGCCTTGTCAAAACCCAGACCTCGACCCAAAAGAGGTTCTGTGGAACGAACTCAAAACCCGAGACAGCCATTCACACCACCTGAGAATATCACTGAGATGAAGCTGTTCTCTGCTGTCGAATGATGCAAAATTCAAATTGTGCAGCTCTAATCCAAAGCCAAGGTTCTGTTACGTTCTCCACCATCACACCGTATGTTTAATGGGTGTGTTCAATAAACAGTGCAGTTTCACCTTGTCTCGCCAAGATACAGATATGGTCGTCTCCCTCCTCGCATCCAATGCTCTCCGTCGCATTTTTGAGTCTATCTCCTTGCTGCCATGGTAACCAGAGCAGAGACAGGGGGAGACATCTTTGCTCCTTGATCGTCACTCGACCCGTAGGTTGGTCAGGTCCCAAAGATGTCCCAAGCTGTGTTATTTTTGCAGCAATGCCCCAGGTAAGATCAGTGACAGACCGATGGATGTTGTAAACAGAGCGATGTGTGAGATAACAAAACTTGAGTTGAGCAAACAAACTATCTTCAGACCTGCATCAAAACGTTGTGCATTGTGGCTGTCTGATGGGATGTCCCAAACTGGGATGTCACGGTCCCGGTCTGTGGCTCTGCTCTCTGGTCTGTGACATATATGGTCATATCCTGTCATTTCTCTCCCCTCACTCTCACAAATAAACCTGCAACCAGCTCAACTCAGTCTCCTTCCTGCAGCAATTGTGGACTGGACCCTGATTCTGCCTTTGACTCTTTGATATTGTGAGTACTCTGGTTGACCTGATTATCGTCTGTCTCTGGATTTGGATTTGTGGCTTCTGTGTTTTCTGTCATGTCCGACCTGTGAAGGCTCTGGAATTTTGGGCCTGTGTATCTCTGTTCTGTGGACCTCTGCTTTTGGACTGTGGCCTCCTGGTGCTGGCCTTCGCTCTCAGGGCGACCTGTCTCCTGCCTAACCCTGTTATACCTAGTTACCTGATTAATCGGATCCCTGTCTGCGTTCTGTCTCGAGAGCCTCTCCTCCATCTGGCTACTACTTGGCATACTCACCTCCAACATGCTACCCATCATCCTCTGCTCTCCTCACTTTCTGGGAATGTTTTGAGTCCTCAAATCCTTCCATGTCACAGCCACAGCTACAGCTACATGGGAAATCAAACAAATGTGAAAATGGTGCCAGTAAAGTCAAGAGCCATCCTGAGAGCTTAGTTACCTAAATATCTTTGAGTTGTTCAGTAATTTTCTTATATATGTTATAAAGTATGCTAACAGATGATTCACTGAATTTCTACCTGATGGTGTTATATACATGCAATGTGTAGCTGTGAGCAAAATAAATACCTCTAGGAAGCAGGGTCCTGGTTTTAAGATGCTTCATTATAGAAATAGCTACTGTTTATAGTGGTGAAATGTTTTGGGTTGGATTTCTCCTTTAGCCTATATTACATCTGTCAGCTGTATTATATCCTTTGGAAAACAGCTGTTACATGAAAATGAATTATGGCAAAATATCAAAAAATGTATTTCATAGTAATAAAAGGGTTTTCATCCAGCTTGAAAACAAGAGCAGCAGAGCAACATCATCTCGGCAGTGTGCCATTTTCTTGTTATACTGATGACTGAAACTGCACCTGGCCTATTTTCTTGCATTTGAGAAGTAATGGAGCAGAGTTTCCTTCTATTTTAAAAACCAAATGAGGTATTTGTGTGTATGTGTTGGTTTTTCTTTTAGATGTCACGTCTCCACAGAGCCCCCGGGCACAGTAATTTAAGATTTAATTGATTGTCTACACACTGAACGTTTTCTCTTTCTGGGAGCTTTGATGTCTAAAATGATATGTTATGGTAATTTGTAGATAGATTAAAATTGACTGCAGTTGGAATAAAGCAGCATTTCATCTGTCTAGTATGATAAAATGAGGGCTGTGATTGCTGAGTGCCTTTTTATTCAGTAAAACACTGCAGGGGGCAAAAGAGGTACAGATGTGAGATTAAAGACAAATGACGTTGGTAACTGAAGACATGTTTAGGATTCACTTTGAGTCAGCTGAGCGCTTCTTCTTGTGAGCATGCTAATGCTCAAATAGCCAAGGACACATAACCAGAAAGTAAAATGTAACAGGCCGCCTAGTGATCTCTTTGTTCATGTTCATCACCCTCGTCCTTGGTTACCTTCACTGTTTCCACATGAGAGGTTTGCAGCTTTTCTCTCTCTCGCACCTTTCAAAAAGCTATTGGCAACGCAGCCAGGAGGGGAGAAAATGTGCTGTAATGGAGTATTGATTGGCAAACTAAGTCTGTACCAAAGAGATGGCTGCATATGAGTTTAAGTCCCTTGTTTCTCTATGACCAGATAAAGAACACACACTGATTATGACTTCTCCTCCCTATCCATGGCAAGTAACACTTTGAATGGCAGCTATTGATTTTTGGTTTAATCACCAACAGGTAGTTTTGCTTTTTTTTTTTTACCTCTGTTTTATTATTATTATATCAAGACTACCATGTGTTTCCAAGTAAGAAATCTAAATATATTTCTTCTAATACCAGGCTACTACTTAGTTAGGCATTACAATATTATCTTATTTATTTATTTATGTTTATCTTTTAATTTCTTGTTTCTGGTCATGTTCAAATGAAAAGTGTCCCTGTTTTTTTTTTTTAATAAAACGTCGACAGCTACTGGTCATGGAGCATCATCTTCAGACACATTGACAGCAGCTCAGAGGAGAGCTGCCACTGAATGGCACGTCCCATAGGGAGCAAGCGGAAGGCAAATGATGCTCTGCATAGCAATTTTCCACAGTTGACTCCCTGGCACGCTTTAAAGAAGTCAGTTTAAACTTGAAAGGGTGCAGTTTATAACAAGAATTCTGTGATTTCTGTCTCTTACACTGTGGTTTCTGTAAGGTTAATGTAAACTTCCAACCTCGGTGACCGATGATTTCAACACATCTAACAAGAATCGTGTCATCTGATGTTTTGTTAAACTAGAGCACAGACTGTGATTCCCAGTAGGAGTGATACTGACATGAGTTACAGACATGTTTATCACGCCTTGAATCCATTTTGGATTGGTTGCCAAGTAAAGCAACGTTTGCTGTTCTGAGGTCATTTTTCACTCTTGCCTTCCCTTTCCTCATGACTAAACATCCGCTCCATCTAGTCACACGGTTAGCCTGCAGCTGTCTAGCCAGTGGTCTTGCTAAACCTCCAGGGAGATGCCTGCAGCAACAGTTCCTACATTGAGTCAAACGTATCTCAAAAAAAAAGAAAAAGAAACTGGGAGCTGGGAATAAACATCTTCTTTTCAACTCAAACTGTGAGTCACTGGGAAATTACAGATTACAGATTCGTAAAAGCCGTTGAGTAAGAAGCTTCATCTCTTACTGATATACTACAAACTGTGATGTATAACGGTATAAGAGGATTTTGTGCATGTTTCGAAGCCCAGTGGGAGACCATTCCTCTGTGACTAAGAGCCTGAGGCTTGAAGACATTAGAGTTGGTTCTCCTCTCTCTCACTCCCCCTCACACTTTCCATCCTGTAACACACCTTGAGACAGGGCATCTATTCATGTACAATTTGACCCATCTGGAGATTCTTGATGATTTGCAACATTTTATAGATCATAGCAACTCACAACAGAGACAAATTAATTATGTCAACGTGCTTTCCAATGAGCTAAAACATACTGTAGAAACTGAAAAAAACACTAGTTTTTTTATCTTAAATTCTCAAAGTGTCCAGTCTCCAGTAGTCTACCAACTGACAGATGAATTAACATTGTTGATAGCTGCTTTATATTTCACTGAGAGGTCTACTGAGGAATAGTTACTGCAATTCTACCAGGTTTACTGAAGTGTCTGGATCAGTGAACAACTGTATAAAGTGTGTGTATACATTTTGAAAGCAAATAGATTTGTGGACACTCACCCATGAGACAAATTCAATGCATAACGCAAAATTTCTTGACTAGAAGACCAATTTTTCATGTGTTGTGTTAAGATGTTTAATCACATAAGTTTCCTCTCTACTCTCTGTGTTCTGTCTTCGAACACACTCTGGAAGGAGCTGCTGTACAGGCTTAAGTGGAAAATGACCTTCATACTCCTCTTTTGGACTGAGGTGGCGGGGTAGGTGGAGGTGTTTCTTTTTTTCTTTTGGTTCTTCTAAAGGGGAGGCCCTTCAAGATGTCTTACATGTTTCTGCAGGACCGCAGGCCACTGGCTGGCGCACAGCACAGGCTTGTGGTGGGCTGTTTGTCTGCGTGAAGCTGGCATGGCCTCCCGTTCTCCTGCATCTGTTCTCCATTAGCAGAGCCGAGAGTATAAAGCAGGGAGCTGACAGGGGCTGGGAACAGTCTAGTTCCTGCCTGGATCATGGGGTTTACTATCTGGCTGTGCGTGCTGTGCCTGCAGGCAAGCCTGCTGTCACATGCCTTGGACTGCTCAGGAGTAACTCAGGGAGAGCTGTGTGTCAGCAGACCGACCGCAGACGGACAGGTAAGAGACGCACTTCTATTAGACGTGATAGTTAAGGAAGGACGAGGGTGTTCATTATGTATCTGTCATCATCTGTGCTGTTGTGACTCTACGTGAGTAAGTGCAACCTGTTTGAGCCTTTTTAAATGTTGTTTGCTTGGAGCAGACTACATAATAACTAACTGTGCTCTCCGGTGAAAGTGAAAACTTTCTACTTTCTACTTTTCTACGCCAAAGAAAATCTCTAGTTGATTCTTTATGTAATGAAAATATGCACCGAAACGCAATGATATCTAATGTTAGATGAGTTAGATTTATGTTTTTAAGAAAACTGCCTTACGTTTGTCTTAAAAATTATGATCAACAATCAATCGGTTTTGTAGACACCATGCACAATCACCACTAAATCAAGAAATCTAGCTCATATGTGTCTTCAGTATGACTAGATTAAATCGGAGAGGGACGCGGCTAATTGCCTTATGACAAAAATAAGCATCTTTAAAGGCTGTACTTTGTAAGATTGAATGACAACTCACATGCTGAGTTAGTTAGTTTTTATTCAGACAAAGTGTGGTCACTCTGCTGGAATATAAGTTGACTACTTCAAAAGAGGCTGCTGTGGCAATAAGAGTGGTCATGTGTGTCTCGGGACGGCAGATGTAGTCTAAACCTGACCTGTGGTGACAGTCTTTTTTCCAGTAGAAACAAAGTCTCATTGTAATGGTTTTTACAGCCATTTACAGTCTCTGCACCAATAATATACCCCTCTGTGAAACAAAATCCTCCAACTCCCCCTTTTTGGGTTTTCATGTGGCTACCGGCTGTTATACTTTAAACTTGTGGCTAGCATTTCTCTGCGGACAATCCATGTGTTCTGTCCAAAGTAATCACCCTCAGATAGACAACATATTAAACGGCTGCAGGATGAAAAAGGAGGATTTTCACCCACACATAAAATACGAAAGAATTCGGTTCGGGGAGTTTGTGCCACATATGTGTTTTTCTGCAGCTGTTATTTGTGATGTAATTACAGCACATACAATTATAAGCTTCAGATGTGGTGAAAAGCCAACTAATACCAGAGGCAGCATCTTTTAAGAGGCAATATTTGGTCCATTTGATTTAGTTTACTTATGTCTGTTCCCACCATAGTCGGTCGTGTTTATAATGGAGCAGAATACATTATGGGAGTCATCAGCACGTAATATGCACAACAGCAGAAAGCCAAATGGACGGTGGCAGGTTTTGATGAATATCCTTAACACACCCACACAGACACAAAAACATACAGCTCGGTTTTACAGACCCAGGTTGTCTACACACAGAAGATCACAGCTTTAGCCTCACACCAGAAATGTTTGGTGTCTAGGGTGCTGAGGAATTTTTGTTTTGTTCTGTTAAGGGATGATTTCAATGTGTGTTGAACAGGACAGTATGTCTTACTGTCTTACTTTGACACTATGGAAATAAGGAGAATGGTCATGATCACACCAGTTTTGCTGCAACATAAATTCACATTTTTGCTGAAAATAAAAAGAATGGAGCATGGATGCTGACTGTTGATCCTGTCCTCTTCTTCCTCTTCTCAGTATGAGGATCAGAAGCAGCAGAGAGCGCTGCCCTTAACTGAAGTACTGGTATGTGTCAGCACTCAAACATTCTTCTTCCATGGGTTACACTAGAATCCATTAGTTTCTCTGTGAGGGGGCAGCTCGTGGTCATAGGACCCCCACTAACATGAGTGAAATGTTACCTGTTGGAGTTGTTGGAGCACGTGATGTGAAGGAAGGTTGAGTTCAACACAAAACATTTGTATGTTAATTAGTTCAAACTGAATAACTAGATAATTATGTTACTTAAATTGTGAAATGATGTAATTGTGCTGAGCAGTGAAACTCTTATTGACTGTCTATTACAAACAGATGGGTACATCCTTGCAGCCTTAACACATGCAGCCTATAGTATGTTACAACTGTCGTTCTCCTTTAAACTATACAGCTGTTCTAAAATCTCACAATGCTAAAAACTAAAATAACCTTTACAATGTGGGTCAACAGCAATCACTGTAAGTACTTTATAAATGATTGTGAGGCAAATATTTTGGGGCTAAAGAAGTCATTTTTGTTTTCAACAGAATGGAAAACTAGTGGTTCATAGTTGTTATCCAATACTGGAAACAATCTTCTTATTTCCACACTTATATAACTTAGAGGAAAAAAAGTATTTGTAGAGTCAAACTGCTGCAGTACTCTCATACATTTACCACAAATTTCTAGTAGGAGAACTGAAACCTGTTGTTCCTCAGAGTGGCAGACCATTTATTAGGAAAAGCAGAGGATCAATAGCAGTGCTTTGTTTATGCGATCAATGAGAAATGCAGGAAACGGCAGAGCCACCGCCAATAAACCTTCTTTTCAGATTCCTCCTATTAATGCCAAAGTTTGCAAATAAAAACAACTAAATATGATGAAGGCACAATAAAGCAGGAGGAGACAGGACGGGATGAGAAACCAGAGCAGAACAGAGAAAACAGAAACACATAAGACTTTGTGTGCTTTATTACACAAGGAGACTTGCAGGAGCTGTTGTTTTTCCCTCTGTGGTTGTGGATGTGGTTGTGACTGTCTCATTCTTGCAGGGTTTGTTCAGACATAAGAGACAGTTGGAGCGGAGGGGTCCCACCCACCTCAGTCACTCCAGCGTGCCTGGGGCTGTCTCTGTCAAAGGCTTCCCCAACACTCTCATCCAGGTAAACCACTCTTGTTAGTCACACAGACACACGAGTCAGAGTGAGCAAAAGTCAAATGCGGGGGAGCTGGTTTGCAGCAGTAGCTGCTGCTGACCAAGTTCCAGTGAAGATTTAGTCATACTGTGTGGTTAAAGAAGGATGCGCAGAAACCACATTGGCTGCTGACTAAAATGATGAAAGTATAAGAGCGTGTAAGTTGGAATAACAGCACACTAAGAGGGAGGCAGCTGGGAAGTATGTGTGTGTGTGTTTTTTTTCATCAAATGTCTTCAAACAAAGCACAAATGTGTGTACAGAGTGTATGTGACACAAGAATCCCCATGTCTGCTTCGTAGGCTGATAGAAACAGGCAACACTTGGGGCCAGCTGCAAGTAAGAGAAGGAACAACAACAGGAACATATTCCGTGTTGGCTCCTACTCACTCCTTAGCAACGACAAGAAATCCACCCCGCTACAGGTGAGTCTCCATGGAGACATTTGAGTGGAGGAACAACTGGGGCGAAAAGTCCAGATGGTCAAACAGAGTTATAAGGACACCTTATGTGGTTTTATTGGATCTGTTGGTGGACTTGGCAGCATAATCTATTTTTTTAATCTGTTGTAGACATTCAGACTGAGGTACTTTCAGTTTTGGGGCAGAAAACCATAATATCGTTCAGCACACTGAAATCAGTTGATTTCCTCACAAACAACGTCTCATCTGTATGACACTAGCACTGTTCTGATTTGGATTTCACTTCCAGGTAACCAGAGCGAGGAGACAGGTGAAGTCAATGCCCTCCAAGAAGAACAGCACAAGTCGCTCTGGGGCTTTCTCTGTCCTGGTAGGACATTATGTAATATTTATTCTTCTGCATACAATTTTTCTAGTACTATATTTATTGCATGTTTACGTGTTCTGTGCTCTTCAGGGAGATCCAGGGAATGACGGAAGAACAGACCCAAAATGAGCACACTGAAGACACATGCTGCAAAATGAAAATGTTTCCTCTCTTTTTGGAACAAGTGGTGTGCACAGTAACATATGTTGGTGTTTAAGCAAAAACAAAATCATGGTGTAAAAACCTGATATTTGAGTGTGTGATGTGATGAGTGTGTTCATCATTACTATGTCAGTCAGCTTAGCAGCTAGTATGCACTTATGGATACTTTAATATACTATTGTAAGTTTCTAATATATTCCTGCATGTTATAACAGCACAAATGATCCCATATTAATATTATATTTTGCCATTTTGTTGTAACCTATTTAATCAGATTCCTGCTGAAGACTGGGGTTTTTTATTTTTGCAGAAATAATTCTGGTGTTATTGTATTAGATTTCAATAAACATTTAGTCGAGACATATGGTCCAAACGTCTTTAAACCTTAAGCACTTCATGCTCGACTGGAATTTCCCTATAAAATTGAATAATGTTTTTTACACGCTGAGAGGAAATTAAGACATTGTATAAATGTTCTTGTAGCAGTCTTTTCCTCTCTCTTTCCCAGAATAACACATTACAGCTCACATACAAGGGTCTGCAAAACTGCCTGACTGATTCATAAAATTAAGTATGGGGAGGCTTAAATACCACTAAGTCCTTAATTACAGATTTGAACTGTTACGTGCATAGTGCAGGTTTGGCGAGGATGTTAGCAGGATAACCGTGCTGGACCCTCGTTTTGAGAGAGGGTAACATTACAGCTACCGAGGGCAGAGAGCCACTGCATGTGTGAGAAAAGGAAAAAACGTTAATACAGTCCAGACCATCTGCTTCTGGAGTCTAATTCTGTCTATTTAAATATCTTGTGTCATTTTGAATTCGGCCAGAAATGAAACAGGGTCTGGTCTGAAGCAGAAGATTGGCTTGAGTACTTATGTCAGACACTGACGTCAACATATGCACAAAATCAAATTACAAACATTACAGTACTTGTTTCATGACCCAGATACAGCTCTGGAAAAAATTAAGAGACCCCTGCAATTGCAAATCATTGTTATTCCACCAAATATTGATTACTAAAAACTGATTACTGAAAAGTTAAAACACTAAAAACATGTTGTGTTAAAATAAAGATGAACTTGTTTTTATTTTATGAAAGTAACTAACTGGAATTTAGTAGTTTATAGAATAAAACAAAAATGTTAATTGTACTCAAACATATTTAATCTTTAAACAGCAAAATCAACGAAACTGATCATTCAGCAGTGGTTTCTTGTTTTTTTCCAGATCTCTGTTGCCTTGAAAATAAAAATAATAAATCAGCAAGGTTTTTTTGGGCCAACTCAAAGCGAAGCCACCAGAAAATCCTGACTATGAGGCAATGTGATATGGAAAACGAGCCTGTGTAAAAGTGGAAGGCAATCTAAGTGAATGGGATGACTCATCCCCTGTTCATTTACTGATCAAATCCCTCTCTCTATGACGTAGATGTGCAGTACACAGTTATTTTAAGGGTTTATAGACAAAAACAGAAAGAAAAAAATAACCAGATGTTATTTATAAATTTGCAGTTTTCCCCGAAGCACATAATTAGTGCCGAGTATGCTTCAGCAGCCTGCTCTGTGAGAATACAAACAAGTGTAAGGTCTTCAGCTGAGGTCTGGGGAACATCACACAGACCGGTTGTGACTCGACTTGATATTATCAATAAAACATCACAGGATGCGATTCTGATTTCTTTGAACCAGTAACAAATATACAGATCTTATCATTTAAAATAACCAAAAGCTAAAAGGACACAACCTGAACTCACTCCACTGTCATCTCATCCACACACACTGCTGTGTGTGACAGCTGCCTGCAGGGTCTCACTGACTGACTGACTGTACCTCTGAGCTAATACATCCTGGGAAACTGGAGGCTGGCGACCTAATGGAAAGAGGCACAAGTGTGACAGATTTATACGGACACACTTGTCAAGATTATTTGTTTGATTTCTATTTGCTATCAACAAACAATAAGCAAGGACAAACCGCGTACAAGCAAAAAGGTGACAAAGGGTAAAGGGTGCATATGATATTATGTATAAATTATTGAGTTGTATTGATGAACACTGTTCTTTAGTGCCTGCTAGAGAGCTATAACAGGTGTTTCTAAGGTGTGATTATCTCTGCCTATTTCCTGAAGTCAGTTTTGTTCACACAACCATAAACACATAGACACGGGCAAATCATTCCACGGAAAAATATGTTGCTGCATATGGACATGTTATTAATAGAAATGAGCCATACAAACCCATTTCCTCTGGTGACGTAAATGTTAAATCGGTCTTTAATCCGAGTGTGTGTCACCATATGTGGTCAACACAAAGGGAATCCTCATCGCTGTGTTTCATTCATGGCGGTTGTGTAATGGAGTGTGGCGTTGTTTCCACTACGCTATGGCTTCATTTATCCCCTGGAGAACAAAGCTGATGGTAATCAGCACTAACAAAATCATATGAAAGCCCTCAATCTATAGGTGTGTGGTAGGAAATGATGCAAGCAGAGTGATATGTCAGATTTTCCCGTAAAAAGGTTGGTCGGGTTGTTGTTGTGTATTTAATGACTTACAATCAACATCCAAGGACAGATGTTTGTCCCCAGTTTGTCAGATTTATTCAAGGGATAATTCAAATTATTATTTTAGTAATAGCAACACTTGACACAATAACATGATTCTTCAAATCTGGAAACATGGCAGCATTACTGAGGTATATACTGAAGCTATAACACAATCAGATCAAAAAAGAGCATCTGCACAATGGGAAAAAAGTAGACACAGCCAGTCGTTACAGGTAAAGCTGCTTATGCCAGCATTTGACACTTGAAAACATGATTATTATATTATAAATTATGTATTTACTGATAAATAATAGTATGCCTGTATGTTGAATATGAGCCAGCACCTCTGAAGCTCATTAAATAACACATTATATGTTGTTGTTTGTTTTAACACTTTTTTACTTTACTTTACTTTACTTTGCTTAGCAGAGTAAAGAGTAAACTTTTTTACATATTAAACACATGATAACAGATTCATTTGTGGGCTTTAGAGAAACTTCTGGGCTTGCTTTGTTGTCCTCTAACTCTGCAAGAAAACAAACAAGGACATTTGCCAAAATGTCAAACTTTTCATTTAAATTTACATATTTATTTGATGAATGTGAAACACATTAATTACGGGCAACCACTACAGCAGCTGCTGTGATTTAAAACATCTGACCAAACTGTTGGCTTGTTAACAAATTGCCCGATGTCCTGTCAGCTTGAATCAGGTCTTGAAAGTACTTAAGCTATTGTATGAACTGAAGACTTTCTGTAATCTATTCATTGTTTTTGACTGACAGCCAAATTAAGGAATTTCCTACTCAGTATTCCTGAATTGGTTCAAATCTATTCTCTGTTGCTCTTGACATCAGTCAGTGATCATGCTTCCGGGCTAAATTTTGGCTCCTTCTCTTCATCTCCTGCCACTTCCCATCAGATCAGAAACAGGGCGTTGGCTGTCTTCCTTCACCTCATGTCACTCCTGTCTGGTCTGACACCACCTCCCCCAAACACTTCCCCAACTTCCATTAACTGTTGCCACAGTGGCCTGGCACTGACTGCATCACACTGACTGAATAAACAACAAGAGAAGCAGAGATGTATGTGTGATACATATACATTCTTGCAACAGTACTCTAATATCAGTGCTATACATCAGCCTGCTGACCTTTCAGTGTGTACAGCTGTGAGAGAGTTATTTATGGGGTCAGAGCAAAATTCACTGAGTTTTCCAAGGTCTGACGCTATTGATGACAAGACGTCAGTCTGGCAAAGATAAATTATACAGCTCCATCCATTTAGTAGATACTCTCCATAACACTGGATTTACATAAAGAGAAATATGATGTAATATACTAATAACAGGTGTGAGTTTTATTATATTAAGGAGAATGTGGGCAGATTCCTCCTGTTTCTAGTCATATAGTGCTTAGCTTAAGTAACCATTTCTTAGCACATGACAACACTGTTGATCTTTATTGTGCAGGTGTCCTCTTTAGTTAGCAAACCACTGGCTATGGTTGCGAAATCAAAACAGGTAAAGTGCTAAGGAAAATCAGCGGAGGTAAAGGTTTTGTCACAATACTAAAAGCCTGACAGCATCAGAAGTCCACACATAATTCACCATTAATAATTCACAGGCAATAAATGCCTTTGTGCTTGAAGCAAATATTGCCACAGAAATCCAAAAGGCTGACATGAGCAGAGTTGAAAGAAAAATGCATGGTTTTGTCAATTTCATCTCTGGCCAATTCATCTGTGAAGCTTTACTTGAAGATGATGGATGCCTGCTGAGTCAGAGATATGGGCTCAGCTCTGCCTTGCTCAGTACATTAAACAAGAAAATACCCCTGAGTGTGTCCTGCTGCACACTATATGGCCACAAAAATCTGATTTCTAGAAGAGGGAATATTTTGAGACATGCTGGAGTCAATTTCACAATATAAACTAGTCGATTTCAAAAAGAACAGAGGGTTAAATGAAAAATGAATTTCCCTAAAAATCATAATAATATAATAATATATTGTATATTGTATAAGAGGAGGAATATAGACTGAAACTAAAGCTGTCTTAAATCACACATTTGCACAGAAGCTGAAAGTTTTCTTTCGCTTGTTCTACTTTCTCTTTGGTTTGACACACAGGTCATTGCAGGCTATGAGTAGGACAGGGTTGTCAGTAAAGGGAACTGAAAGGGCAGCAAAGGATGATGGGCAGGCAAAGGAGTAATTCCAATCAGACAAAGGAATTTAGGACAGAGCCACAAAGCTGGAAATGTATTACAAAAGCTGGGAAAGGCAACTGTGTTCCCTCAGACCTAAAGGGAATGGGGGAAAATGTTGGCTGGAAACGACATATTTGCCTCTAGCCCCCAAATTCATTGACTTTGCAACCACTTGTGAAAATTGAAAAGGCAAATGGAACAATTATGTACTGTAGCTGAAAATAATGGTGGAAAGGAACATTACATTTCTCAGTTACATTCCTCGAGGGCAGCAGAGTAATGGAATCTCTGGGTCGTGATGTGTTGTGAATGAGCATCAAAGAGCAGCGCAGCGTATTAAGTCATTGTCTCTAACTCTACAAACCACTTCAGGGACTTTTGGGGAAGAATGAGCAAAAAAAAAGTATTTAACTTGTGGCTGGAATAGAAATCTGCTTCCACTTCCCTCAGCCAGACTCACACGTAGAAGTCATTTTAAAAGACCAAAGCAGCACAAAAGACGGATTCCTGGGAATTATTTTGTCTTGCAACAGTAGTGAGCGACTCCTGATACAAATCATTTTATGCTTTTTCATTTCCTCCTTTATCACTCCGTCTAAACCTGCCTTATCACTGTTATTTGTCAAAGGTTTAGCAGCAACTGCATCAAAATAAACCTCTGTCAGCATCACTGATGAGCGATAAAATGCTCAATGTTCTCAAGAATAGACATAAAGGGAAGCAAGAGAAAAGCAAATATGGCAGAGAGAGAAATCACAGCTCGGAAACCTCCAAAGTTTAGCTCCAAGTACATGAGGTTTAATGAGCTCCCGCCACAGCAGAAGCATATGAATATTTATCTGAGGACAAATCTCTCTCTGAACATATGGAGAATGAAAAGGCTTGCTGGTGTAGCAGTGTGGTCTCACATTGAATTTTGAAGTCAAATGGCTGTATTCAAATCTACAGAGTGCAAGAGACTTCAGAGGTCCCGAGATGACAATAAATCCATTGGTCACAAGCACTGTAGCCCTGCCCTGAGCTCACTGGATCAAAGAGCTCCGTCAGCATGTCTGTGCTTCTCCACAGTACAAGCACAAAGTACAAGAAGAGAGAAAACTTCTGTGTGAGAAGTCTGTGTGTTGCATAATCCAGCTGTTAGGTCAGTAAGAACTGTGATCTGTGAACTAGATATATGACACTTCAGCTTTACTGGAATTAACCCAGTTCAACAACAAAATAAACTAAACTCCTTCCCTTGAGTGAATGAGGCAATAGTTGCTTCATGTACAGGGAACATTACCACAAAAAACAAGTCACAAATAGCTTGGGTTTATAATGCTGCTCTCTGCTGTGGATAATGACGTTTTTATTGTGCAACTCATCCTGGTATAGACACCAGTGCTGTAGTTGTCAGTAAAAAAACAAATCAACTCTTTCACAGGCATGACACTGGTACAGTGGTTCATCTCTTAGTGCAGCTAAACACATGCCCCTTTACTGGTGTTGTTGAAGAAATGCACTGAACAGAAACTGAAGCTTGCTAGAGATTGCCCTCTTGTGGTAACATGCGACAATAATCTGTGTGAGACTGTCAATGTTCACGCTGAGGTTCCTGCTACTGCACAGTTACCACAGTTTAAGTAACCAATCCGTTTATATTTAAGATCATGTTAAATAGCAAATGTGTGAATTCAGCCCAATTGGTACTTTATCTGTTGATCAAATCCTTTATTTAAGCTTTATCGAGGAACTGTATGTGAAGAAGATACAGACACACAACAAAATTGTCAGTAGGGATCAGTAGGTTACAAATAGATGTATATTGTAGTACATAAAAATATTTATGTGATATTGTTATATTACATCCATGTGTGTCATATACTATATATTCCATTCATAGTTTCATGTGAAGTATGGACATCTCTCCATAATGGACCGGGAAGACAATGATAGGTAAAAGTAACTAAATAAATGTTTTTGCCTTTAATGTGCAGACGTTAGAATCCAAATAAAGTACATATATTTTCATGTAATACAACTGGTTTTGTTAAGTAAAATACTGTGTTCTGCACACAGATATGACAGAGATTAGACTCATGTGACCTGGTCTTTATTTTAAACTAGTTGGAGAACTGGGGGCTCTTTTATCCACACAGAGGAAGGTGTCGTGCTGAGCTGACGGACAGTTCACCTGTGCTAATGCCTTGTCCCTCTCCAAAGTCACCATCACGGTCTGCCTTAAAACTGCTCGGTATTTCTCATTCATGTGATTCACCACAGGCTCGTAGTTGTCGCATTGCACTTTGAGCTTTCTCATCTCCTCGATTAGCCTGCTCTTCTCCTGGTGAACACGCTTGTGCCGCATCCGATGGAAGTCTCTGGCTTTCTGGACCCTCAGCAGGGTGTCAGCGGCAGCGGAAGTTGCTAGCTCGTACGTCTCCCTGTCCTGCTTGGCTTTTTTCAGCTCGCTGTCCAGGCGCTGGTTTTCAGAGTAAATGTTCGGTACCACACCGAGCCGCTCTGCATCCACCAGCCCTTTCTGCACCAGCTCCGTCCACTCTGCCTCAAAACAGTCAAGCGTTTCGGTCATGCCTGATTGGTGGAGAAAGTTGCGTAGGAAGTCGTCCACGGTTTGAGGTTGTTTTATGTCGCTGGATACGTTGGCCCCGGGAACGGTCCGAGCTATGGCCTCCGCTCGGTGTTTGATAGCTTTCACCGTCGCTTCCAAGTCTTCTTCCCCTTCTGATAAACTCCATTCGTCTTCTAGAGATACTTCTTCATATTTGAATTCATCATCGGCGTCATTGCGAACAGTATCTTCCTCTTTTTCTTGATTGTTTTTACTAGCGCTCATTATTTCATTTGACACGTTCAGTAACCTTGTTTGATTCGTTGCTATGGTGAGAACTTCGCCATTCAACGCGAGATTTCAGGAGTTCACGTTTGCTCAGTTGTCCGTCATCAAACAATCATGGCGGATTATCAAGAAGTGCCCTTGGCCAGTCGGCCAAAAACATTGGATCCAAATGAATATTTCAATCTTTCGCCGGATCAGAGACGTACTGAAGTTGACCGGGCTGCAATACGAGCCAATTTGAAGCGACAGTATCTGATTCAACTCAATAACCCGCACAGAAAGGAGTTAATTGTAAGTGGCTCGTTGCTAGCTAGCAATGTCACCCTTGAGAAGGGCTCGGACTAATTGCTGGGATGCTAACGATAGCTTGTCACTGCACTAAGCAGTCTCAAACTAAAAATTTCAATGCAGCGCCTGTATTTCTGTAGCCTGGGCAGATTTTGGGTAACATGCTGTTAATGTTATCTGCAAAGACCCGATTTTTACAGGTTAGCTAGCTAAGAAATAACGTTGGCATTAGGTTAGATGCTGCTTTAACAAAACAAACATCGAGACAATTACCACCAAGACCAGTATTTTCTTGTTAAATACCATTGAATACGGAAACAAGTGTGTACGTTAATGTTAATTAATGTGTGTACCTTGCCTTACCTTATGTACACGATTCAATGTTGTCATTTTAGTCAAGCTTCCAGCTTTAGTGATATCACACTACATGATCATTTTGTTTTTCCAATCTGTAATAGCGGTACACCTACATGTGTTACTAATAATATATATAGAGAGATGCAGTGTTTGAAATAGGAAATATGTTTGTTGTTTTGACATCTTACATAACTTATTGACTTTCTTTATTTCTATTACGAAGGTTCACATTATTACATATTTTTCTCTTTACAGGACGACCCTGCCCTGACACGCTGGGTGTATGCACGCGCCAACCCCTACCCGCACTTCAGGCCAACATTCAAGACATCTCTGATGGGTACACTGTTTGGAGTTGTTCCACTTTTTGCCCTATACTACATCTTCAAAACAGACAGGGTATGTACAGACAGGGCAACGCAGTGATACATTAATGACACAACTCATGTTTCTGTCCCTAACAGCAGTTCTTTGGACATCTGTGTTCTACAGAGGCTGTGCCACTTGTAAATGTCTATATACTGAGAGTTCCCATTGTGCTTAAGATCTTTATTACCATCCCTTACTGTTTATTGCATCTATATACACTGATCACTTTGTTAGGTTTACCTGTACAATCTAATGCAGAAAGGTGATAATTATACCATATGTTTAATATTTAGTGGGTGCTAGAGTCATACCAGAACAAGTTATAGAGATGTTTCTAATGTTTTGGCCATGCAAACATAAATTAGTGTGCTGAAACATTTTTTTAAAATGTGAAATACATGATGTTGGGGGCTTGAAGGTTAGGGCAAATCATTTACACCTGAGCTAATTCTTTTTCTTGTCAGTATTCCATTCACATTAGAAGTGAATGCTTCATACAAAATGCTGCCCGGCTTTCAATTTCATCCCCATTGTTATGGAGATTCATGCTCTAAATCCTTGGAAATTGAAATTTCAGAAGGAATTTGGTGCAATTGTCACACTGCTGGGCTATCAAGTTCATCTCTTTCTCTCTCCAGTGGGAGTTCAAAAAAAGGAGCTGCTTGAAAATCATAAAGTGCTCACTTATAAAACATGCAGTTGAGAAAATGTCTGCAAGGTGAAGAGGGTGAGGGTGATAAGACTCTGTTGCCGTGGAAACCGCACTAACTCATCTGTTTGTCGTCTTTCTCTTGTAGGATAGGAAGGAGGAGCAGATTAAGGCTGGAACCCTCCAGCGCAAGTTTAATTTATCATCATAAGCTCAGATGTGGAAGGACCTTCTGTATGTTCTTGTGATGATGCTGCTTCGTGTAATTCTTAATAATCAAATAAAATTATATTGTCAACACAAACTGTGTGATTTTGAATTCTGAGGCAAAAGCATGTCAACAGAACCACAAACCAGGGAAATGCAGATACAAGTATTAGAGCAGCACTTATAATTGCTGAAATCTTGATCAGATCAATGAAAAACATCTGCAATGAAAGAAAAATGTATGTGTTGTTCAGTGATTATTTTGCTTGACAGCAAAATAATAATTTTAGCTTTTAATAGTATTGTTCCTGTTAGAGCAATGTGTTTGGGCATCACTTGGGGATAAGTGTAAGATACAGTTTATAGAACAATTTAAAAGCTGTTGTATTTCATAGGAGCAACAGAACTTATAATTATTTAAACTTTTGTAAAAATGTTAGTTAAGTTTGGCAGCAACTAATTAACATTTGCTTAACAACCTTTCAGGGCAGAAAGTAGAGAAGGTTTAGTTCCACCAAGTGTAAGATTTGCTTAACCGGCCACAATAAGCTACTGGTCAGAACAACACTCGTGAAACACTGTTTTGCACTGAGAGATTTTGCCTTTATTGCTCAGTATCTTATCGTTGCAATAAAGTGAAACAATTTTAACTATTTGTTTCAAATTTCTTCTTAGTCATTTAGTCTTTTTCATTTTTGCTGGGCTTCCAGTTGGGGTTGAAGTGGCTGCAGAGAGGTTCCCAGCACCGGTAGTAGTTCTTCTCAAGCTTCTGACATGTTTGCAAACCCCATTTGGTCACGGCCATACTGAAGGATGATTCAAACATGAAAGCCTAAAGGAAAGATAAATGTCTATGAGACATTATCACTCATGATGCTGACCTAGTAGTTTATGCAATGTAAAAGTTTGATAATGCCTTTCTAATGTTGCTTCTCTAGTTGACCTTTAAACTTTATTTTTACCATGGTTCCTTCTGCTACTCTCTCAGGTTTGAGCCCAGCAGTGCTGTTCTTTTCAAAGCAGTCTGCGTCCGGGCCGTGTGGGGTCATGATGCTGTGGAGACTGGCCCCTCCAGACTGGAAACCCTCTTCTTTGGCCTCATAGTGGCCTTCGATCAGACCCATGAATTCACTCATGCAGTTACCTAAAGTTACAAGCAGGGGGAGCTGTAACACAAGCTGTACAAAGTTGCAACACCACCTTCCAGTAGAGAGCTTTATAGATCTGTGGTGTGTCTCAGTTGAAAGACTCTACAGCAGGTGGATTGTTGTCACCTACTGTCTCGACACTGGACGTGTTAGTTTCTGGTTGGCTTGTTTCATTAATGCAAACTAAAATGAACCTCACATCATTTCGAACTAGGATTAAAATGATCTAAACCTACTAATCAGAATCTGCTTCAGCTGCTCCAAGTTTACAGCTAAAGCCAGGTTTGCGTGTGACTGTGATCTTACGGTGATAATACGGTGGACGGAAGGTGTGCTCAGCCACTCCCCAACGGGGGGGAAAGATGACAAAATCAGCAATGGCTACACCTGGCCGTGTGGATTTGGCCGTCAGCACAGTAAAGATAGATGGATCCTATAGAAAGGTACAAAGATAAATATGGGTCCAGCAATGTTTATGTATTAGGGTTGGGTCCATTTTACTTATATGGTGTGAAATGGTATAAAATAAAATACAAATTCTACATATACTAAATAGTACACTGAAGGTGTCTGCATTCTTAAACACGACTCTCACCGCATGATCGAAGGCCACACAGTTGATAACCATGAAGTTCTTCAGGTTGTATTTGTAAGGTGTGTAGTTGCCGTGCCAAGCAACCACATTGAATGGAGAAAAATCCTACGTGCAGAGAACAAAACAAATAAGACGAGTCTACCCAAGCAACAAACACAAAAGAGTTTAAATTGAGCTTTTTACAGGGAAAAACGAACAATGAATAATGTCTTTGTAATCTTAAATTCCCAGATAGAGTACTTTTTGACATAGAGAAAAAAAATGGTCATAATGAAAAAGGTTGATTGTGAAAGAGGGTGTGCTTCTTTTCATTCTTTCTTCTCTTTCATTCCCCTGTTCTTTGTGATACGAGGCTCCAGGTATTATGGGTAATTGGCTTCAAAATCAAACTTTCCCAAACTCTGAGCATTTTGACGCTCACAGTATTGCAGTTATGGGGGGAGGGAGCAGCAGTAACAGTGGGTGCAGAGATATTTCTTTATCTTGATTGTTAAAACCACAGCAATTTTATATAGTTTCTCTGTTCTGATAATGTCACTGCGAAAAAGACATTCAACAGCAGCTCTAAAATCAATATAGTTCATTACAACTCAAGCTGCCTCCTGAGTGACCTCCATGCTCCTTATACACACGCTCACATACACACATAGAGCTAATACACACACACGCCAAGTAAATTCATAATTACATAAGAAATGAACCCCTCAAAAAAGCATTACAGTAGTTCACGGTAGCTACTATACAGAACAAGGCCTTTGGGGAACCCAGTGCAGGTCAATCTTTGGACATTCATCTGTGGCATCTCCACTGCGTTTGATAAATGAAGGGAAAAATAGAGGAGAGTAAGCAGTCGCACACAAAAACACAAACATATTGGCCCAGTCAAGCAAATAATAAGTTAATTTGAGCAATTTCAGCGCTCTGCAGGGGAACATAACAGCGGGACCGGACGAGAGCAGCAGCATCTTCCTGGAGATGAAGCCCGCATCCCCCACTTTATTTTCTTACTGCCGTAGCCTCAACCTCCACACTCTGCAATGAGTTGAATCCAGTAAAAAGACTGTCAGGTGCAGCCTGCGGCCTCCATCTCTAACCACCAGCACATAACAGGAGGCGGAGACTCTAGCGCAGGCAGCAAGAGCAATGAAAAGTGTTTGTTTTGTTACAAAAAATACAGTATCTCACCCTTGTGTACTTCCTACGATGAATAATAACAGTGTGGTTTGACATGGTTTCCACGGTTACAACCCCCCAACACCCACCGCTTACAAACCTCTCCTCCCACCTCCTCCCTGTCTCAGTAAAAAACCTCCTGTCAGACATTATGTGTCGATCCAATTATGCACCCAACAGGACATTTCGGGAGGGGGAGGATCATTCCCTGAGTGAAATATGGTGAAATTAATGCTTAACTTGTGAAAGGTTTTTCCTACAAAGCAAAGCTTCACAGGTACACTGTCTGTAACTCCAGAATGCCTTAAGTAATTATGAGTGATTAAGACTCATAAGGGAGTCGAGGCGGAAAAACCTGCTGAATGGAACAGCTAACGCTTCAGTATTAAATCATCAGGGATGGCAATTCAGTCGGCAGGAACAACTAATGGATTATATGCTTCACTTGGACAGTTTCCTGTTAGCCATTGTTGCGGTTTGATGGTGTTTACTGAAGCGAAAGAAAAACCTAAATAGGGTAATAGGGCAAGTATGGCATATGTGTGTGTGCTCCTGTCATACGGTGTCCGCACAGCGTGCTGAAACACAATCTCAAATGTCACAGAAAAGCACCTGTTGGCAAGCGAAGAGTTTTCCTTGGTATTTGTTGATGATGGTGTAGCCTGTGGCCACTTTGCGATCCTCATACCAAGCAACTGGACACAAGAAATCTCTGGGGTTTGCCAGACCATTGGCTCCTGTCAATCAAATACACATAATGTTACACATATGCACACAAAGAGAAAAAGAAAATTGACACCATTACATGCAAGGTTTCTGTGCCAAATCACACATGTGAATTCACTACTTTCTGGTGGTCTATTACACATGGTAAAGTGAATGAGGGGATGGATTTCAGTCAATCTACTACTTTGCTGTACAGTAATAAGACTGTAATAAGAGGTTTAATGCTTTTCATGTTTACCTGGTTAATTGACTATTGCTAATTGTTTATAATAATTTTCCTAGTATCTGATAAACTGAAATTTTGGCCTGATGATGGTTCTAAATGAAAAATTGAGGAAATCACCAGTGTGATAATGATTGATCCTGAGGGGAAGATGAATGTTTGTACTAAATTCAATGGCGATGAATGCAGCAGTTAACGCCTCATGAGGGAGATTCGGGAGATTAGGGGTTGACTAAAGTCATCAGTGCCTATATGACATTTTTTTGCATGCATCCTCAGTTTTAGGCTTCATGTTTCAAGGAGGAGTGAACATAGACCTGCACATGTTCATATTCCTTAACATCAAACAGACTCACACCTATGGGCCCCAGGTCAGGAAGTTCAAAATGGGCTCCGTACACCTCCAGTATATAACCTCTGGTTTCTCCAAACACATCAACACTGAAGCGCATTCCTTGCTGGAAAAAGAACATGGTGACGGGAAAGTGCTGTTATGTGTGGGATACCTACAGGTTAATGCACTAATATGTCGAACTAAAACACACTTTCAAACTGTTGTTATTTATGTTTAAGGTCACTTTTGAAAAGCACCAAACTTAGTCTTTTTGAATATGTCAAGAGGGTTCTGGGGGCAGTTGATAATATTAGACTGAAAAACATAGAGCTCACCTGGACGACACAGATCTCATTCGGCTCGACCCTCATCTTCCCAAACTCTGTGGTGATCAAGATCTGGCCCTGCTGGGGGACTAGGGAGACAAAACAGACACACAAAAAACATTGTGAAGAGGAAAATTGAAGGAGAAGGAGAACAGAGGACTGAGCTGTCATTGTTCTTGTGATAGATGACAGTGAAAACATCAACATCTATTTCCTCACCAATCAGAAAGTCTCCATCTGAGTTGTTGAAGCAGCTAGAACAAGAAAAAAGGACGAGCTGTGATGATTATCGGAGTGTAACCACAGATTCTCTTTTGCATGCTGATGTGAGAAACTACATTTTGTATATGATGGGAAGCGTTTGCATATGCATACACACTCGCCTGTCAAACATGGAGCTGTTGCAGGTGTACACGTGGATGGCAATACCGTTGCGAGATTTGGCATCCCCAGCACCACAGATGGTTTGAAGACCCTGCAACATGCAAACACGAAGGAACAGAAAGAAACAATCCCTATTAACCAACCTTTTCATCAAAAACTAACATGACATCCGTGAGTTAGACTTACGGCCACAAAGTCCACTTTCTTCTCCGTTGTTTTGGGAATAGTGAATGGAAGCCATCGTAGCTGTGAGAGAAACACGTCAAAAAAATGCACCTCTGTGGCACTGGTGCAAAAAGAGCTGAGTCATTTCCTATTAGGCCTTGAGATACCTGGTTGGGGTCAGGCTCCACCTCATTCCAGTTCTCTGTTAGATTCCCACATGGTACAGGGGTAAAAGGTTTATGTTTGACAGATGGCAGAATGCGATAGAACCAGCTACAAAAAGAAAAAAAAGGCCAGTATTAAGATTTTCTAATGCCAAACATCCATTTGATTTACCCAGACTGATTTAGAAATCAGGGGGGGGTGGATACCTCCTTTTATTGGCTGGGCGTGGGCAGGTGAAGGCAGATCCAGAGAGCTGCTCAGCATAGAGGCCGTAGGGACAGACCTGAGGAGTGTTCTATGGAGACATATGACAGCAGAAGTGGTTGACAGTGTGTTCTGTTGTGCAAGTGCAGGATCGGTAGGTCTGCATGAAGCAAAGAAATTCTGAGAGGTTATAAGCTCAGTGTGTATATTTGAACGTCCGCTACCTGTCCTTCGGGCAAGGCTCCTGGGCAGCGAGGGTCTTCAGAAGCTAACTCATTTCCAAAACCACTCATGTACTGAAAGACAGACAGACAAACATTTCACACCAAAGTTATGGCAAGTAAAAATAGTTAATCGTTGAGTATATTGTGTTTAATTATTTTACTAAAACTAAAACCAATTACAGTAACAGTAACATAAATATTTAAATTAAAGTAAGGTTATTCTGTCATTTTTTTATGTCGCCATTGCAGGTGAACAACATGAACTTTGCATAATGTAATTTCATGTTGCTGAGTCACTCTTAGTCTGCACTCTGCACTTAGTCCGCCCCCATCCCTCCCACCCCCCCAACCAGGAATTGATGTTATCCATATGTGTGCGTTCATGGAGTTCGTGCGTAAAAACTCCAATGAAACTCGTCTCATGTTCAACCGGGTTCGTTCCGCTTGTATTTTAATGTTGCGTGAAAAACGCGAGTCCAGCACAATGTTCACATCAAATTCAAAATATTTAGAAACAAAATCCTCTGATTGCACTTGTTCCCAGTGCTGCAGCCTTTAGTTACAGCTCAGTCTTGAAAGAATAGGTTTCAGAGATAACCTCCATCGATCGATACGTGCTGGTTGTCGATGAACATCCATAAAACAGAACAGGCTATCGGACTGGGTTTGGAGTAACCGGGTTAGAATGGGAATATAATGATGTATACGGGTTTTCAGGTTTAATATAGCAAAGCATCTCCCGCTGACATATGTTGTCTTTTACAGCTGTAGGTATGTCAGACAGACCGCATCTGGGCAGCTGCTGAATGCAGCCCTCTGATTGGTTGGAGGCAACGCCGCCCTTGTGTTAGCCACTCTGCTTCTGTAGTTAATGATGGCTCAGTGCGCGATTTAGCGTAATTGTAGTGCAGAATATCTAACAATTGAAGTATCCACCATGTGTGAATAAGACTGTACTACAGGTATCTGCATGCATGCCTTTCAGACTCTTCTGAAACTTTTCTGGCTCATCAGATGCCCAATCTAAGCGCAAATATGAATAAAGACGTCCAATACTTGAAAAGTGAAAAATAAAAAAGAGCAAAAATGATGCCTTACCTCGAGTCCAGCCATGGTGTTTTCTGTAAGACTGTTAAATTCAAGCCACCGTGTCTCTTACTGCATGCCCTTCGACCAAATCCTGTGCAGGGCTTGTGCGTGCCGGTGTGGACTGCGTGGAAAAGGGAGGTTGGATTTATACTCTTTCTCAATATGGTTCTAATTAGGCTTTGTCAGAATGTGTGACGCAATAGCGGGGTCCTTAGCAAAGGGGAAAGGACGAGTTGGATGGAGAAAATGTGCACAAACAAGGATCAGTGTCAGTGCCAAGACAAACACGGTTTGAGTGCAGCATACAGGTAACCAATAGAGCAAAGAGAGGCATCTTACACAGCTGTAATCTTAAAACGATATTTAGGCCTCCTACAGGGTATGGAGACACACTGATCCCGTCTGGAAATAAACTTATTATAGTGTTTAGGAAAAATATTCTGGCATATTTGAGTTATAATCAAGAAAAGTCACGTTGATTACGTTAGAGGTATGCACTATGGCGTGACTGTTGTAGTGACTTGTAAACGTGGTGACACTGTGGCGACCTTATATGGGACAGCTTGTGCAAACAATGGCGCCATGCGCAACCACACGTCCTGCAAAACAAACATCTAGGCATAAAATCTATTGCATAGTATATGAGCTCATGCAACTACTCTTTACATACACTGAATACAAAGTAAAACATTTTGCACAGCACCGAACGCCAGGTCCACAATTTTTTCAGTACTTGATGCTCCACCGGTTCATCAAGTCGTCGTTAATTTTGCCTTGCTTAACACACGCTGAGTTACTGGTTCATGTAAAGTGAGTTATCATCCCAGCTGCATAATTAATTGGCTAATCTTAAACCAGCATAATACACTGGACAACCTGTGCATGCTGCAGCGAGCAATTTATTCTTGATATGATACGACAGCAAAGGCCTTCAAAAGGCCCATACATTACTTTAAGCAAAATGTATTCAGTTCATTTCTTGAAATAGAGGTTAAACGAGGGGACCTGATGTCTCCCATGAAGCATATATCAAAAAGAATCAATTTCGCCTTTCGCATCCTTGCCTTGCTTCCCCTGTTGTCTATTTCTTTTCTTTTATGGAGGTGTTGGGGAAGGGTAAATGATGGCAATTCTCATAGCGAGGCGCAAATAAACTCGCTGCGGCAGAAGTAACTGTTCTCCGGCGAGGCGTGCAGTCAGGCCCGGGCCCCCCGCTGGCAGGCAGTCAGGGTGCTGTGCCAAATACGAGAAAGCCCAATGGCAGGAAAATCTCACGTCCCAGTCTCCGGAAATTGATCTGCTCCTTGTACGGAGAAAGAAAATGAGCGATTTTAATTTCATCCCCCAGTCTGGTGATAGAGTATTTTGGTCCAATCCGGATGGTGCCTGTGTGTTTTAAGAGAGGCGTGAATAGCTGGAGATGGGAGAGGGGAGAATGTTGTTGCCTACTGACAGTTATATCTATGCATGAGTAAGTGGACCATAAAAGCTTTGTTATTAGATGCCTGCTGAACTCAATAGCTTGATGGTAAACAGTACACTCACCTGGCAAAGTCCATCCCCATATGCATAAACAGGCAATCTCTCTTTCACACACAAACAGACATACACAAAACTATTCTGTGATGGTGATGTGATCGCAGACACCCACAGTCATTCCTGGCAAGTGTCCTTTCACGTGTACTTGCCACAAATGGGATGTTTTTTGGCCCCTTATCCTATAGTCTGACCTTTATAGGTCATGGAAGACGGACATAAAAACATATAGAGGCAAATAGCTTTAGTGTTCTTGTGTTTTCACATATTTGAAGTTGACACCATTTAGGCACAATGAACTATAGAGGGATTTTGTTACTAGTAAGTAAGACCTGTGCAAACAGTTATCTCAGCACTTCTGAACAATACAGCAAACCAACATGGATGTGTGTTGTTTTCTTTATATTGTTGTATTTGTCTGATTTCTGTCTTTAAATTGGTGGTACACTCTCACAGGAGCTGTTATTCATAGTAGGTGAATAGAATTCTGTGACAGATCAGTTATAATGAGTCCTAACGTGTAAACAAGACAACAGGAATGTCTTGAAAATCAAGCATAGTGTACAAAGTCCTGAGAACGGCTCTCATCAGACCTGTGTGGCTTTCCAACCAAGACACACATAGTTTACCTGAATTTACTAAAGAGGTTTCAAACAATGGTCAAAGCTGAAAGGACAGAGCTACTGGGGTTACAAATGTATTTTTAGAGCCTAAGCAGTTCATTTGCCACATAGTACATTCATAACAACAGTTATATATAGATCAAGTGTACTTTTGATTAAATTAATCAGGCAGTAGCGAGCAGCAACAACTAATTACTGTGTGCTTACACACTTTCTTGCTCTTGTTTCGCTACATTAATGAGATTCTTTCATTGTGTCTTTATCCTTTGAGCAGAGGAAAGAAAAAAAAGCACTGTCACATACATTATTTCAGAAGCAAAGCAAAACACCACATTATACAGTAAAGACAGGTGCTAAATCTACACAAAACATGAAATTGTGTCTTTTGTTATTCTTTTGATATCACACAAATCTCCACCATCATCACAGACCACATCAGCAATTTAAAAAATAGTGACGCAATTTGTTCTAATTGGCTACTTTGTATTGTGTAGAGCTGCTACAACTGTGTACGGACGATTTTACGGAGAAAAAGACACAAACATTAAAACTTAACTTTGTGAAGGACATAAGAGCACATGACATGTAAATTATTACCATCTGGACAGATCTGTGTATCCATGATAGGTACCGGATGTATTTAGATTTCACGTCTAACAAGAAATAGCTCAGATTCTTGTATTTTGTAATTATAGTCCTGTTACACACTGTTGCAGCTTAATGTTAAATGACTCCTGACACGAGCCATCCAGTAGCACGCACACACACACACAGATACACACGCATCTGACAGCTCCATTTAACGCTGATTAGATTTGCAAGGACATGTAGTATACCCTCTCTGTGTCTCCTGCGCCTACTCTCTCTGTCTCTCCCTGAGTAGGTTGAGTAGCTCCTGAATCCTATCTATTGCGCTAATGTTATGCAAATGGTTTAATATGAAGATAAAAGACTGTTGCAGCGTGTGGCACTCTCCTGGTTCACATCCTTGTGTTTCCAGGACGATAGCTCTAACGAGGAGGGCACTATTTGGGAGTCATTAAATGATGGCCTTCCTGACATACACCAGCTCACCACCACCGCCACCCGCCCCGCGTTAGACATTAAAGCAGCTCACACCCACACCAAGACACACACTACAGACGCCTTTTAGCGCTGGCTCCCAGTTTCTTACACATCACAGTGTCACAGAATAGAAAATTACACTCTCCTCCCACAGAGAAAATTGCTTTGGAATTGCTTGGTTATAAAGATGTGCTTTAAAAAGAGGGGGGCGCATGCAATAAAAAAGGACACACACAAACACAATTACTTAAGCACTCTAAGGACAATTCTTACAAGTTAATCAGAGGATTTACCAATTATTGATGTCAAAAGGATTTTTTTTGTGCATCTGTTTGTGGCCTGTGTTTATGTACTACATGTACTTCAAGGTATTTAGTATGCATTTTTCCCTATTGTTGACTATGTGTACTGATTTATGGCAGAGGATGCACTGCACACATACAGATAACAAATAAACAGTTTCTTTTTGCATAACCTGGAGATGAGTTATTAAACAAAAAAAGACATGAAAATAGCCACAAACGTCAAGTTGATGATGGTAAAACATGATGTAATGCACCGTAGCAGAGTCACAAGTGGAGGATTAAAAAATAACAAAGTTGTATCAGCATCATGAGGCAGAAGAGGTGTGATGGAGATGAAGGGGAGAAAAGGCTAAATGGAAAACAGTACATAATAAGGCAAGAATAAGAGAAAAGATATGAGATGGTGGAGCAAAGAATCCAGGTTACACAAGGAGAAGATAAGTATATGATATATAACATCCATAATGTCATTATCATTTTGATGATTTCCTTTGGTATTTCATATATTTAGATGAGATGTTAGCTAAACTCCACTGGAGGCTTACTGGCATATGAGCAAAATATAACTATCATTTCATCTTTTAAATATATGCTAGCAGAATAGTGAGCTCAGCCATCTCATCTCAGTTGATTTAAGTACACATATGGATTTCAGTTTTCTTTACAAAGTCTTTGCACACTGTATTCTACTGAATTACTTAATTGCCAGGTGATTTACACTTAATAGCCAATAATCGCATAGACAAAACCTGTTTTAACAAATTCTAGTAACTCTCTGCAGACCTAAGTTTGGAACCACCACGACAGCAGACGGCCATCTTCCCAAACTGAGTAACTGGACAAGAAGGACCTTGGTCACAGAGGTCACAAGAACCCAACACTCATAACAGGGTCCTCTGCAGGGATGGGAAAACCTGCCAGAAGCTTGATCATCTCAGCAGCACTCCAGCAATCAGATCTTTATGGTAGAGTGGTTAAATGGAAGAATTCAGAGAGACAGATAATTGGAGATTGGAGAAGGATGAATGTAGAGAAATCCTTCAAGAAATCCTGCTCCACTGTGCATGTGACCTGAAAGCGGGACAACAGTTGACCCTCGAGCCAAGACTTTGTTGGAGTGGCTTTAGATGGCAGTTCTCTGATCCTTCTCGTCATACCCGATGGAGCTTGAGCGCATCGGTAAAGAAGAATGGGACAAATTGCCTAAATCCAGGTGTGAGACGCTTGCATGGAGTTACACAGAAAGTCTTGTGGTGTAATCACTGCTGTTTCTAGAACTGAATTAAGAGTCTGAACACGTGTGTATGTGGTGTAGAAACTTTGTGAAGCAGTTGTTAATATTATTAGTGAAAAGAGAGATAGCAGACACGTAAAGCTAAATACTACTTCTCAACTTCACTGCTAATGATCGCAGCCATTGTTGGGCATTCCCTGTCTTTACCAAAATATCAAAACAATCCACTTTGAATGATGACGCCGCTTAAAAGTGATAAACTGTTCCTAAAAGTTAGTGAAGCAGCTTTATTTTATAGGAGGAGCGCTGATATTGGTCGGGAGTAGTGATGTCATGAAGCTACAGTCACTGCAATAATATGGTATTCAAACCATGCACGTAGCCCCAAAAAAACAAGCAATTCCATCTGAAAAACACACTGAATTGTAAAGCATTGTTACATCTTTGTATTCACTTCTGCCACTCGTCAGTCGCTAAAGATGAGCTATGTTGTGACATGCTGCTGTTAACATAAAATGACCCGTGTGCAGGTAATGAGGCACACTGTGTCACAAATGTCTGCATGTAGGATATTCTGTCACAGTATCTTTGGACCCAACCCAGTAACACATTAGACACCTCATCACAAATAGAATTAGGTTCCTGGGCAGAGCCAAAATGACAGCAGCTGGATATTTGACAGGAAGCAATATGGTATTGGGGTAGTGGTGGCGTTTTCCTTCCAGGAGAACCAAAGGGCAGGCGTGTGTGCCAGTTATACTATTCATCCCTCCCTCTGAAGTGTGTGGACACGTAGTGAGGATGCCTCTTCTAAATCTGTAGTTTAGATAGGTAGTTTTGAGGGGTGGTCTCACACGTGAAGAGGGAAACTTGAGGTGAATGGTCTTTGGACAAGGAATGAGTGTGTTTGAGAACGAGGAAGGTGTGTTTATATCTGTGTGTGTTTGACTGGTGCGAGAGTGTGGCTGATGTTATATCAGTCTGGGTCTAATTGTGTGTGAGTTTTGTCCATTGCTGTGTATGCACGTGTATATGTGTGTCTGTTCCCAGCACCATCATTAGGTCGCAGGCAGTCCCAGTGTTGGAGGTGTATCTCAGCTGTTCCTGCGGCTTCTCAGGGTAATTTAGGGGGAGAAAAGCACTTCTATCCTGGCCTGCAAGTCTGAGGGTCCCCAGCGGGAGGCAGCGCAGCCCTGCAATCTATATTGGATTTATTCCTTTCCCATCTACAGGCCCCACACACCCCACAGAGAGGAAGTCTCAACTGCACTCTCTCTGTCCCCTAAGACAATATGTTATGGTGCACACATGAGCACACACAATCGTGTATACACACACAAGCAGAGACATACATCTAGTCTATCTTAGCACACTCCCCCACAGCAAGGAAGTTCTAACAACATACTTTCTGTCACTGTGGGAGTTGCGCTGGGGTCAAGACGAAGATCTGTGAGAGACATTCTGAGAGCCATTCTGGATATTGACACAGTGAGTTATGTGAGTCTGACCATTGTTTGTCTCCTGGAAAATATTGTTGAGATTTATAAAGGCCAAGGTGTAAAATGCATTTTTATCACATTAAAGCAAGAAAAAAAGAATTTACATAAAACTCAGACAAGGTCAGGGAGAAACGAGGTTCTTAATTTAGTCTAATCAACTGTCATTTGCATAGCGCCATTTGCGCAAGGTATTGCCACTAACTGAATAAATGGACTTCTTCAGACTCAAGGGGGGGCACTCTGGTTTTGATAAGCTGGCAACATAACTGATTTGCATATATTACTTTGATTATCTCATTACTAGGATGATTCTTGCGGAATTTTTGACACTCGCGCAATCGAATTAAAATTAAGGCACGCAATCAATAAAAGGGCAACGCGGCTGTGAAAACATACGGCACCCCAGGTTTGTATGGTCAACTAGTGGTGATGATGCTGGTGCTGGTGGTGGTTATGGTGATGATCTGGAAGAAGATTATGATGATGATGATGATGATGACCACGACGACGAGGATGATGATAGCCTTTTGAGATCACGAGCTCCAGGACTCCGTGGTAAGTTTACGAGATCCTCGGGCTCTTGATTCCTGTGATCAAAGCAGTAATCAGTGAAGATAATGGGGGCCAAGAAATTGCCGCTCTTGTGTGGGTGACCTATCCACCTGCCATGAGTCTAAGAGTGGCCCACAGGCAGCTTATGTTCCCCCAATCGATAATAGCGGTCACATCTTTCGTCTGACTGAACCCATTTGTGGAATGATGAAATAATGCGTAAAGACGCGCGCGCTTTGGATAATTTTGCAACGCAGTAGCCTCAATAAGGGTACATTCTCCCGAGGGCTATCAGTTCTACTGAGCACCAAGGTATGATTAAGTATCATCTGCCACCAAACCTAAACTGACGAGTGGTCTGGTGTATATATGACTTTAAACATCTACATTTCTCCCTCTTTGTTGTAATGGCAGAATTTACAATGCCGCAATATGACACGTGGTTCCAATTGTTGCCGTACACAATTTGTCTGAGAGGAGGAGATCTAGAGACTCCTTCTCTGGTGTCCTAATACACTCTCAATTGTCTGCACACTAACCGGGAGCAAAGCCACACGTCCACGTTTAAAAATTATGATGTAAATAATTATAGGCCTGGAAATTGATTTCCTTACGACCTTCTCCAGCAAACGAGGCCTACGAAACCACCCCAAAGAAAACTACTTCTGTTGAAGCATTAAGTCATTAATTATTTTCCTTACATAAGGACAAATTATCGAGTCAGTTGAACGAAATTAGAACCCTTTGTTTCTGATCAGACCGCATTACCGCTGGAAATTACGGATGATGGCTGCGTGCGCGCTCGCTTTTGTTGTTTTGATCATCGCCTGTCGCTCTGAACTCGCGCTAACAAAGTCATTAAATTGACTCCCTCTCGCTCTCATTATGCGGGTTGTTAATAACCGCTAATTAACTTTGCTTACGCGCGCCTTAAAAGCCTCCCTCCCCTCCCAGCGCACACTCTCTCCCTCTTACTCTTTCTCTTCCTCCTTTCCTTCTTTTCCTGCCTGGCCTCTCGAGTAGAGCAAGTGTCCAATTATGTCGAAGCGTGAGGATGGATGGATGATGGAGGATGGAGAATGATAAGTCTTCGTCGCCAAGGCCACGAGCCAGTTGGTGCATGTCACGGACCAATTTGTACACGTGTTGCGTTGTTACAAATGTTTGAAATATTAACAATAATCTGATAAAAAATAGAATCAAATAATATTCTTATCCATGCGTGCGCAAACGCGTAGAATTTCCTACAGGTGAGGTATAAGTTACTTTATTCTTAGAGGTTCGACGCGTACAAATTCATCCGTGGCAAAAAAATAAACCAAACAGAATAATACACAACAGCAGTGGAGCTGGGGAATGGAGGCGTGCGATGCATTTAGCAGGTGCCGCATGCAGAACAATAGAGGTTTTTCAGTGCCAGTATCCGTCTGTACATTGTAAAGCTTACCTGTTAGAGTAGTTTGGTATTCCGTCCAGGAGATGGCGCCAGTTCAATGACCTACAAGCCAAAGCACAACCTGCTGGTCCTAAATAAATGAACTTCCTTAGTATCCCCTCCATGGCCTTCACTGGAGCTGGGAGGACTAGACGGGCTTACATCAAAGCATATAACCTATGTACGTTTCTGTTTTTTTATATGCTGAGGTACCTGACTCCAAAAAGGAACAAAGTATTTTTCTGTTCAGTGTCACTGCGTTAAACAAACAGAAAGCATACAACCCAGTGTTTCCCCTGGATATTATAAAGTTATGATGTTATGAAAATACAAGGGAGGCGGTGTTGAGGTGGTGCTGAAACTGAAGGCGGCCTCTCTCCGCCATCTCTTCACCTGCACGTCAAATAGACGGAAAATTGAAAATGTGAAAATTGCGCTCAGGCTATTTCGCCCCCCTCTAATGTATACGCGTAATTAGTGCATTTAAACAAAGCGCGGATGTCCTGCTGGCTGAAATGACGGCTGACATCTCTTTTTCCACAGGGTTAATAACAGTGTGCGGATAAATGAATCAAATTGTGGCCCCCAAATTACAGAGCGACTCTAAATACCCGTCTGTATTACGCACGTCTGTTTGTGACCGCGCAGGAAAAAGGCATAACATTTCATGTTGTTATTACACCCATTACACTGCAAATAAACATGTTTGGAAGTTTGTGACACCAAAAAAAAAGTTGCGGATGGATCTGTCCGTGTGATGACTCCTTCTAATAAACCGCAGATTTGTTTGATTGCAGGTTATATTGTCTTTGTGTTTGCTGATGACATAAGACGTAATAGGCCTCGGTGTGTACACAAAATGGTTAAATGTGTCGGAAAAGCACTATTTTCCCAGTTAAATGCCGTTTCTGCTGATAACCTTAAAGCATCTTCGTTGTTAGGATTTTACAAAGCTTTTAAATGAATACATAAAGTGCGTTCGTTTGGTTTTCCTCCTCTAAACCTACGCAGCGGCCTGCACCTTAACTAAACTTCACATGGATCAATGGCGCTCTTATTCCAGTTCCAATCTCTGAAAAGGTAATAAAAGTATCTCTTAAAAAAATAAAATAAAAAAGAATACCTTGTGCAATTCACTGGACATATATTTTATTGTTATTTTTCGTTTGCTGCAATGCTCCAGCCCGGGAAGATACATAACGGAGGTGAAGAAGAGAGAGAGAGTGTGAAGGAGAGAGTAAATTGCAGCTTGCTGAAGTTTTTGGATTGAATTCTGAAAATGATCCTTTTAACAGTGATGGGCTCTGAGGCGAGGATAGGGGTCATGCCATTCACAGCGGGTTAAATAGACTTTCATTTAAAATTACATTCTCGATCCATCTCTCCATCTCCCTCCCTCTCCAGAGCGGAGTCCCTGCGTGCTATCCCGACTCCCCCGTGCGGCGTCTCATCACCGCCTCGACACCCTCAGATTTTAAGTCGATCCATAACTCCAGCAGAGAGCAGGCAATTGGTGGGAGGGGGGGGGGGGGGGGCAAGGCCAAAAACACAAACACACACACACACAGAAAGATAGAAAGATAGATATACAGACAGACAGAAA
>JAUMHF010000012.1:18823457-18878246 GCA_032359275.1 Microctenopoma steveboyesi | reverse complement strand
GGAGCGATGAGAATGTTTTCACAGTGCCCTCTGCTGGAGTACCAGGAGGTTTAGGTCACAGTAGACTCTGCACCTCCCCTCTCTCGCGCGCTCTCCCTCTCCCCTCTCCATCCCTCCTCGCCTCCCTCGCACTGAAAGCGTGGCTTGCATGTCGAGAGCCCGGGCTCATAACCACAGAGACAGTTCAAACACGGTGGAAGCTCCGGGAGGTTCTGGCCCACGGTGAAACAACAGATGTCTCTTTAGGGGCCGTAGTTGAACAAATCACTTAACGGGCGCCATCAGGAGGTGATAAAAACTCATAAATTCCCGAGGGGTTGAGTAATGCTAAATAGCCCACTGGGAATAGTGTGTGTGTGTGTGTGTGTGTGTGTGTGTGCACGCAGTCCCTGTCGCTCAACGACTTTCCCCATGTTGACATTTTGCTCATTGTAAGAGCCACCGCTCCTCTGCAGAGCAAACTGGGAAACAGTGGATGCGTGGGAAAGTTAAATACTCTCTGGGATGGACGTCGCTTGTTCTGCGTCTCTTAAGAATTTAATTTAAAGCGCATTAATTGTTATTGGAGCCAGTTCAGCGGTAATTTTCTGGACCTTTTGTTAACACCGCTCTTAATTATCTCTCCCCACCCTGAAGCCCGTTTACAGGCACAGGGGGTTTAATTAGACAGAAAGTAGATTTAAGGGAGTGTGAGGGGCAGGGTTTACCTCGCATGTAATTACCGTTGACTTTCCGCCTATTGGCCACCACCTGAACTAAACTATTAGAGAACACTGACACAACATTCAATAGAGTCTAGTCCTGTTAATTACAACGAGACACTGCTGTAATGTAACGCCATAGCTCAGCAGAGCTGTGACTTTGATCCAGTTTTTCATTTGCAGCCTCTTTTAACAGGTCACTCAGATTATTTTTCAGATTGAGTTTTTGTTCATAACTTGGAGAAAGTAACAAGCAGCTCATACTAATCTAATGATCTTCTTCTGCCCTCAGGTGTGGTTTCAGAACCGCAGGGCCAAGTGGAGGAAGCGTGAGAAGGCTGGGGTGCAAGCCCACCCGTCGGGCCTCCCGTTTCCTGGCCCCCTAGCAGCAGGCCACCCTCTCAGCCACTACCTGGAGGGAGGCCCCTTTCCTCCTCACCCCCACCCAGCACTGGAATCGGCCTGGACGGCAGCTGCAGCCGCAGCCGCTGCTTTCCCGGGCCTGGCCCCATCACCCCACAACGGTTCTGCCCCACCTCTGGCCACCCCCGTCGGCCTGGGCACGTTCCTGGGCACAGCTGCCATGTTTCGCCACCCTGCCTTCATTGGACCTACTTTTGGCAGGTAGATTGCACATGTGCACGGACCTTCCTTGGTCCTTATACCTGTTCTTTAAACTCATCTACTTCAGAACCTGCCAATCTCTGTACTGGTAGGACTTCACACTTATCCCCGTATTTACAGTAAATAACAACAATTTTGTAGTCGAGCACAAAACAGCAAAACGCACAGCGGCAGCTGAGCTTCAACTAAACTCCCAACACATCGTACAACTAATGGTTACAGTAATCTCTAGTCACACTGCATCACTGTTTATCTCACTGTCTGAATATACACATGTTATACTGTTAACCATTCACAGTAGTGTGTAATCATTCTGTCAAATGTCTTAATAAATTAAACGTGTGATCCTGCAAGACAAGCTGTGAGGAGGAGTGACACTGCACACTCCATATGCCATAATTAGCTTCTCATTTGCTTTTGTCCTCTATTGTACGGTGTTATTAACCTTCTCTACATCTTCTCTTCTCTATGGGGAAGTTAGTGTGCGATAGATGACATAAATCTAGTTATAGAGAGTGTTAACACTGTCAACACTGTTCTTAATTGTAAGGAGAAAAGTAGTGATATTATGAGGCAGGATTAGCTTGAAGAATAAGAGTTTTTTCTTTTAGTTTGAATAAATATGATGGTCGTTTTTCAGGCTCTTCTCCAGTATGGGTCCTCTGACCAGTGCTTCCACTGCTGCAGCTCTCCTACGCCAGCCTGCCCCTCCTGTAGAGAACCCCTCCCATGCAGGCCCCGTCCTCACCGACCCGTCCTCTACTTCCTCCTCCTCCACTTCCTCAGCTGCAGCAGACCGCAGGGCCTCCAGTATTGCTGCGCTGCGCCTCAAGGCCAAGGAACACTCGGCTCAGCTCACCCAGCTGAACATCCTGCCCAACGGAGCCGCAGGGAAGGAGGTGTGCTGAACACTCAACACCAGCTTTAGGCCTCCCCGTCCCGGGCTTATGTCCCATTCCATGACATCCCCTTCCCCTCCAGAAACCCATTCAAACCTCTGGAGGCTGATGTCCCTGTGTCCAACCATCCCTGTTACCTCATGTTCCCCAACAAAATAGCACGACCAAATTCAAAAGAGCACTAGCTAAAAAATAAGAAGAGTGTGTGTGTGTGTGTGTGTGCATCAGTAATTACAGCTATGGTAAGATTGTTTTACACTCCGTAAAAACACTGTCCTGAATGACAGTGCAGTAATTTTAACATCTAAATTCGAACAACATTTTGGCACATGGATAAAATGATTCATTTCATTTTGGATTGGTTTTCTATTTACAGTATGTTCATTACATGTTACTAGATACTTGTACTTTACTAGATTTTACAGATAAAACATCTCACTATTTTGTAAGCTAAGAAGAATTGTTATCAAACAGTGTATACGCCTATAAAATGAGATCAGCATGTTAATGCATCATAAATATTAACTCAGCAACATGCACAAATCGTCATTAAATACTTAACTTATTGAACTTAAGTACATTTGGTCCATAACAGTTCTATACTTTCACTTAAGCAACAACATAAAACAGGTGTAATAGAGTACTTAAGTAACTTCACTGGCTAAGGAAAGGATCTGTCGTCTCTCACACACACACACACAGATGATGACCCACAGGGGGAACCCAGACTTTTTTAGAAAGGATTCTTGAGCTGCTTCAAATGTGGACAATACCAGTGCTCGACATTAACACTGCTTAATCTGTATGCATTGATGTGGGCTGAGCCAGTCTGCGTCTGTAATAAAGGCGACTTGGAGGAGCCCCCCCCCCCTGAACCAAAGGAAAACTGTCCATAGACCTTCCACAGCCTTCTCTACATGCCTGACTCCTCTGCGCTGCTCGCCCGTCCAACAGTCACACTCAGCAGCACCGCTATTTTTAAATCTCCTCATTTGAACTCTTTGCACATTCACGTCTGTACATTTCTCCGCAGTTTGCGCTGTTCTCAGCCTCCCCCTCTCCTCTTCCTCCTCCCCCCCCCTGTTTGATTATCACAGCAGTGGCGTTTCCGCTGAGTCTGACTCCAGGACGCGCGAGTAGAGTCGAGACCCGAGATGTGTGTGCGTGTCTAATGACCTGACTGTGTAAAAGAAAACTGTACATATGGTGTAAAAAGGAGAAAAAAATACAACAAAAAAGGATGATTTTCAAAACAAGGTCGTGTATATTTCAGGAAGCCGTGTTTTGATAATTTGCACTCGGTGTAGTGTTTAATGAGCGTCGCCCTGTGTAGACTTTCACCTGTGTTTATGAATTATTAGGTTTTTAGATAATTATTTATGTCAAACCTTTTCTCCAAGGAACTGAGTGAAAGACAGTTGTTTTTCTTATTAAGTGATTTTAAGTTTCCTGGTTTAATAATGCCAATTTGAATAAATTACACTGGTAAAATGTGTTATCTTTTATGATTTCAAATTCCTTTAGGACTGACATAGACCTAAACCAGGAAAAATAAACGATGTGAAATAGAATATTATAGAACTATTAATAAAATGTGTTACGAAGACATTGTGGGTTGTTTGTCTTACATTGAAAATGTATTTTGAAAAATGGTTGAGCTAAACCTATGGGACTTTAATGTGTAACAAATGATTTGATGAAAGAAATATCCACCCGACTGTAGTGTCAGGCTGTGTGATGTCCAGAGCTCCCGGGGGCCAGCTGAGAGGGAGAAAAACATTTCTTAAAGAGGAATTTGTCGGCGCTGTGTTAATAGAGGAAATGTATTAGGTCCATAATCCTGGGCTCTGCGTGCGTCTATCCTCTTCAACGGAGTTGACAAAATACTGACAATATATTCATGAGCTTAATCCCCAACATGTGAAACGCGCGACAAAGGCGAGGGGTTTTCAATTAGACCGGCCAATTTATCCGGGAGGTGTCACAAAACGTCCTTTAAAACCCTTTAAAGGCGCTAAATTGGTCTTAACATCTGTAATGCCGTGTCGATGGAGGCGAATCCCCTTTGTCATTAATGAAGTAACAAACCACTTCATCAAACGCCTTTCACACACACACACACACACCTCGTAGAGTTAATACCCTCACCCCCTCTCCCCCCGTTTGGACCTCACTAGTGATGCAGCATCATTACCACAATCAATGCGCATTCTCCTCCGGTTGACCCATCTGTTGCTCGACCAAATCGCGTGAAATTACCCCGCGGATTAATGTAAACCTCTCTTTTTTTATTGTGTGTGTATTTGTGAAAAGCCCTCCTCTCCTTCCTCCAGCCATCGTTTTAGGCTACAGGTCCTGTGCCTGTTAATCAGCTAATTCGGTTCAAACGAGCGGGAGTTAAATCCGACTGATGGAGCTGATGGAGACGCGGAACATCAGTTTATCCCAACTCTCTCTCTCTCTCTCTCACACACACACACACACACACACACACACCAGCAGCTACCATCCGAAGTCACCAACTGCTCCGTGGCGCCTCATGCAATAAATAGACATAAATAAAAACTATTTTCTCCTGCGCGCGCACAGACCACCGTGCTTTTTAAACTCCTCTTCCTTTGCTCGGGCTCAGTGGAGCATGTGTGTTTTTCCCCGTATGGCCCTATAGTGTTTGTCCGGAGTGTTTTTAATCTCATTGTGAATATAACTAATGAATAGCAAACCAATTTGTCCCTAATATCTGGGGAAGGCCGGGAGGCGGGCGACCTGCTGGGAGCGAGGCTTAAACTTTCTTTCCAGCGCAAAAAGGCGAGAAAATTGAAAATGCTGCGGATTTCTTACGTCACACTTGTTGGATGTGTGCTCGTTCATTCAAGACCGGCTCGTACTTGGGTTCAGGCCATGAGGCTCCTTGTTGCATGAATGATCACGATAATGAATGTTGATATGAAAAGAGTGAATACGGTCCAATCGTGCTGGGTTTTTTTTTTGAGGACTGGCTCCAAAATAAGAGACATCTGCATGATTTGGTGGATTGTGTCCATGCATTGCTGTGTAATGTTCCCGGTGGCCTCTCGCAGGTTAATCCAGGTGTCCAGAAAATGTCCTCCCACCGACTTGTCGTGCCCATTTTCATCACTGCCACTCCCCCACCCCTTCTCCTCCTTCTCCCCCAGCTGCTGGACTTGATTTGGCCCGTGATTTGGATTCTCCCGGGCCTCGATTCTCCCACCACGTCTCTGCCTAGGAGAATAGACCCAATCACTCCACAGCCTCAGCCGGATCAGTCCTCACTCAGTCCCCGGGAGAGGCGCTTTGATGAACAGCCCCCCCCCCCCTCTCCTCCCACCGGGCGGAGAACCGCGGCCCAGATGAAAGCCCTGAATAGCGGGGCCACGGCACTGCGCTCTCCTCTCGGATCGCCCCTTAATTCCCCGTCTCTCTTGCTCTCATCCAATTAGCTCAGTGTATTAAGCGGTTTATCGTCTCATAACCGCCCTTTCAGCTCCAACAAGGGAGACACTTTGCAATAGGACCAGCTCTCCTTTTGACACCCTCTCTGGTGCTTGTATGTTCCCCCGCGCTATGAATAACGGGGACAGAATAGGAGACTAATTCCCTCATCAAAGCCTACCTTGTCCATCGCTGGTCAAAACGACAAGCAATAAAGCTTAACACGACAATATAAAGAGACTTGCTCGACCTTATTAGCTTAGCAAGGTCGAATTAATGCGGAGCCTCAATTTGACTGGGCTTACTCCAAACAGGGAGGACAAAACGGGGCCCTCACTTCAAAACCTGGAGCCTGCGAGTGGGAATAGCAGGACTGTGTACGTCTACTGTGAGCTGAGGTTGATTAAATCTAAGGGACGAAAAAAAACAGAGCAGAGAGAGGCTAAGCAACTGTGGGAGAAGTGGTGGAGCTGATATGATTTAATAAATATGTAAAGTTATGAGAAATAGACTGTAAATGCGCCGAGACACTTTCTCTCACGCACACACACACACACACACACAGCGTGTTCTATCCATTGCATAGTGAATCATGGTTTAAGTGTTCAGCCCACTTAAGGTTGCCTTCACAAGTCACAGTGGTTTGAAGTGATTTGTGAGGCGTGCAGTGTTTATGGAAATGCACACTGCAGGATGGAGTAAAAAAGAAATAAATAAAAAAGTCCGTCGAACATTAACACAAAGGAGAATTCATGCAGGAAAATGGTGAAACACCTAATGTAGAGAGTAGAGTGAACTTCAACTGAAATACAGTATTTGGAAAGTGAAGCACAATATGACATTATATACCATGACACCATTTACATCTGTCGAAGATTATTTTAACGGCTTTTTACACAACCTGGTATCAAACATTTCCCAATGATTGCGCCAAAAATACCTACACATACACATTTATTATTATTTAAAGCTTCAGGCAGAACATGCAAAAATCTGTGTAAATAAAGTTGTCTGCTTTAGTTCGGCCTGGTAGCTCAGTGGTTAAGGGGGGAGGGGGGCAGGGCGCTGGGATGCAGAGATAGCAGAATCGATTCCCAGCTGCGGCTCCCAGCCCATCCCCCACACCAGGTGTGTCCCTGAGCAAGACACCCAGCGCTAGCTCCCCGAGCGCGGCTGTGGCAAATGCAGAAGTCAAATTTCGTTGTAACATGTGAAAAATGTATTCAACAATAAAGTTTTTTTGTTTTGTTTTCTGTTTGCCACCCGTCTTGGCGAGAACCCACCTTCTTAAACATTAAATCAAAACGCACACGTATATTTACAGCAGAAAGCACGTACATGTGTGGGATCAACTACGGTGAGAATGATTTATCTAACCAGATGCCCGAACACTAGCAGTGTTACACAGAGAGGATACTGGTCAGTCCATTTCTGTCAGACCATAGAATGGAAATAAAACAAAATTAATATCAATCTAGCTTTTTATTGAGGTTTCAGTATCAAAAAGGTTCGAAACAAAATACTCTTGTAATGACTAAAATATTTCATATAAAGTCATTATAGAAACCCTCCTGAGCAGCACAAGTTGCATACAACGTAAATTACATGCATTAAAACACAATCTGCACAGAGGAGGGAGGGAGGGAGGGCTGGAGAAAAACAAGTGAAATGACTTCAGTTAAACAGAGGCAGTGGAGGAGAAGGATATCAGCTGTTCGATAAAGAGACAAAATCACTCCCCACATCGTCCTCACTTTCATCCTTTCATATCTCACACACACAGGATGAATGGTGGTAATCAGAACAAGTGTCCGATCACTGCAGGCATCCAGTGGTCTTAGTGGCCAGGGTCACTATCACTGGCTAATTAGCGGCTTTTGGAGTATACTGGCTGCTCTGAGGACAAGTCATTTTTACACACACACACAGGCACAGCTAGCCTCTTCACACACAATAGACTGCCATTTAGGTATGATTGCTACTCCCCTTTACCATACAGAGTCTGGATGATGGGGTCATGTCGGGTGTGTGCGCACAGTGGCTTATGAGGAAAAAATCTGGAGCGGGAGAAAAGTGTGATTAGATATTAAGCTGTACATAAACTCATCAGATTAAAGGAAGATGATGTAGAGGTTAGAGGTCAAGTCCCAAAAGTTGCATATCTGCAGAATCCGAATACAGAGAAAACAGAAGTAGTTGACTGTGCAAAAGTCCAGGTTTGAGTCGGTAAAGGTCTTTTTTTTTTACTTGAGGGTGGAGAAGGCCTGGAAGAGTTTGGCCAGGTTAATCTCCGAGTAGCCACTTGTGGCTAAAGCTTTGTCTGGAACTTCCTTCAGCCTCCGATACACCTCTTTCTCCCTGTGCATCCGGCTGACTCGACCTAGAAGAGAAAGGAAACGGAGGAGATATCATTTTCAGAGCTCAACAGCAGATCATTCAGCGCACTCAACTGCACCAGTCAATACGAGAGGCTAGTGCAATGTGTGCTTTTTAAACTAATGAGCAATTCCCTCCCGGTTTCCTCTCACCTGTCTCCATCCATTTGATTACGACTGTAATAGTCTCCGTTTGTCTCATCGCTAGTAAACACAGATGTGCGTTTCACTCTTAACCGGAGCACTAACAGATACAATGCTATCCGCCTGTAATGGTATCACTTCGAGGACCTCGGAGGGATCGCACACAATTGGACCGATGGGTCGATGGCAGCATTTGTGCACATACATACATACATACACACACACACACACACACACACACACACACACACGAACACAAAAAGAATCATGAGATCGATAGAAAAGCCCAATGAGAGGGTGAAGTCAATATCTCGTCCCTGTTATCCCTTCAGGTGGGCTGTGATGAGGCCAGAGACGACTGAGAGCCGACTGTCCCAGGCTGCGTAGCCACCAAAATGAAATCTTTACAATATCATACTGGGGGTCAAGTATAGATAAAGTACTATGAAACCAAGGAATAACACACCATCACAAAGAACGGCGCAAGCTACACCGCAAATAATAATAAGCTGCTGAAGAAGGAATGTGACAATAAGAGAAAGTTTGATGCAATTTTAAAGCATCAATTCTCATTAGTACTAAGCATTTAATGTGTTTTCAAGCTTTTCATTTAAAATCCCCACATAAAGTCCATCACGCGTACTCATTCCATTGATTTGGTCCTCATTTGGTTCTGTATCAGACATCTTATCACAGACATGTAAACCATGTCCAGGGAAACATCCACCAATCACAGGATGCCAGCAGCTAAATAAAATCAATAGGTTTGTCCAACTGTAAATGACACTACTGCATTTGTAGCATTAAAAATTAAACTGCATAAAACATGCATCTGAGTCTTTACAAATGCAAACAGAACAAAATTCTATATAAATATAATAATAAAGAAAAAAGATATACATAGATAGAGTTATACAATATATAGAGTTTAAAAGTCAGAGGATGACGTCTGAAGGTCTTTCAAGACTGATTAACAAAGAAAATTACATGGTAACTTAAAAAAAAACAAGCAATAATGCTAAAAACCAACTGACTGTTGCATTTCACTTTCATGAAACTTGAGGCTTTTAAACAGTTCAAACAAAACAAGCACTTTGGAGACATCTTGGGCTCTGGTAAATTATGATGGGCATTTTTTCTGACATGGCAAGTCAAATCCTCACATCCACAAAAGAAGAGGAACAGCTGACTGCTATTTCTTCTTGGTGAATGACCAAGCAACTGTCAAAATAAAACCGATTCTTTTTTATCTGGTCTATCAATTGACTATACCACAAAACCCGAGCATGAATAATGTCAATAATGTGAGCACAGGACAACATATTAGAAAGTGGTTATATTCCTCTGCATGGCTGTTGTATATCTACATCACACGCGTTTGTCCATATGGCCGGTTGTCATGTCCTCACTATCTCCTGTCTTGTCCTTCCTGTCTGCTACATTAGTGGCTGCTGGATAAATACCAGCCCACTGACTGCCCAAGGGAACAAAGGTTAGATCAACACTGAGGTAGACACACACACACACACACACACACACACAGAGATGACTGACGGTAGTTAAACACTTAAAAGCAGACCAACCCCGTCATGGTGACTAAAAAACACCCATGTGACATTCATGCACATGCACAAACATACACAGGATGGTGTAGTTGACTTAAACGCCAGCAGCAACTATTAGCAGATAATCCGCATGTTAGCAGGAGTAGGGATGGAGGGAGAAAAGGGGAGAAGAGAGGCTGGGTGAGACAAACTAGTCTATTTATCTGGGGAATAGAAGGTGGGTGATGATGCATGATCAAGCGAAAGCAATCATGTCATCATTTCTGAAAGGTAGGAGAAAATAATTCTCCCCCTCCTCTACTCTTCCCCACTCCTTTCTTTTTTCCACCTCAATCACTGTGTGGTGAACAGATAAAAGAATGATTTAAGAGTCACAGAGCGGGAGAGAAAGGGGGAGAGATCTGGCTGAAAGTCGGAGCACAGTGGGGAGTGCAGTTCAAATAAATAGCCTCCATGAAAGAGCGAGTGTGAGGCGGAAGGAGAGAGGAGAGGGGAGACGGCGTTGTTTGGAAGGCCCAGACATGATGGGAAAGGGAGAGGAGTGGAAATAACACGAAGGAAAGAGATGCTGACTCAAATTAGAGATGGCAAACGGCCCGAGGATCAACGCGCGTAGTTTCAGATCCAGAAAACTTTGCAGAAATTATGAAATGAGGCAGTAATTTGTCAACCCAGACATCTTTCTCTCCATTACACACACACACAAACTCACCCCAACTCCAGCACGCACATGCACAAAATGAGTGTATCAGGGGTTATCTCTGCTCTAACTAGGTGTTGTCACACACTCGCGCACACTCTGGTGATGCTGGGCACGAGTAGATCGGGGCTCTGCACGCTCTAACTAGGTGTAAATACAATAACAAGCCTGTAATTAAGTGAGCATGATGAAGTTAATGGAGATCGGCCATTCCATCGGCCGCCTCCATGAATATTCTATTAGGCTGGTGGCGACGGGCAGCTGGAATAGCAGTTAATTTAATCACCACTCGGAGCACAGGGAAACTTCTTTGTGTGAGTGTAATTGCACAGAATGAATAATTGATTTGACAATCGCACCCGCGGATTTTGCCACCCCGCTTTGTATCACCGGAGAGAGGGAGGGGTGTGTGGAAGATGGAGAGAGTGAGAGGAAAATGGAGAGGAAAGAGAGAGGAAGGAAGAAAGGAAGAGAGAGAGGAAGAGGAGTAGGAGGGCAGGAGAGGAACAAATGCAGAGCGCGGAGAGGTGGCAGGGAAACTGTCGGTAAATGGCTCATTAGAAAAGCGTAGCTCAAGGACAATTTATATTTTATCAATGCGGCAAAATTACATTATTGCTTACACACGCAATCACACTGCCCATACTTAAGGGTGAGACCTGCAGGGGAGGGTGAAGGAGGGAAGAGAAAGGCAACAGATAGAGGAAAGCAAGCAGGGGGGAGGACAAAGCGGGAGAGCGGGGGAGACAAGAAAAGTGACGTGAAGCGATTTGAAAGTCATTGATACGGGATGTTCCCAGCTTAGGAACGGACACGCCTGTGTGTGTGTGTGTGTGTGTGTGTGTGTGTGTGTGTGTGTGTGTGTGTGTGTACACAGTCTATTAGAGATCTCCTGCAGCGGTTGAAATTACCTCCATGTTTTACTCAGTCGCAGCAATCAGGCACAAAAATGCAATGTACATGTAGATAAGACCGGCACATGCGTGCAAATGTGTGCGCGCACATAGACTCACTGGAGCAGTGTATGCACATTCAGACTGATCTAATTACATTCAGCGTCTACTCGGAGCTCTTTTATGCAAAGCTGTTTCACTTTAACATGTTTTATTCCTGACTTTTCCAAATGGCTGTGAGAACCATAAACACAGATAGAGAAACACCTTTATCTGTTTTTCTTGTACTGATGTCACGGTGTTTGCTCATCTGCTGACACGTCTCAGCTTTCCTACTCTTTCAACCTCAAGTCCATCGAGTCCCAGGACATCAAATGCACTTCTTGAGCAGTAGGAAGACTTTCCTACAGAGCACTGACGTAGAGCATCTATAGAGACCACTGCTCATTGTGGCATCCATCACTGGTTTGGAAACAGACCTAAAGCACAGACTTATAGTCTGGTTAAGATGGCAGGAAAGATTATGGGGCAAGCTTTTCCAAAATAAATACTGTGATATGTATTGATTTGAAGTCATTTCTCCCAAGGGAGACGACATAAGAATCCTTAACCTTTACCTTAGGTCTTCCCCCGGTTGTCTGCTCCCAGTGTGTAATGCTGTAATGTGGGGTATTACTGCCCCAGGACTGAGGGATAATGCTTTAAACCTATGTTCTAGAGTAACAGCACATGAGCTTATATACACACACACATGCATTTCAGCTGTTAGGTATCAGGTTTCAGCTCAGTTATCTTTTTTTTTCCTCCACATCCCGAGATGCAACTGAATGTTTCAGACTTTCAGATAAGTTAAACCATCCTGGTCATTTATTCTTTGATGCTATCCTTGCTGTAATGTTTCAGTGGAGCTGCACCACTCAGCAATCACCTAACACATACAACTACTAATATAATCAAGTTAAAAAATGAAAACATTATAATGAAAACTCCGCATTCTGATTTTGTGTCACATCCGGAGGCTGTCAAGCCCGATCAGGCAAACGGGAGACTGTTAACTCTGCAGAGTGCTGGGCGGTGCTGAACGACACCAGCAGCAGAACAGTACTGGGCGTTACAAACAGATCAAACTGATTTTGTGCATGTTGCAGAGAGCGATTTGTTTTCCCACTGTGGCTTAAACAAACAAATGTTTCACTTAAATGCAGGATTAGATCCATAACAAGTGGGAAATGTTGATGAGCGTCTCTGGATTTGTGGAGAGATCCAGATCTATTGTACCGGCACAAGACAGACACACAAATTCAGATCTTATCCTGGGAATATTATCCAATCTACAATCAAGTATTCACAGCTCGCATAAATATGTAACATTTACCAGCGGGTTTACTGTCTGATGGTTGGACACTTATTCAGTGGCAACTGGACTTGTGAAGAGTGAAGAATTGAGAAAGCACCAAAATGTATTCAAGGAACTAAAACAAGTCAAGTTGCCACTAAACAGTGAATCTTTTTTGGAATAACTTTATCTATTATGTAATGGACTGGGGGACCCCAACCACCAGGCCACAGGCTGGTACCGCTTCATAGGTTGAGCAGTTCTTTTATTTCCGTTTGACAATCTTAGTCTTTTATTTTGAAAAAACTGATTCCCTGCTGTCCGCTCCTCTAAATGCGCTCAGTTTGTAAACATGCGTGGTGCATTGAGCAGGTCTGTGTGGCAAGAGGATCACCTGCTGGAGACCACAAACGACAGCGGCCTCTCTGTGTAACCCACCAGCATTTTAATCGCCACAGAAGACATCAGCTAATTGATCGCTAAACGCGAGACCGGTCCGTGACGCAGAAAAGCTTAGGGACCGCTGTGGTGGACAACAGCCGCATTTCTAATATATTTAAGTTGGGCTGTGCACACACACACACGCGCTTCCAGTACATAGCTGCCAACTAAAGAACGTTCTGTTTTGCATTGTATTAAACTGCGAGGTACAATTTAAAGACTGGAACTCTGGATGAAAAAGCCCCGCGCAGATCCAAAATACTGCAAAGCACAGGAACATCAAGTAAGGAGGAGAATCAAGAACTGATTGGCGATGATTTCTTGCATCTGGGCAAAGACAGAAATAAAAGAAAGCAAAAATGGAGGCTATAATCATGTTAGTACTCCTTCCCTTCCCCTCCTCCACTACACCAGTCCAATCCCCCTATTTCAGCTCCCTCCATCTTCTGAGTGGTCATCTGTTGATTACATGTTATATTTACCTCTGCTGTCTCACTCTTTCGCTGCCTCACTCAGGTCCGGCCTGAGGTATACATATATAAATAACATACATACGTAAATATTTAATCAAATAAATAAATCACTCGGCCCAGCAGCCCTTTCTAATCAAGTGACATCAATCAGGGAGAACTATGGGTAAAGAGGCCTTGTAGCTGACGCCTACCAAGCGCGCCCAGAGAGCTGGAGTAGCGTCTATTTGAGTCCAAGGGGGGAAATATACGCTCCATGTCCCATTATAGGAGAAGGGCTATCCTTTCGTCAGCTCGCCCATTACTCCCCCTATCATTTCCCTAAATCTAAAACCTGTTTTCAATCAACACAGCCAAACGAGTGCCTGTCCAAGTGAGGGAGAGGGAGAGAGCGAGAGAGCAAAGGAGAGACGGCAGCAGAAATGGACAGTGAGGGTAGAGGGAGAACGATGGAGGGCTCTTTCCTCCTTTCTTCCAGTGATTGGAGCGTTTTGCATTCTGTATGTGTGTGTGATTGAATCCGTCTCCTAAATTAGGGCTGTCGACTCGAGGAGCTGAATGTCCTTAACCCCCCTCCCCATATCCAATGCCCATACTCCGCTACTTGTGTGCGTGTCACATCATTGGTGAATATTGTAAGTGCAGCTCCGGGTAAAAGGTTTACGTTGAGACATTGATTGCTAATGCTATGTTGTTTGTGTATCTGTGAGGAAGCATTGTTAAGACATCAAATCTCAAACTAGCGTTCCCAGTAAGTTGATTTTGGCTCCAAAGGCAGTACGGCAGACGAATACCAGAGCAGCATGAAACTCATTAAACGTTCTAACGGACGGACTACTAATGAAATAACAAGCAACGTATATGATGTGTGCGTCTTACTTCTCTCTTCGCTCTGTAGGACTTTGACGACTGCATAGTCCCAGTCGAAGATGAATCTGTAGAAGCAGAGCTGGTTGTACAGGGCCTTCTCAGAGTACTGCAACGAGAACACACACACAGAACAGTATTATTTCTGTAATAACACAAGACAACCAAACACTCTGATGTAAACACGCTGCTGTGGCTTTGAGGCTTCAGATAGGACTGCATGCAAAAAATCCTTTAAATATAAATCAGCTGACCTGTCCCAGTCACCTGTCGTTTAAACTTTTCACCACCGTCCCGCTTTTCTTTCCTATGTACTGATAATCAGTTTGTGTCGTGTTGCATAGACCACGAGTTCAAGCGCGCGAGCGGCAGAAACAACTTCGAACTGCGAGCTAATGTTTTGAGAAAGTCTACCGAGCAAATATCGATCAAACAGAAGCGCTCTCCTTTTCTTTGATTTAAAGTCCATGTACCGCGCCGCTTAGCATTCGCTCGAGTCATTTTATCTAAAGGTAACACAGGGCAGTAAACACAACACCGATGGTCCCATGAGACGGAATGAAACTAAAAGAATTTTATAGTGACCTTAAAGAAAATGGATCATGCCGTTAGCAACAGCTGTTTAATGAGGCCACGAGTGCGACGCTCATCTCGACATGCTTCAGAGGTGTCAACAACGTATTATTCACTCTATTACCTTAATCAGTATGTTTTGGGCTGGTGGTGGGATTAAATGTTTGACAAGTTGTTTTCATCACTTTGTCACATTTTGAAGTAGTTTGAATAACCTCACAATTCTCCAGGTCTCTTTATTGTGCGACTGCAGCAGCACGCTTTTCCCATATATTTTAGTCTCTCTGGCATCGTGCGAGTCAAGATCACGATAGACATATTTCAAACAGATTAATGAACCATGTTTACCATACTGAGGAGCAGGTAGATTACAAAATGTGCAGCCTATTCATACAAGTTTGGCTCCCAGAAAACATCTCCCTTCCTCTGTGTGACACAGTAAAGCAAGAAAACAAATTTGCTTGCTTTGTTAATCTCCACTGCAATTAACTGGAGCCACATGACAGACTGCGAGAGGGAGAGAGGGAGGGAGGGAGAGATGGAGAGGATGAGCGAGACAGAAAGGTAAGCATTAGAAAAAAAGAGAATAAAAAAAAGAGGAGGAAAGGGTAAAGATACAAAAAGATGCGAGATGGAGGGAATCAGAGACAGAGAGGAAGAGAGAGAGAGAGAAAAGAGGGGATCAGGCCTGAAATACCCTCCCTCATAATAGTTTGTTGTGATAAGCCATTGTGAGAGAGGCATGCGAACAGCCGAGGCTGTCAATTTGATTAGCCATTATACTGCATGTTTAATTGCAGTTATTGGCTCGTCATTTCCCTGCTACGCTGGAGAGGGCATGCTAAGCCCCGACCCCACACTGCCATCAGGTGTGCGCAGAGTGCTTTATTATTACCACCAGGAAGAATCCCCTGACAATTCCTGTGCGTCAGTATCCGCGCGTGTGTGCGTGTGCGCCCTTTATACCTGCCAATCGGCAATGTGCATAATTGTAATTTCAGTTTTTGCTGCTGTGGCATAATCAAGTGGCAGGAGTATGTAACGCAACTAAATGTAAAGTGTGCGATGTGTGAATGCGAGTGTGTGTTTAATGGCTTGCTATGGCTGCCCACATGGCACGCACAGCTGTTGACCGTTGATGCACTGCCTAGTCAACAACCAAACCATGCACATCCCATAATGGAGCCTCGGTTACGGTTGCCAAGGTTGAACAAGCTCGGGCGGCACAAACACCAAACCACTTCTTCCTCTTGAAAAATAAAACACACAGAACAGACACACACACACTTCCAGAGGCACATTCAAACAATGTAATGCTGATTGTGGGCGGGCCAGGCGCTGCACACTGACTGACTGACAGGTGTCAGAAAGGCGTGGCTAAAATGTTACAGGGTTGTTATTGAATTTAGATCCCCTCAACCCCACCTCACTCTCTACATCACACACACACACACACACACACACACACACACACACACACGTATCTCGTCATTCAGCTCAGCGCTTTGTTCCTGCACTGACACCATTTCAATTTGCTCCACAAATCTGCAGCATTTTCAGCCTGACTGCCTAAGGAGCAAACCAGCTGTGAAATTGCCTCTCTCCCGGGAGTGTAGGACCCCCCAGCCCCCACCTCGTACCCCTTGCTCCTTTGCCTCCCTCTTCCCTGGCTGACTACCCCTCCCATCACACACACATACACATCCTGGTGCATGTACGCACGCAGAAACAAAGCTTAGCCAAAAGGAAGCCGTAAATGTGAAAGTAGACGAAGGAGAGAACAGAGACAGGATGTAGAAAATAAAACCCATAAAAAATAAGAAAAGGAGGCAAAATCGCACAAATTGATCCAAATCACAGAGCAACAGTCTAAAATGGTTCACACAATAAAAAGGAGCACTCAAGACTTCCCCAGTCTAAAAACACCTGTCTCTATCTTTAAGGGACTAACATGCACACACATAAAAACACACACATCTGACCTCCAAAGATCTTTGTGCGCTACACTGTCGCTCAAGTCCACCAGCGAAGCAGCTAATGAAAAGGTACTCTTTCAGACAATATGCCTCCGTGTGCATGCGAGCAAGGACAGAGCAGACCAAAACAAAACGAAAACACTGTTTACTGTAAATAGAAAGTGTGCAAGATGCTGAAAAACTATTCCATGCACCGACATACACATGACAGCGTCGGTGGCATAAACAAGGCCACGCTTTTCTCTACACTCTCCCTCCAGCTTAGCTGCAGGCATGCATTGTGAATACTGAAGCTACAATATCCAAGTCCTCGCACAACTGCAGCTGCAGAAAGAGAGAAGGAGTGAGAACGGGGGAGAAGATGGAGAGAAACAAACATACATTTTTCCCTCAGCTGTGAGGCCACAAGGCTTTAAAACTCTTGAGCTTTTTAGATGCGATGAACGTTATTGCCGGTTGTGGTAGTCACGCCGATCAGCTTCACAAGACACCATAATGAGTCAATATATGTAAATCTTTACTAGGCAAACACGGCGGGAAACAAAGGCATTTAACTGGTGCTCTCGCCCGCAAGCCTCCAACGATTCAGCACCGGTAATTTCTCCCCATTGAAAGGCATAATTGCCTGCTATTTGAAGATATTCATGCTCAATTTTTGAAATTAATTTCAATTGGGGGGAAATGTAGAAATGTCAGCTCCAGTGAAAGGGATTTGATTTCAATTATCCTCGCTCAAAGGACTGTGATTTCCAAATACACTTAAGCAAAATTATGACAAGAATTTTTGTTCGGCAAAATTCAGTGTTTAAAGAGCGATTAGGCGATAATGGGGCAGCTTTGAGCCGGCAGTGAATGCAGCCGTCTCCCTCTGAAAGGCACTCAATTATCTCTGATTGCTCCCGCTATAATGTATCAAATAGAGATACCTGCTATTGCCGTAATTTGTGTGAAAATTAACATGCTGCAATTTCCACTAGAGGGAAAAAGGGAGCTCTAATGGGCGCCTGAGCGTACATCAATAAAACGAGGGGAGAAAAAGAGAGAGACAGAGAGGGAGGGTGAGACGAGGAGAGAAAAAGTAAACCAGGAGAAGACAGAATGAGTGTGAGAGCTAAGGGGGGAGGGGAGGGAGAGAGAATGAAAAGAAAGGAGCAGGGGAAGAAAGCATCGAATAAAAGGGGAAGAAAGAAAAGGAAAGTCAGGACAGAGATTTAAAACAGGGTGAGGAAAAATTGCCTATTTGAGTTAAGCGCTGTGGAGGGAGGGAGATGAAGAGCGAGGCAGAGAGGATGAGAAAGAAATTTAATTTACTGAAAATATTACAAATTGCACCTGTGCATAACTCCCCCAAATTACCAACCAATCAAGGCAGAGTGCCTATTACTCTCCCATTACATGGAGATCAGATCACGCTCTGAATCTGTGTCCAGAGAGAGAGCGGGCGAGGGAGGGAGGAAGAGAGAGCTAGAAAGAGGAAGAGGCAGAGTGAGCGAGACAGATGAAGGGAGGAGAGGAGAGGACAGGCAGCTCCCACAGCGATGGTAAATGTAGCATGATGCAGGAGAGGAAAGGGAATGCAGTGTCACAAACAAGACGCTCCTTTACAAAAGCTCTGGCACAAACAACGCGGGGGTTTTTCCGTGCAGTGTACACAGAGAAGAAAGTCTGATTGTCTTTGTGGCTGCTGCCGATATTATCCCGATAATGGCTGATGATACTGGCAGGGAGTGCAGCCAGAGCGGTCCAGCAGACGCAGAGCGTCAGGCATACGAGCTCCGGATATCTGATAGTAATGTCGTAAAACGAGGGAAACAAACACACACGCGCTCTGGAGAGAAAGATGCGTCGTCGTCTTCTTCATGTTTGAGCACAGTCTATCTAACACTCGCTCAAACAGACATGAATGGCCTCTCGAGTACTTTGCATAATTGACAGCAATTTAACATGTAAGCTGCTGCGATATTAATCTCCCTGCTTCCCTGATTCAGACAACTGTGTTACCTAATAAGGAAAAAAAAAAGCCCAGTATCAATCATACTTCATCTCTCTACACTGATGGAGATCAGAGGTTATACGCCATTAATCAGCAGGGCAGATACTAGCTCATAGTATGGCAGCCTAAATATTGGGGAAATATAAAAGAGCTGCATTCATAACGCACAACACAAACTAAAAAAATAAAGACAGACAGACTTCAATATTCAACAAAACAACTTTGCAGTGAATGAACCATTTTTAAAGATTATTCAAACCAGCAGCCACTAGATAAAAGGTAAAACAAACGCTCCTCTTACTCCAGAGAGTCAACGGTGTCACACATGTCACGGGATGGTAAGTATTTAGGGTTTCTCCGTCAGCACCACTGCACAATGGTAGTGAGCAGCAGGCCAATCAGAACACCACAGAAGAAGAGCGCTTGGATTTCCTGTCTCAGATATGGTTGATTTCAAAGCTTGTTCTGTGCTTAAATGTCACACGTTGAATTCATGACATGCTGAGCACTATTTTTGCCGGCTGATGTTTACACTGTATTTATGTGTGTTAACTGTAAAGGGAAACGATGTATGACAGCTGTTTTTGTTTACCCACCGTACACTATTTGTGAGAGCTAGCAGCAGCAGCTAATGATGATGCTATTGAGAGCTGTCAAAGACAGAGAGGTCTCTCAACAGTGTGCCGCCGCCGCCACAGGCGCTGAAAAAAAACCTAACGAATCAATTGTGTCATGTCAATAAGTCAATGTTTGTAACCGGATCATATCAGATCATCATCAGTGCATCTAACATCTTTATGAAAAATGTATTAACTGGCAAACCCCCGTAAAAGAAACTCTACTACACTTCAATCTCTCATAACAGAACCTTTTGAAGTTTTTACTGCTCGTGTTGTATGAGAAGTGCTCATTTTAAAAAACTGTATTTGTTATTGTTGATTCTTAGGAGACTGTTCGACCCTGTCGTCAAACCTTGTTTACTAAATGTTAAATGAAGTATCATCACCTGTGTTCCACAGATATAAATAAAAAGACAATGCAGTGGTAGAAACCAGGTAGAGTAGAGCTAGGCTGCAGGTTTTAGGGTAGAGAAAAGGTGCGTGAGTGAGCACAGAGAGTTAAATGTTTTATTCAGCCTGCAGTTTAAAGTGCCATGGCCCTCAGGCACAGCAATGGCCGCCTAAGTGGCTACAGTGACAGCAGAAATTGGCCTTCTGGTTTACAACCTGTCGCCACAGAGCCAGACACAGCAAAGCAGCTGAGGGAGGGCCAAACAAGAGCAGAGCACGCGAGATATAAAATTGACAAGAGAGTTAAGGCAAGGGTTGCTACAGGAATGATAAGAATGGAGCAGAAAAAAGAAGGGACAAAAAAACAGATTGAACCGTCACACTCAAATTGTACGGGGGAGTGTTTCTTTTAAATCTAGTGGTCAAGCTAACAAAGTGTTCAAAAGGTGGTTCCAAGAGCCGGACAGACCGATGCTTTTAATGGATAAACTACCATCTAGCTCTTAGTGCCTTCGAAGACATGTAGGCTTCTGCTTGCCACACACACACACACACACACACACACACACACACTCACACGCGAACACACACACGCCAGGATGCTGCGAGACAAAGATCACGTTTGATCAGCGTGTGCATGCTGAAATCTGATACTAATCAGTTTGTATGTACAGCACATGTGAGAGGGGAGACTTCAGCTCCATAGCACCACCACCTGGATAAAACGTACAGAATCTCTGCTCCGCTCAGCACTTTGTTAAACTCTGCAGGGAGTCCACAGGTATACACGTTTAGGTGCGAGTGCTGATGTTGCGTTACCTCAGGTCTGAGCGTAGCCCTGTTGCAGGCAGGGCAGATGGGTCCATGTCTGGAAAAGGCGATGGGCAAGCGTCTGGTCCGGTTCTGACAGGCCTGGTCCTCACACACCAACCAGCCCTGTGAGAGACACATCAGATGATTATTCCCACCTGCTGCAGGACTTGAATACTTTAGTAGCTGACTGACAGACTGCAATTCTTTTGACAATCAATTCCTTTTTATTCAAGGTAAAAATGTGTTTTTTTTTCAAGTTTTCGAAATGTGAGGATTTGTAGATTTCGTAGATTTTAGGGTTGTAAAATAAATGTGTTTTGCATTGTTGAAAAAATAAATAATAGAAAAGTTCATCTTGGCTTCAGAAAACTGACTTTGTCACTATATTCTATCTACGGTCGACTAACGGTAAAAAAAAAAACAACAACAACCTATTTGTTAATTTTCATTCTATGATTTTGAAAGCATTTATCAAACTTCCTTACTTTTCTGGACTTTTAACGCTCATTTGAAATTAATTTTGTTTTTTTATTTAGATTAAGGTTAAACTTTCCTATGCTACATTACGTTCACTTATCAAACATGGCGCCATTACTTTGTGGATGGGTTTCTTAAAACAATAAATTCTGGTAATGGGGAAACTTTGCTGCAAAGTGTTGCTTCCATTTAGCAACGATATTCCAATAAATCACCAACCAATCATTCAGAAACACTCTTGACAGGGACTCAAAAGAAGGGAAAAGTGGATAAACTACAAACAAGTACAAAAAGGGTGAAAAAACAAACGAATCACATCCGTCCTCCGTCTCTTTATGTTTGAGCGTATCTTCAGCTGCTGTGCGCCGGGGTCCTGCTCCGAGTATTTGTCAGACAGGCACAGCAGTGGACAGCCAAAACGGCAGTAGTTAGGACCCCCTAGGGTGAGGTAGTGACCCTGGGCAGGTGCTGTGGTCTAACCCTCTTAATCTCCCTATATTCTTCCAACAGCCCCCAACTCTCTCTGCTTCTTATGCCCCGCCATTACTAAGGAGGGTTGAAAGGGTAGGGGGGCTAATGCCCAACTAATGACAGAGCATAAGACCCACCACCATCACTGCTGTTGCTACTTTCCTCCATCTACCTATCCTTCCTTCCTGTCACTCAAAATGAACCCCTTTAAAACCACTGCAGCTGTCTTTCCATCCACCCCCCTAAGACAGAAGCACACACTGTTCCTCTGATTGATTTCTAGGCTTTGTCTACGCTCTTCATCAGTTCTGAGTATAAAAAGAATAAACAGTACATCACTCCCTTCCCACTGTGCAGCACCGTTTGATAGTGAAAACCAAACCCGGATAGATAGAGTGTAGGTGTGTGCATAGGCCACTCATAAAAGTCAACTTAGTTAAGACCTTTTTAGGTCTCTGAATAAAGAGTATAATTAAAATTTGACAGTGATCAACACACACACACACACACACACACTCAGCTCAAATGGGTCTAAATCAAGTACATGATAGTACAGTGATTATACTCTTTGGTGTAAGTGGATGAGTTTGTACCCCCTTGACACACCTGGACACTACAATCTTCTCTCATTGCATCCGTCGCTCAGGACTAATTGTTTTTCTGAAGTGTCCAAATGTTTTGAGCAAAGAACATCTGCAATCCAAATTTTTCTTCAATACTTTTTATGCAAACCATAGGAAACAGGTTAATGATGTACCATGTGTGAAACTGTCAAAAACTGCACAGTAAGTAACTTACTGTCCACACTACTGTCAACAAATGTGTTGATTTTTTAAACCAACTGAACATGTGATTTGGGAATAGATGGTAAAAGAACTGCTTCATGTACACTAGATGTCTCAAACGCTCCCCCACACACAGACCCAGCCAATCTCTTCCAAATGAAAACCAAACACACAAACCCACACATATGTCCCAAATCAATTAGAAAGTCCCAGAGTTCACAGCTTTACCCACAGATCCCAGCTCCAGGACTAATTATCTAAACACCTCCACCCAGCTTGTACAAAGAGCTGAGCGTTATGGGAAATGAAACTGCTTTGTGGTGTCTGATAAAGACATGTGCAGGACAATGGTTTGTGGAGGTGGGAGATAAGGTGTGTGACAGCGAGTTTGATCTCCATCTTTTTTTTTTTTTTTTAATTCTTATAACACAGGCTTTGGCACACACTGCCGTTCCCATAACATTCATTATGAGCACAAACACGCTAATCACTTCCCGTGCACACGCATTAAAATGAAATAACAGGACACACGTCGAAGACTCAAGTCGCCGCGTACACAACTGACGATGCTCACGAGGGAGCAACCACCCACAATACCCTTCTGCTCTGCTAATGTGATCTGAGCTCATCCACTAGATGCAACACAAAGTTAGGATGCAGTGCAGAAGTGCAGCAGACCTGTAAGAGCCACATGGAAAAAGAAGCATAAAAACAAGTAGCACACGAGGAACAAGGCAGAAAAAAACAATAACAAAAAAAAATCTAAACATCTAATTGAGGCATTTTGCCAGAGCGAAGGGTGGGGGTGGGGGTGTACAGTCGGACGTGGGAGAATAAAGGCTCATAATTGCATAATTATAGCAGTGGATACCCGACACACTGAATGCAGACGTCAAATGAGTTCCACATAATTTAACCAAACAGAGGCAACACCAGGCCACCACAGGGACCACCACGAAATATACCCCCTCTCTCTGCTGCTGCTGCTGCTTCTTCGTTCATCCTGTTTCCTTATTTATTTAAATCTCTCTCTAAAGCCTCCAAGCTCTCTTATACTCTTTTTTATTACTGTACTGCACTGAAGATAATGGAGACAAATTTAAAAAAGATATTGGCAAATTGTCTGGTCCTAGTACAACTACCTAGTACCAACCTGCGAACACAGAACGTGGTAAACGTTGTTCATCATGAAAGTCAAGAAAGAGTAGAAGGTTTGCTTTGGACCATCAGTCACACAAAAGCACGTTGAAGACATTTACTTTAAAGGTTTTCTTTAAATTTCTCACTAACTAAACAATTAACTAATGACTAAAATGAATTACTTGCAGCTTTACTCAGGATTTCTTGCATTGCACTTTGTTAATTAGGCTCCAACAAACAGTTACTTTCGTTATCAGATAATCTTCCTATTATCTTCACAAGTGATCAATAACTTTGTTTATAACACATTAGAAAAATCTGATAAATTCCCATCACACAATCTAAGAGCATAGAGTGATGTCATTAAATGTGGTTTTTGTTCAAAATTTGAAAAATATCCAATTTACTATGTGGTGACACAAATAAATTCACTTTTCTCTCAACTTTAATTGTTTAATTGAAAAATCTTTGTATCGCATTTGGCTCTGGGAAGCTGCAATGAGCATTTCTCTGTGTTTCTTTCCCCCAGTCTTCTTGATAACTAGTTAATTTACTATAACTATCTTGGTCTGTGTATTTTGCCAACAACCGTTTTTATTTTTTATTTTACAGTGACAAATACAGTCAAGACCCCAGGGTCGACCCAAAATATGCCTGAGATCTGGTCTGACGGTGCCTCAGAATCCTGCCATAGGAGCTGGAAAACATTGGGGACGTTTGGAAACCTTGCTGAACCTTCTGCTCCCTCGACCCAAATCTGAATAAGCGATAGATAATGGATGGATGGGATGACAAACCCAAAATCTAATTTGCCGACTGCCATTTAAAAATAGGAAAATAAAAAGCTGACATGACTCCTGTACTAGTGGAATCCACCGACCCACTACCCCCTACCCCCACCACACACACACACACACCCCTCAGGTTCAGTGTTTTAGCAGTGAACACTTCCAGCTCTACACTTCCAGCGAAAAGACCTAGAACCAGTCGCTGCAAACATTCACTCTCTCACGCACACGCACACACAGTGTGAATAGAGCTCAAACGGTTCCACTTTGTACCTCCTCCGCTTAATCAAAGCTTCTCTATTCAACAATTTGACCTTTTGTTCAAAACAGGATTATCACCTTCTCTGGTCTTCATTCACCCTGACTCTCCCTCCCTTCCCCTTTCTTCTCTTGCCCCTCAGCCCGTATCCAGGGGCGACCCGCATGACGAGGGTAATTGCAATAATTTGTTAAATACCATGGCAACGGTGGTTAGGTGGGAGGGGTTAAAAAAAGAAGAATTGGGTGGTTCAGGAAACAACCGAATCTCTAATTTTGTCAAAGACGGCAGGAGGAGAGGATGACAACAGAGAGAGAGATTGATAGAGAGAGTGAGAGAGAGAGAGTGAGTGTGTGTGAGGTGTGAACAAGTGTTTGCTCATTCTCAGGGTGCTGGTTTATTGATAATGGTTGGGATGAGAGTGGAGGTGGGGGGACAGGAGGTAATTTCACTAATGATTAATGTCTCTGTGGTGTTCGCTTAGGACGCCAACACATGTACGTATAACACACACACACACACACACACACACAGAGGTGCAGAGCTTTCACTCTGACCAGACAAACAGCTCTATTTGAACTCTCCCCCGGCCTGAAAGGAATCCTTAATTACACAATATTACTCCTCTTCATAGCCCCGCTGTGTGTGCTGTGTCCACTACTGCTCAGCCTCCAATAGTGTGTGTGTGTGTGTGTGTGTGTTGCTGTGTGTGGTGTAAGTATTCAGTGGTAGCAGCTGTTTCACACATTGTGACAAAGGGGCTGAGGGGGACTAGCTCCCCACACATTCACTGCACTAATTGATTTCTGTTCAGCACTGTGGGAGAGTAACCCCCACATACACACACTTCTACAGCCCGTGCATTCCTCTCACTCAAGACCAAGGTGTTAGAAGCTACCAGGGCAAAGAGAGAGAGAGAGAAACCTCTACAAAGACAACACAGGAATCCAGTTTAATTCACTCTCGAGCAGCTATGAGCACAGTGACATGACTTGTCCTATCAAATCCTCTGTTTCTACTCTAGTACAGTATATCTCACATTGTAGCCCACATGAATGTATAATAACTTTATTTTTACAATGAACACCCCGAATCAAATGAATGATGCGTCTTTGTGGCTGATGTATGCATATGCATCAAATACAGAAGCTGCAGGATCCACACTTAAGTGGAGCCTATGCCGACCCTCCTTGGATATATAACGAAGTCTTGCAACAACACAAACAGTGGCTGTTGCACACTGTGGCAGATGTACCGACAATCGAGTTTAAGGCAGTTTACAAATCATCTGATTACAATAGGCAATAGATAATGTATGAAATAGCTCAAAACTTGTTTTAAGGCTTGCCTCCGCGTGTCTGACTGCAAAAATAACTGAACTTTTAATGCTTTCAATCTGCCTAACAATCTATTTTAAGTAACCTTTCAAGCCTAGATGACTCGAAATTACCGCGTGACAAATCTCCTGATCTTTAAAGACGTAGGTTTAAAAATGTCCAATTTGTCATATTTTTAGTTTTTGCTGATTCTCAGATGACCCGGTTTTCCCAGACACGTCCTTTAAATGTCCCCTTACCACGTTAAAAAAACAGAAAGAGTGCATGTTAAACGTGGTATTCAAGATAAGAATGGCCATTTAAGTATTTTCATGGATCATGCTCTTACCAGATCTTTCTGGTGCTCTTTTCAATGTGCAGGGATAATGTGCTCTTTGGTTGAAAATGTCAGCGCAGTGCCCTGCTGGGGTTTCTATCGTCTTTAGTCCAGCGTCTTTTTGTTGGCTGGATTCTCGTACCATTACCGCATTTGTTGCATCACCCACATAGACACTTAGCGGAAGGTCACTTTTCACATGTTTTGATTATTTGATTACATACAACTGTTTCCCTGATCACTAGAGCTTTTATTTTGTCAGTTGAAGGATTACTTTATATTTTAGAAACATGTTAGATAGTTGGATGAGCTCATTTTTACATTCCGTTTATTTTCAGTGAAGTGAAGCACATTTTCTAAAAATGTAGTGTTTTGCAGTTAAATGCAAAGTTCCGTAAATTGTACCTCAGAGAAAAAGACGTAAACATGAAAGAGCTGGCCAGCTGTGCTGTGCTAGTCTAACAAGTTGCAGCATTAGACTGTGAATGAAAACTAAATGAATTCCATTTGTGGCCCTGCAGGTGGTGGGGAAGTAAAAGGATGAATACATGATGTGACGTATGTGTAAAGCAGTGTCTTATCCCTAGCATTAGTGGTATTTACAGATGCTGGAAAAAGCTAATTCACACAGGCAAACTGGAATATGAACAGAAAAATGCTTACCGAGTAGTACTTTTTGATGTGGCGACGGATGTCAAGCAACAGTTTGTTGCTGATGTTAACAGCGTAGTCAATGGGGCTGTTTCCACAAGGGATGTGACAGCATCGCATTAAGCTGGGCTCCAACTTCAATCCCTGCAAGGAGGAACAAAAACAAAAAAAATGTGTCACACTCAGCAAAGAGAAATGTCTGTGTCAGTATTTGGCAACAAGCAGCATTAATATACAGTATAAACTTCAGCTCCATTAAGAGCCTTAGCTGCTGTTGCTATGGAGAAGAAGCCAGTCAGATGCTAATTTATGATAAAAAAAGTTTCAACAAGTGTTAAATTTATTCTGAAACTGAATTATCGTTTCAAGACTAATCTATAAAACGCTGTAAGTACAATTATCTTAATTGAATTTCAGGCTCTTTAATTACATGTTTCTTAAGAAAGTGCACTGGCCTCGTGTGATGAAGAAACAAGGGCGTCCTGTGTAAGTGTGAGTGCGCTCACCCTGCACTTTTCACCACACCTCTTTACCGCAGAGTACAGTACTAAAGTACTGGAGTACAAATATGTGTGTGTATTATTGTTGACTCTGTCCTCCTCCTACTCAATCCTGCACAGTCCCTCCCACCCCACAGTGTCCTGGCTGGACAGAGGAGCACGTTCGGCCAGAGACTGATCAGTGTCAACTGCTCCACAATCATAATTTGGATGGACATGCCATGAGATTCAAAACCTGTCAACTGTCCCTGCACTGCTACAACCTGGTCTTTGTTAATATGAAATAATAAATAAAAAGCTCAGATTTCTAGTCAAGCAGAAGTGAAATCCTGGGAGTTTAATAGGTAAATCACAAAATATACATATATTATATAAGTTTACAAATGACACTCTCCATTCTTAAAAATAATAATAATAATACAGAGTGAAACTCGTACTCTCGTACTAGCCTTCAGCTCTCCCACAATAACGATACTCTCTCTCCCACCAGACCTTATGAATATAGCATCCTGTGCATAAATACTGTACTACTAATACTGTATATGTGCACAGGGATTCGTCACAGCTGCACTTTTAACACAGTAAAAGCTGCAGCTGAACGCTGCTCGTAAACCTCTGCAAGAACATGACAAGCGTGTTAGGTGTAAAGGTTTAAAGAACACCTGGGCTCGTGATATATTAATATTCTTCTAGTCTGAAGAAAACAGATCAACATGACCTTAACACTCCGGTCCACTTGACAGCATAGTTAATGCGATTTAAAAAAAGAGCCACAGCACAATTACACAAAATATTACAGCTTTAAACACGGGCTCCTTTAAACCCAAACTCAATTTAACTGTCACATTGACAGCAACAAAAAGAAAAAAAGGTTTCTGCAGCGAGGTCGGTGACACATGCATGTGACACCCTCCCACCAAGACAGTATTTTTTTTGGGAGGGGGGGGGGTGTTACTTACATCATTACTTTTTGGACAAAGACTTTAACGTCTTACCATTTCATGTCAGTTTGACTCCTGTCATATGTAGCTACGCACATTAACCCTCTCCATCGCCAGCTCTCCTCCCTCCCCGTTGGTAGTCGTCATGTTTTCTGCTTCAGATGAAGGCAGCCTCCCTTCTTCTCTCTGTGGTCTCCTCCCCTTCTAACTCTTATCTCGCTTGGTTCATTCCAAACATCATTTTGACAAAAAAAAGTTGCATCTGTGTAAATGAAACATTATGACCTCCTACATGACCGTTTTCATTTTATGTGAGAATAAAATGCTCAAAGCAAACCAGAACCGCCCGCTCCTCAACTAACTGTCATATTAAAACAGCCTTATTGAGATATACAAACTATTTCCAAAAGGTTTAAAAATGGTGACGGTCTTCCCTGAATGTTTTCATCTATGTCACTGCCTGATGATGTGCAGCTCCCACGGCATGTCCCGGAGGTGGGACACCCAACTCCTTAATAAAAGTGAACTCAGGGAAATCCCTGCAGCTCGCCCCAGATTTCTTTTCTCCTCCACATTTAATCTTTTCATTCCCTTCTCCTGCTACACCCTCCAAACAACGTTCCTCCTCTTTCTGTCCTCCATCATTCACCACCGCCTCCTCCTACCATCTCTGGCTCTATGTCAGTCCTGGAGTCAAGGCCCATCTGTCCTCCCTTCTCACTGAGCTGTTAGACCATGTTCAGCACCCTAATTAACTTACGGTCTTATCAGTTTCTCTGCGTGTGCATGCATACCGGCACCAAACGGTGAACGGTGATGCTGGAGAATAAGCGTTATTTAGTTTAGTCTAAAGTTTGAAAATATTCTGACAGATAACAGACATCATATTCGGTGTTAAATCACCACAGCTGAATTTGATTTGATGTGACTTGTTTTGTAAAAGACCATAGTGATATGATCCTTTTAAGGAGTGTGTGTGCACGTGCAATACTCCTTTTTTGTATTTAATGAAAGTTCTCCGAAGCCAATAAGGACAGACGGTTGTCAGTTTTATTAGGGGCTGCCAGACAAGAAAAAGCTGCGTGCCCTGCTCCTCATTAGAAGCTGATAACACACACGCACATGCACACACGACCTTGGCTTGGCAGATAGCAGAAGAGTGTGTGTGCGTACGTGCGTGTGTGTGTTTGTGTGTGTAAGCAAGCAAGCAAGCAGGCTTGTGCGAGCAATGGGGGTTAAGGAAAGGCTTTTCAAGTTGTGGAGTCCAAACTATGCCAATGAAAACAGAGTCCGTATTGGAGCCAGGCAGCTGTCTAAAAATACAGACAGAGACACAATATAGAAGATGACTAAGGCCTGAATCCTTCACAGGAAGTTTGAAATGCCTTCAGAAGCACCACTCTTCCACTCTAATACACCGATTGATCCATTACAAACACGCCAAAAGTGGCTATTTATCCTTTTTATTTCAGTTTTTCTCTGTCTTCATGGTTCTTTGTGGTTGTATTAATTCATTCTGATCCATTGTGGCATCATTGTCTTTTGGGTGATGTTACTATTGGGTAGCACATACTTTTCTTGTGGAAGCATTTGTACTGACAAAAGCAGCTTTTTTTACAATGCCCATAAACGTTTCCATGTCCACATTGCTGCCCTATGTAATGTAAATTTCAATTTGCAGCGGTGGCCCAATGACAAAAGTGAACAGGAAATACAATTTGCACTTAAAGGAGTAGTCTGACATTTTCACTAATTTAAAAGAGAGACTTTGACAAGAATATTAAAACCAATACCACTCTCCTTTATTCATGTCCATTTTACGAGGCTACATCTACAGACAAACGCGTTGTCATTTCTCCTCGTTAATGGCAGAGCCTCCCAGATTCACAGTCAAAGTCCTAGATGTTTATTGTTCATTAATTTCTGTGTCTACAGGAACTCTGTAATTTAACACAGGACTAATGGTTGGAGGGACTAGCGTTGCAGCTACACCGGTAAATGCAATTTACTTACAGCTCCTTCGAAGACGTTGTCGTAGATGTTGTCGGTACCACACTGAGGGCAGGTGAAAGTGAACCTCTCACAGTCTTTGTAGCGCTCCTCGTCATTCAGCTGGACCGGAGCTCCCAGCGTACCCTCGGCCTCCTCCTCCCTCTGGTGCTGCTGCTGAGCCCTGAACTGACTGGGATCCAGGCCTGTGACCGACAGATTGCTTCAACACCCAGAATTCAGAACGGCTACACATTTGTTGTTCAGGACAGAAGGCCTCTAATGTCCCACACCACTTTTATGTACTATTCAAGCTGAGACTCTTTCTGACCACTTTATCAATCATTTAATTTTGGATCCAAAGGGCTGACGGTGTGTGCCAACGTAGAACTGTTTTTTAATATATTTGGAGCATAAGCCAGAACCAGACAGGCCTGATTTTAAATCATAATTTAATGTAAATGTACTAGTAGAAAATGACTGATGTTGGGCCGCCCACTCGTCGCATCAATCTTTTAATGTCTGCAAAAACCTGTAATTCAATTACCCAGCCACATGGCTATGAGCACGCCGTCAATGCCCTCGATCGGGTCACATATGCGAGACACCACGGGATGGATCTGCTGAGCCAGGTAGTACTGAGTGTCCAGACTGAGATTCTCCTGCTTCTGGAGCTGCTCTAAACAGTAGGCTCTTTGACTGGCTGCCAGTGTGGAACCATCCTAGGGCGGAAAGAAAAGACATTCATCTTGGATATTCTTACGTCAATATTAATGATATAAAGGAATTTATGTAGTTATTTTCCGTGCACTGCAGAATTTCTTTCTTCATTCGATGCCTAAATATGGACCGGTGACCCTAACAGCTGACATCTGTTGATGTAGACGCACCTTGCAGATGATGTAAGAGATTGTGTCTCCAGCCTTGACCCGACGGCCACCCTGGGAGTTTATCCACAGAGCCACGTGCACGTGAGGCAGGCTCTTCTTGTCTGGATAGTCCTGAGGATCCTTAGTCAGCGCCTAGATGGGGACACAGTGGCTTCAGAGAGTATTCAGACCCCATCGCTTTTAACACGCTGCATTGAGCTGGGATTCAATATGAAAGGAGGAAACTGCACATACACTCAACAACCCATAAAAACATGACTGTATTCACACGCCTCCACCCTCTAAAGCCTTCAAATAAAATCTGCCTTATTTAAAAGGGAACTGCATCGTAACACATACTCACCTTGTGGATCTCATACTGGTTGAGTGGTACGTCTCCACTTGCTACCTTCTCTCCCACCTCCACCAGGTGTTTCTGGATGTTCTCCACAATCACGTCGCGGCTCTGTTCGGACAAGATCTGACCGATCACGTAGCTGAGAGAGACAGAAAGAAGTTGTCAGTTGCACTGACACGACTTCAACAGTCATCATTTCTGCCTGCGTTAATGTTAATGTCTTCCAGACTCGCTGTACAATCTGTGTACGAATACTACAAAAGTTGAAGCACTACGAGCCAACGTACTTGCCACATTCCTTGGCCAGGTCGCACCAATCTCTGCGGACAATATCCAGACCTTTGAGCTCCTGCTTGACGCTGTACTGCCCCTCTCCGTGACTCTCCACAACCAGGGCAGCATATTTCTTCTTCTTCAAAAGTAAAAGCGACTTGAACACACCGTCAATGTCGATCTCCAGCAGCTTGTAGAGCTTATTGATTTCTGCTTTCACCTGGAAATCAGAAACACACAGATTTAGTGTATATGCAAAGAATAAATAAATCTGAATAAGAAATGTACATCTTGTGTATTAAATGTGGACACATTAAACACAGAGACAACGCACCTTATTGCCGAGCTTGAACACTTCTTCCAGAGACTTGCTGTTCGTGTTGATCATGATGGAGTCAGTATCTCCGTAGATGACTTCCAGATTCATCTAAGCGACAAAGGAATAAAGTTATGGAAAGAAAACTACAACCGAACAGAAAATATCACTCAGTGTTCTTAATCTTTTAACCAAGCTTTAAATGTTTAGCAGTTTTAACAGAATTTGGCTGCATCGCAGAACAAAAATCAATGACATGTAACTATGTTAGCCACTGCTAACCTTTAGCAGGAACATTGAGGCAGGGGTTAGCTCGGTTCACTCGGAGCAAAAAGGTTAAAAAAATGCACTAGTTTCTCAGAAATTCAATATTCAGCTCCAGTCCTGCTCTATATGCATTTGTTTCGCATTATACTAGACGAACCAAAAGCTTGTTAATAACCCACCTTCTGAACCATGTCTTTGGTGTGCATCAGGATCTGAAAGAGAGAGCAACAGTATGAATGGACACGGATGCCAACAACAAAAAGCATTACAGCACAGACACAGTCACAATAAACAAACAACACCGAGGAACAAACAACGATTTGATTCTACATTTCTGTGTTATTGATTCGGTTCGGGTGGAATGAGTATGTGCATTTGTGTGGACATGGGAGCAGAGCAGGTGTCTTACTTTTAAATGGGGGATAATTGGCTAAGAGGGCAATTATGAGTGCGTGCCGTGACAGGCGTCTTTTCAACCCACACATATCCTGGCTGGGCAACACACACACACACACACACACTCCAACACACAGGCACACATTAATGACTCATAATGGCCTTTATCACCTGCAGAGAGAGTGACAGACAAAGAGACGCGGGTTTGTCCACTGTGTATTTGTGTGTGTAACACGGTGAGATCTAAGCAGCAGAGGGATCATAACAGGTGTGAGTCCGTAGGGAGGGAAGGACAGGGCGGAGGCTAATATGAGGGGGGGGGGGGGTCAGAGGGACAGTGTGCGGTGTGACCTGTCACCAGCAATCTGCTCCTCAATCAACTACAGCTGCATATATACACCCCCAGACTCACTCTGCGCTCCATGTGGGGACAAGGACGTGGCTATTTCAGAGGGCGACGAAGGGGCACGATCTGGCAGCGGTGGGAGGGGGGGGATTCGCTCCACTCCCTGAAACCAGAGTGGGACTTAAGCATGCTTTATGGGCTGGTACATGCCAGTGTGTGGCAAAGGGAGTTTGAGTCATTCACAGAACAGCTTCTTCCATTAGGGATTGCAGTCAAGGTCAAGGTCTTACAGACACGCACACAAATCTCAGCTTAGGCACAAACGCACCGATGAACTGAGCCCTTCTCCTGTTGGTTTATTTATTCTCCTCATATTTAGGTTTAATTAATTAAATGGCGTTTATCATCATATCAACAAAACATTCTTACCATTATATATTTGATTAATTAGCTCTGAACAGCAAATGAGAACGGTGTTTGCCAGAAATGTTCAAAGAATAGTTGGAAGGAAGACAGATGTATGATGAATAGAGAGATGTTGGAAAGAGACAGGCAGAGAGACCGACGCGAGGCGAGAAGGGGTGGAGGGGCAAGCGAGGTGAGAATGTGTTGATGTAATTGATGTGTGGACTCATTTAGACAAGTTTTCCATGGGCTGTCAGTTCCAGCAGGACCGACTGCTTGGAGGAATGAACCATGTGAAAGACAAGTCGTTTGACCATGACACTGGAATGTGTGCGTCTGACAGTCTGTGTGTGTCGGTGTCATTCTTTAAACACATACCAACACAGACGTATTATATACACCAATGCAAACAGAGCGTGTGTGTGTGTGTGTGAGTGTGTGTCTTCCCTCTGATGACTACTCTCATCACCACCACGCATGCCGCTCATACTGGGGCAAACAACTGAAAAAGCTTCAACCCGTCACCCTCATATTCCTCATATTCCTTAACGTGGTGTCACTCTGTGTAACATGTGCATCTTTTACATCAGCAAACCAGCAGAGCTGCATCGTGGAGTTTACTGACTGAATATTAATCGTGCTTACGTGTTCTTTCTTATATGGAAAACATTTAAGTGACTTCCGAAAGTCAAAGTCAATCCCTCATCTTATTGGCACCTTTTCTACTGTACATTAATGAAATCAGCTCAACTCAACATTTCACTATGTTTCTGCTTTTCCGCTTTCCTGTGAAGTGTTAAAACAGTCTACTGTAATTAGACCGGATGGTAATTGAGCAGCTCACTGAATAGTGCTCCTGCAGAGTGAAGGTCTGTGAGTGGGAAAGTCCTATTCTAGCTCATCCAAATCATTATTTTTATGCCACAGCATATGACATAAATATACACAAACACACAGTACATTTTTACTTTGTTCCAGGTGCATTTACTCTATAATTATTACCCATAATTTGGCTTCTGACACTTGTATAGCCTCACATGTCCTGGCTTTATTTTGAAGGGTCACGAACACAGAGCTCCTGTAGATGTAATGGTATACGTGTATTTATTTAGAATGTGTCATTTCGGACAGTGGCCAGTAAAAATGGGCCTCGTGATGAAGAGGTGAAACCTTTAAATCTTTGATAGATCAAGTGCAGAACAACAAATCCAATGTGCTTTACCTTTTGGGACAAGAACGGACAAAAGGCAGATGTCTGCACAGAACACTTCGCTAAACACTCATTATATTTTGGTATGATGTCATAAAACCAACTGCATTATCACTGAAAACATTAGGTTCACGTTGAGACTGCAGAAACAAATGCAAAGCTGTAAACAAGAATTTACGTAGTCCAAAAACTACGCAGGTAAATCAAATTCTGTTTAATTACATCCTGGATAGTTCACAAGCACAAACTGGATTTGAAAGTAGTTCAACAGCCTGTTCAGTCATCCTGTTGTTTGGTCCGCACCAGAGTTTGTTTCACACAAACCCAAATGAACAAAGCCAAACGTTAAAGGGCACCAGAGTTTGTTTCATGAAGTGCGAAGAATTCTTCAGTGACATCTGTACACTAGGCCTTTGACAAATGTCAAAATTGCAGTTCGACTAAAATGAAAAGAAGTGCATTTTAAGATAAACCTGCAACTTGCAGCAAACGACACCTTCAAGAAACCAGTTTGTGGCTGCAGCTTTTTCAGAGCCGCCAATAGTACATGCGAGTGCTGTGGTGAGTCCTTGTGTTCTTAAAGTATTTCAACACTGACTAGCACAGTTTACAGGTGACATTTTCCTTTGTACTCCCCATTTTTAAAACATAATGTACCCAACACTAACTTCAGGGCACTCGCCCCTGCCAAAGTTGCTAAGAGATGTAGTTTGGTTAAGTGGTGCTACCGTAGTCTGCAACACTCTGAGCTGCCACAAAATGACCGAAGGAGACAACTAAAGGACCACAGGTTCACGATAAATAACGAATCTTGTCCAGATGACTAGAGCTGATTTTCAGAACAAATAAGCTGAAAAGAAACGCAATAAATTTGAGGTTTGTTCCTTTCAGGCTTTTGAAGTTCCTACATTAATAAAGACCTAAAATCGTACTATAAAATCTGCCCTTTCCCACTGTCTTTGACTTCACAGTTTGCCATCCCTTTTTAATTTGGTGCTTTCAACAATGTCTCACACACAGGAGTCGTAGCCATTAGCTGTGTGGTTCTGCTCCATGGCAGGGTAACTAATGAGCGGTTCACCCATGCAGTATCTGTTTTTACCCCTAGCTGCTGTTCACATTTTTGTTGGCCTAATCTTTTATGGATTTGTGTGTCTCGCTGTCATGACACTCAGGTATTTTGCACTTGAATCCCGCCTCCTCATCAAAATATTGTTTGTCTTTTGCCAGGCTGTCATTTTAAATGAGCATATTAGTGTTAATTCGCCTGCTTGGTTGAGTAATAAATGGTTCATAGATTCAAGGGGACCAAACGTAAGAAACAGATTGATAAACAGACAAAAGAGCATTCAAGCCCCTTCCCTCATCACCACCACATACCACAGACCCCCCTCTGCTGATCAGCAGATCAGAGGCGGCTATTAAACCTCAGTGCAGCAGAGGGGCCTTGTAAAAAGAGCCTGGGGCACCAGTGACGATTGTTTTGAAAAGCACTCAGCTGAAAAGCATTTTGGGATGACAGTCGGCTGACTGAAATAGCACCTGTGGAGGAACACACCGCTGTCGGGGCCGGGGGGGCGACAACACAACACATACACGAGGCACGCGAGTATGCATGTGCACAGACGTGCAAACAAAAAAAAAAAAACACACAAACCACTTTCAGAAACACACACAGTGATGTTTAAAAGATTCAAAGTCTCTAATTTGTTTCATTATTTCACCTGCATGCAGGACTAGACACAAGGATGCACACACCTACACACCTGTCCTGGCAGATGCCTTAGCTGTGTTCTTATGTCTGCTACAGGAAGAGTCAAACTTCTGTGAAGCTGCGTCTCATTTAATGCAACCGACTGAGATCAAACACTGCTGTGTAGTCTGATACGAATGATTGTACTTCAATAAGTGGAAAAGACGCAGCCACACGGCTCACTGCATCCACACCGTTGCAGTTAAATGTTAATAATGCAAAAGTGGAATCATCACAATATGATGTGATATTCTTCTTATCAAAGAAGAAAGTCTCTTCTTTAGAGCCTGCGTCTGCAAACAGGACCACTGCTCAGACATCTTCTATTCTTTCATATTAAACAATATAAGTATTTACTTGATACAGTGGAAGAAATTTGTGAACCATCTACAATTTCTTTGCTTTTGGCATAATTTGGTCATAAAATGTGATCTCTACCAATATAAGCAAATACAATGTAGAATATTTCTAAGCCTGTAAATAACCAACAATCGTGATTTCTAGAACACATGAACACATCTATTTTGGCTGAGGAATGGTCCAAAGTCCCTCCTGAAGGTTGTGCAGGTCTAATCCAAAGGTACGGTTTCTTTTACTGTGGGCTCATGCAGTACTAAAAAACTGGAAAATAATTCAATGCATGCGTCATTTAACTGATGCTTGTTTCCATTTATACAATGCCATAAAGAAAACTGCAAGACCCAGTTAATTAGGTCGTGCACTAAATCAAGAAATGTACAGATTTTAATAGAAGTGAACATATGTATCACCTACTTGCCGAGTCACCTAAAACCATTTACTAATCATCCTCTCATTTACAGCTCCATCAGTGACCCTGATAAAGGCGGCAGGTGTCAGATCAATCCATTATCAATCATAATCCCTGCCATTAGCCTTGTCTCACTTGGCCTCATTAGTGCGTGTTACTAAAGTTGCAGTTTAGATTCTAAAACCGTGTCCCGTCCACTTCCATCCCTCCTAGACGAGCCAAAATAGCAGCACTAGTCCCATGCGACTATTTGTTAATTCCACTCCTATCAGGAGTAAAGCCAGCTCTTTAAGAGGACTACAGGACCATGGAAACACGCAGCCCTCATTTCCCCCGACACACACACACACACGCACACGCGCACACGCGCACACACACGCGCACACACACACACACACACACACACACACACACACACACACACACACACACACACACACACACAGTGTGCGGGCAGGGTTATGAAGTCTTACATCTGATTCAGGGAAATGTAAAAATGACCCCTGTGATTCTGAGAGAGGAGCAATGAAGACGTCGCAAGGGACTAGGTCTCACACACACACACACACACACACATACACACACACACGAGCCCTGATAGGGTGCTTTAGGTTTTCCTACATATAATAAACAAAATAAATGGGAAATATCAGGAGACACAATATTTACTCAGACTTCATTACAACCACACACACAGGTAAATAAAGTGGTTTAACCCAAGCCACACTTTGACCTCTCCACACCCTCAGCCACCCCGTTACCCAAGCCTGCTTCCATCCTTCACTCCGCATGCATTCCCATAATGTCAACTACGAGCTCCAGTCAGGCTGTTTTTAAACACAAGGACATAGACTCAATTACAGCTGAACAGCTTTTAGGAGTCTCCCCCCCATCATGAAACACACACACACACACACACACACACCTGCTAATGGTTGTCAGATTTGCTGGCAAAAGGGTCGAAGGTCGAACTAATCTGTGTTCTGCAACAATAAGCGGCTTCCACTGGCCACTGTTGTTAACATCATTTGTTTGACAGGAACACACACACGCACACACACACACAGTTTGTGATCAGAGACAGGGGAAGATTTACATGTTTTAGCATCCAAAAACTCTGCTTATGCCCTGTTTACAATTTAGAAAACAAACACCAAACACTTTAACAAAGCTACTTCCGTGATGCCTCGGACTGTTAACAAGCACGTCTCTATTTATTGTGACCGGCAATGTTAACACCAGCTGGAGAAGCCGACATCAACGAGGAGCCAAATGCTGGAGAGCTTTTTTTTTTTTGCTGCTGACCCCTCCACTACCAGCCCATTTACAGAAAATGATTCTCTTGACAAACTGATAGTTTAAATCTCTCCGTTTGTCAAATGAAACTGTCAGATGAAGTCAAGGATCCACCCGCCAGTGGTCAGTGGATAATAAAAGCCTTCCCGGCGTGTCAGATGCATTTATCGGCCTATTATAACCACATGCGTGTGAGCTGTGTGTGTTTCATATATCTGTTTCTCTGCGCCCAACTGTTCTCTGGCGAACATACAAAAGAACCCAAAATAACACCGAGGGGTTGAGGGGGACATCAATCTGTGGTAGACCCTCGGCTGTGTAATCCAAAACCTTCACCTTCCTCTTAATACCCAACACCCCCCCACCCCGATCCCACTAATACCCACACATACCAGGACAGCGGAGGCCCTCAACAAATGGTCGCCCGACAAAGGGCAGAGTTCGGCCGGTAGCACTCGTGCTTGCACATGGATGAGCATTAACGGACGCGCACGTAAAAGCGGACACAGATAGTTAGAAGACACACTCAAGAAAGACGCGTACGAGTGAGGAGGAGAGCTAAGTGGGGGATTTCCCCTCTTGACTTGGCAAATCTGCCAAGGGTCTGTCATCCCCCACTAAGCCTCCTCATCTGAACCCTTCCGAAGCTGAGAAACCGCTGTTGCTCCTCCGGCCACGGGGGGGCGGGGGTGGGGGTTAGGATTCAATTAAATTCAGAGTGAGAGAAAGTTGAGAGCTAAGCCAATCAATAAAATACAGAACACATGCACATTAACCGGACACTCGTCCAAACAGATGAAGGAGACTGCGCCAAGGGGGGTGGTGGGGGGGTGGATTTACACTGTGGACAGAGAAGCGCTTGGTGTCTGTGTTACTATTACAAAAATAAAAAGCCTCCTAAATCATGATATGAAAGTACTGTCAAGTGCAAATGAGACGATTAAAATAGGGACCAGGGCACAAATGCCAATACCCACAAATACACTTATAGTAACCCAGCTATAAATGCCTGCTGGTGATCCTGGTTCACTGCTGATGGAAACTAAGAAAAACTATTGGCTTACAGTCGTTTAACATGACGGCTCCGTACACTTTCAATAAATAAAAAGAACTATTCCATAATGTCACATTTACAGTGGGACTTCCTGGTTGTGTCGTCGTTCTCCAACGCGCACCACGCCAGCTGTAGTACAAATAGATGCGGGTCTAGGCTCATGGATACAAAGTAAACAAAACACCGCGTACGTGCAAAGTGGAATGTCTTGCTACATCAGCGGGTCAACGACCAGGCTATGCACAGATCTGCCTGATGACCTTTCAATGCACGCCTCTCTAATCCGTCACATCACTCGCCACCGTATCCAATGCTCTAATGCAGTGAAGTCCTAATAAAACCCAATCCATTTTGTTTACTGTCCCTTTTGCACACTGTGTAACTCAAGACGTCTGAGAAAACAATGAAGGCAAAGCAGGTCGTCGGCACGTTTTAATTAACCTTCTTGAATATGAAGGCTAAAAACTCTACAAAAGACTTTTATAGTGAAAGTATGAAGGAATATTTTATGACATTTAGAGAAGAGGATTGTAGATTCTGCTTTTTTTATGGGATTTGCTAAAATTATAGAATGTAAACTATAACATTTTCTTAGGGTTTCATTCATAGAACAGGCTACGATGGAAATGTGACCTTCTTGTCAGACGTGGATAAAAAGAAAGGAAAAAGGAGGAAAAATGTAATTAACCCATCCACCTCTGGCTGTTGACAAAGACACAAGTCTAGAGGGAGAGCAGGTCCCACCTGTTCCAGCAACTCAAATACACACATTTTACAATGTAGCTCTGTCAGCTGAACACCGAGCATGACTGGAGGAACAAATGGACTGACAAAATAACAAACACACACTCCGAGTTACTGGCCTGCCCTCTATTACGGGACACAATGAGTGTGTAAGGGGATCTTAATGAAGGACTCCCCCGAGGCAAAGCCTGATGCCTCTGCTGAGGATGTGTACTGTTAGAGCTCATTAAATGAACATGAGTACTAGCGCTGACATGGTGAGGGAGGCAGTGTGTGGGGCGCTCGGTTACGACGCCGCATTTAGCCGCTTGTGTCATGCAGCACACACATGCCGCGCTGCACCAACTTATCGAGCGTGCACGCTCATGATGTTCCATCCATCCGTTCGCTTTGTGCGCGTTGAAAGAGGTCATTACATAATCAAACTTTACATGAACCGAGGGCGAGTTTCGTGTACGTCTGTGACATCATGTCACACGGCACCTACCCGGGATTACTGATACCACTGACGCAACCATGTGTGTCTTAATCCAATTAAAAGAACTTGGAGGAATAATCATATTTAGAACAGAGAGGGTAAATTGTTTATTTTTTAAGAGACAAGGGATGAAAGATATGGAGAGAAAGGAGTGGTTCGTGATGTGGAAATTGATGTAGCAGCGCACCCTTGTGGAAGAAAGCGGAGGTAGTTTAATTGTTCCTGTGCTTTCCTGTCGAAAGGCCGAGCTCGAGCTCCCAATTCCTCATCAAGTTCTACATAGAGAATATATGTAAGAGTGCCTGACTCACCTCTCTGCCCTTGTGTGTGACCAGAGCAGCGAGTGGCTTGGCATAGAAGCGACTGTAGCTGAATCCCAGGCAGCCGTACATGCTGTTAGCGGTCAGCTTCAGAGCCTTCTGACGGATGTCGTACTGGGGGGACGGAGAGAGTCACATATGACCAAACCAATGTAAACGAGGAACGACCTAGGAAGCACTGGAGAGTGTTGTGTGTGTACCTGCAGGTAGAGATCAGGGTTGATGTCCTGCTGTTTCATCAGCTGTTTGACCTGTCTACGCCGCTCCACCAGCTTTCTGATTTCCTTTGGTAAGATTCCCATTTCCAGGTCGGAATCTGGAATCTCCGGAATTTCATCCGATTCATCGTCCTGTCGGGTCGAAGCAGCGATAACAAATAACAAGTTTACAACGTTGTTTCTGGACAAAAGGCTCAAACGTTGAACCGTGTCTGTAGTTTAACCCCGAAACGAACACACCTCATTCTTCTTCTGCGAGTTGTAAGCCTCCCTCTGCACAGTGGTGAAGCAGATGTTGAACTCCTGGATAATTGAAGGATACAGGCTGTTGAAGTCAAGCAGCAGGATGAACTTATCGTAGAAGCCTAGGGAAAGTTGGTAAGATGGAATGGTTTGGGTTACAGTCATCAGTAAGAGAGAAAAACAATAAAGGCACCAAGAGAAGAATGCAAACACTTACCGACTTTAGGATCCAGCACTAGACCTCCAGCATAGGTCGCCTTCTTCCTCCGCTTGCCCCTTCCTGCGTCCACAACTTCTTCTCCTTCAAACTGTGACACAGGAACAGAGAGAAAAAGAGCAGGACACATCTGTTAGATGACAGCACACTGGAAAAAAGCTGTGTGTGTGTCCAGTCTTCACTACCTCTACTTGGGCCTTCTTGAAGGAGGGTTTGTCGGGGACAATGTAGTTTTTGTTGTGGAAAGCGTGAAGTAACAGGAACTCGTTTCTCTCAGAGCGGCCACCCATCAGAGTACGAGACTGCAGAGAAGAAGCAGGAAGAAATCACACAGTCGAAAGCAAACGCCATTAACGTCAGAATTTAGAAGTTGTTTTTGATTTCTACGACTTGAGCCAAATTTCATGGTACCTTTATGCCCAGGTCTGAAACGTCCTATTACTCTGCTGCTTTGTATTTCGCACTTCACAATGGCTTTAAGCCTCAGTATAAACTTTTATGAATTAATGCTTCAAGTCTTTTCTCTTGACTCACAAAAGCTACTTTGTCAGTGAACTGTTTTGTTTCTCACTTCAATTTTCAGTATGTGTACTTTCAATCTGTGCTAAAGCAAGACGGGTCTGTTTAAACCGCAATTATTTTCCATTCCTCTGCGCTTTCGTCATGTTTGAAATGGTTTCTTTGGAAATCATTTCAGCGGCGGAACAGTGCTATTGTGCGTTACCATGACGTTGCCGGCGATGTTGGTGATCTGCAGTGCCAGCGGCAACACGTTGAGTTCACACATAATGTGGAGGATGAGCTTAGCGTCGGACCATGTCAACTCCAACAAGTAGAGCAGGTGGGGAGAGTCGCTGGCAAAAAAACAACAACAACACAATTATAAAATGACAACAAATCAAGGAAGTCAATGCTTTTATTTCACACAGTCAAGATGTTACACAGATGCAGAATCTGTTGCTGGATATTATAGTACTTCATTCACCTGTAGAGATTTCTGATGTCCTCCTGGGGGACAGTGACTCTCTCCATCTTCAGCACCTGTGCAGCCAGCTCAGTCAGGTGGTAACTTTTACAGCGAATCAGCTCCTTAGCCGAGATCTCCACGTCGCACACCACACGACCACAGGTTGCACTCTTCTCTGCAAAAGCACCCCGGCCCTGCAAGAACACAAGACAAAAACAAACGCATTCACCATGTGTAATGTTTGGTGATGTAACAGGAGCAAAACAACCAACTTCTTCTACCCGTGCTTTGTTTTTCTTACCCCTAACTTGGGCATGTTTGCTCTCCTGAGGCGCCCGATCTTCGACCAGTGTGGAACCTTGCACGCGCTGATCCGCTGCAGAAGCACTTCCAGGTCAAAGCCAAAGATGTCATGGCCCTGTAAGAAATGGAAATAAAAAGGTCTGAATTGTTTTTATTATGATGAAATCAGATACAGTCACTCGACATCTACTACTCACCACTAAGACATCAGGGTCGATCTTGTGCATCTTCGCCAAGAAGAAACCGAGCAGAGTGCGCTCTGTAGAAGCAATCTCCACTTTCCCATTCTAAAAGAGGACGCAGCAATTTAGTCATGTAGACTGGAGACAGGTGTTAAAACTCTCCCCACCTGCTTTACTTAAGTCCTTTACTGTACATTCTTGGCGTTACTAAACAAGGTTATTTCCTGTGCAAAAGACAAACATATGCACAATCAAAGTACATTTCAATGCAACTAGCAACTTACCTTCTTCTTCACAGCTTCTTTAAAGTCATATGGAAAGATACAGTCTGCTGGAGTACTGACCACTAGGGGGGAAAAAAACAACAAGAATTATAACCATCGGTTACTTTTCCATCAGGTTTTCTGACCAGTAGTCATAATGTTCTAAAGGACTAAACATAAGAATATCCAGCTATAATTTTAAAGCACTATGTTTGTGTATTAATCAATGAATGTCTGTATAATACTGTGAACAAAAACAAGCACAGAACTCACCACAGAAGTGAGTCTGGTAGGGAGGTTGAGGTGGTGCTTTGTCCATATGGAACCGGTAGTGGACAAGTGCAGCCAAAGACACGATCTGCAGAGGAACGATTATATCCTTATTATGTCCTTATACATTAAAGATTTCAGTGTGTTTGAGCACAATTAAATAACAATGCATTTCTCGCTGAACAGTGTATTTAACAACAGACAATGTTGTGGCCTGACCTCGTTGTGGTGCGTTTTGGGGTTCTGGACGGTCTTGAGGCTGATGGACATGACGGTGACAGGTGGAGGCGGCACATCTTTGACCACTGTGACCAGGTCACTTCTCAGGGACAGAGCTTCCACCTTACACCAGCTGACCGGCTGGTTCATCAGCTCTAACAAAACCACAGTTGAGACGTTAGAGCTGAATTTTTACAGCGATTCATTTTTTTAATTCTTTAGGAATATATCTCTTTATTAACACCCATCTTACGTGGTGTCTGGATGTCCAACCAGCACGGCCCTTTGATCTTCCTGCCGAGAAGAAAGTGCTCCAGACTTAAGGTGTTGGTTCCAAAAACGTGAGAGAACGTTGCACCCTTAAGATCGGAAGGCAGCGCCGGGAACTCCGCCTGTAAAAGCAATGTTTACCAAACGGTATTCGGCTATTTGCAACCCAGGGACGGCGCATGTCCGCGTCTACTCACAGAATATCTGACTTCCAGATACTCGCACTGACTGGGAACATCAGGTATTTCAAAAGAGTAGTTCTTCTCCACTTTCTGCAGACAGATAAACAGAGACAGAGAAAACTTACACAAGTTAAGACAAGCTCAATGGGTTAAGGTTGCAGGTTTGAAACCCCGTCTGACTCCTCGTCTATCCCCTACCAGGTGTGTCCTTGAGCCAGACACCCAGCGCTAGCTCCCTGTAAGTCGCTTTGGATAAAAGCGTCTGCCAAGTAAAGTAAAGTGCAGTAACTACAGTGGCACTGACCTTGGACTTAAACTTCATGATCTTGAATTTGTCAGAGAGCTCACTGAACTCATGGTAGACATCCATCATTCCTACAGGCGTGTTGGTCACTTCCCCCGTCTTCAGGTTGACTTTCTGTTGATTGAATCAGAAAAACACATGGAACAGGTTCCTTACAAACAGCTTTGTGTGTTTAAGGTTTGCTTTTGTCAGACAAACTGTCCCATGGTGATAATAGGAATCGTGTCACGGCATGGGCACTTACATATTCACGAGGCAGGAGGTACATGGTCCTCTCAATGTTCTTCATAGTAACACAGCAACTGACATGAGACTTTGCAGATTCAATCCACACTTTCCCAAACAGGTACACCACACCTACGTCACAGTTTATTGTAAAAAAAAAAACTGATTAAAAACATTAAAAATATCTTTAACCTAATAATTGAACAAACACATGAAACAGTTTAGAGTAATGTCTATATTTTAATCTCATCACGTGTAAATATGATCTTACCTGGTTGGTTGTAGGGATCTTCAAAGGCATCCAACCAGTAGAATCTGAAAACCTTCTCTCCATCTGCCCTCTCCAGCAGGGGGAGTTGGCTGGCGTCGACCTGTATCTCTGCTGGAGCATCGCTGGCTCCACTCTCCTCCTCTTGTCCCCAAGAGCTTCCAATCCTATTGGATCTGGAAAGGAGCAAAGGAAGAAGATGGTAAAACCCGAGCTCATCCCTGAAACCTCTCCATGTTAACACACCTGGAACACTCATTAGATAGATTTAATTTTATGCTGCTTTTTTGCACATTCATGGATTAAAACAGAAACGTATATCCTGATTAAGTATTTGCATAGAAGCTGCACTCACAAGAGCACAGGATCCTGAGGTTCTGTTTTGGACTCCGCTTTAACAACTGCTGCTGCTTTAGGTTCAGGCTCAACATCTTCTGTGACTGCAGACATCTCCTCCTCATGTCCAACCTCCATCGGCTCATCAAAGTCCACTCCATCACACACCAGAGCATCACTCGCTTATAAAAACATTGTGATAATTTTTAATTTTTTTTTTTAGAGACAGAGATATAGAAAAAAACAACGCAAGTGTTCCCTACCTTGCTCCTCCGGCTCCTCCACTTTCACCTTCTGCTTCTCCACAAAAAGAGCAGTTGTGGAAGGAGGACGATGAGCCAACGGCCTTGGGGTGGTGTCAGAAGGTGGCGGTTTGATAACTTTGGCCTTTAGTCCTATAGCCGTGGGTGACTCCTGGTGTTACAAAGTGACATATTTCATAGTCAGCTATTCAATTGTCAATTATACCATTCACAGATCACAACCTTATGTTTTACCAAATTATTATTTCAAGGCTACAGCAGAAATGTAGGAAAAACCTTTGGAATCTGGGGTTTGATGGAAAAGGGATTCATGGGGGATCCAACGGACTTCTTTTTCTTCAGAGTTACCACAGGTGGAGGAGTCAGAAGAGTCGGTTTCTGGGAAGACAGAAGTCATTGAAAGCCAGTAGAACAGTATATCAGATAATATGATAGAGACAAACCAGGGACTGCTATGAACAAAAAGGAAAGTGTCATTGTGACTGTAGCATTACTATAATGTCAAACACACTTAACACTCAATCGGTTTAATGTCTTGTTACAAATGTGCATGAAACATGTGTTTACTTGCACAACGATGCTACCACAGTTTCTCTGTGTGTCAAAAACATGACTTCAGCTTCAAATATGTTTGATTATGCTAATGCAGTGTTTCCCCTAGTTATGTTGTGAGGTGCGGGGGCATGGCATTTTTTGAGGGGGGGGGGGTCACTCTCAGGTATGATTCAGTTTTTGTAGTTTTGCAGTGTTTATTGTGAATTCTGCTGCACAGATTACAGAGAGACAAAGATGAAACGATCGATAAGACAAAATAACATGAGGCTGTTAAGTTAGTTCAATCAAATAACAACATGCAGACCTGTTGTATGAGAAAGGGAACTGAAATAACTTCTAATGTGATCTGGAACTGTACAGAAAATCTAACTAAATAAAATGAACTTGGACGTCCTGGGGTGCGGTATAGTAGAAAGGGAAACACTAACATTCTGCACAGTCTAGAAGACACAAACCTCAGTGTGCAGGTCCTGCAGAATATCCCCCAACAGGTCGTCTTTGGACAGGTCTACATCTTTCTGCAAGAAGCAAAATCAGACATTTGATCAACGCCTGAGCAGAACAAGAGTAAACTTAAGAAAGTTTTTTTCCTTTTTTTTACCCTCAGCTGCAAAATAGAAGCACACCAATAGTACTGCACACAATGAAATATTCAAATGTACGATGAGGTCAATATATTCAATATGTACATTTGTAGATACTCGAAACAGAAGCAAAGGCACAAATATAATAAGCACACGCACACACCTCAGCTGGCCTTTTGACATTACTGTTCATGAAGAGGTTCTTAATTGTGTTGGGCTTGGCTACAGCAGATTTCTTCACAGCTTTCTTTGAGTCCGTTGCCTTTGCGCCTGCTTTTCCTGCAAACACAAACAAATGCAATTACACACTTGAAGTGTCCATTGTGCCACTCTCACATTAAAAGCATTACAAAAACAAATACTCCAATGTAAAAGAGCCCCAATGTTTACCTTTGTTTTGCACCACATCATCGTCCAAATCGTCATCAAAGATTTCTCTTCCATCCTCCACGTAACCTGTCCCATCTAACAGAAAAGACGACATCATCAAATCAAAGCGTCACACGCAATCCAGAATACAGCAGTGGATGCAGGAAACTGCAACTTACCATCATCAATAATCCAGTCATCTTCTTGCCTCTCTCGTACCATCTTCGAGTACTGGGCCTCATCCACCTCCTCATACACACTGGTAAACTCTTCCACCTAGAAAAAAAAGGGGCACTGACAATCACCTAAGTACAAGTACAAACATGACCGACTCAACAAAAAGCTCTTTTGCAAGTTTTAAGTTTTTCTTGTGTTTGATGAAAATAGATCTCAACGTGTAAGTGGTCTGTTGACAGTTGGTATGAACATATTACAGTGTGAAAAAGAGATTTAGAAGACTTTACATGCTCATACTGTATATGATGGTTTCAGGATTTCATTGCCTAATAAAATATCCTAAATAGGTTAGTTGGTAATTCTCACATTTATCTAATGTTGAGCTGCCACTCAATGTCCATGAAATACAAATAAATGCACCAGGTGTATATGAACGCTCAGTCGTATAGGAACCTTGATACCTCGTATTTGATCTTCTCTCCCATCTTGGCTTTCTTAAGCTGCTCCAGTGCAGACTTTCTCCCCACTCTCTCCTTCTTCTCCCGTCTGGAGCGAGACTTTGCCAGCCCACAGGCGTCGCCTCCATCATCTGTGGAGAGGAACACATCGACATGACGAGCCAGCGGCAGGTTTGACCGTGACAGAGCAGCGCATGTGTATCACCATAACTTACTCTTTTTAAACACGAAGGTTTAACAATAGTGATAGTTTGTGACATTTTGTGAACGGGCTTCATGTTTTTTGCCACTGAGACGATTTCAGTACTGGTCTATAACAGGGTCCACAATGTCGCGCTATGAGAAGATAACAAACATGGAAGCAGCGCACTAGTACGAGTCAACATTGCGTTGTCAGTGTGTTGTATGTTCACCTCTCTGAGCTTTACATCTGAATTAAAATTGTTTTAATATGTTGTTACAAAGTCGACGAACTTAAAAACGTGCAGTTATAAAAGTCTAAGCCTGTTTCCACCTGTACGACGACAATGGAAGCTAGCTTGAGTGTTAGCTGATCTTCACCGAGATGTGTTAGCTAACTTATTTGTTTTCCCAGTGCATCTCCGCTAAAGCAACACAAATAACACTCACCGCCGTCCGTGTCTTTTTCTGGGTTTGACACCGGAGCCATATTTTTCAGTTTTTGCCTCTACGGTGTGTTTATTGACAGCTGCTTGAGGCGGAGGGTCAACACTATAACAGAATAATCCGCGCCAATTCTCCTTCCCGGGAAAAGTCATATGCAGGAAGTGACATCACGTTGCTGTCAGCCAATAGAATGCAGCGTTATCTCCACTCTGTCCCCACGGTGGCGCTGCTCGACCATATAAACTGTTTGGCTATAATCTCACACATGCTTTACAGTGTTTTTTATCAATAGTTCATTAAATGTATTAAATGTAGTAGATAGCAAAGTTTCGAGTCTGTTGCTCAAGAGAGACACAGTAACATATAGTGTAAACAATAGACTAATACAATTAAATTAGATCAAATTAGTAAGATCTGTAACAGCTGATTTAGACTTGACTTTAGAATCAGTTGTTTTCTAGTGCTGTCGACCGTTATGAGACATCTCTCACAGAGGAGCTTCTGCCACCTCTCTGACCCTCACTTAAATGAGAATATATTGTTTGAGCTGTCAGAGAGATGCTATGGTGTCTGTAATTTTACAGGAATCACAGTAACGTCACAATGCCCAATTTGGGATCCTGAAAGGACAAGATACAGGATTACAGTTTTCACCTTGTTTCTAGTGAATGTGCTCGTTTCCATAGCAACCAGTCGGACTATGGAGGACACTATAGATCCTGTCCTAGATTTTGGGGCCACAGAGACACTTCAGTGCGTCCAGTAATCAGAACACAAAGGATGTTTTGTCCTTCATGCCCACAGCCTATTCAGGCTTTTTTACACATAAATCACTGTGGTGAGTCTATGACCTGTACAGTGTAGTGGGTTTGGGCCATTGTCATTGGCACATACAAATGGTGCCAAAAGACTGATAGCACAACCAAGGCTATTTGTGGACAGTAGACACTTTGTACCTTCATTCTCTTCATTGTAACTATTTCCTTTATTTTTTAGAAGTCACTTTTCAACTTGTAGATCACATGGATAAGGCCCCTCGCAGTAGTTAGATAGTTCCTGGGCGTATAGCTGTGTGCTCTACTGTACTAGACCTGTATGCAGACTGCGACAGCTGTCGCAGCTCATCCTCATTGGTGACCCGCTGTTCTGTCTTTACAATAAACTGGACAGACGGGCTGTCGTCGCTCTGTTGCACTTGCCTGTTGTGCTGGTGCAGAGACGGGGACTCCTTCCTTGGAGTCAGCAGGCAGAAAAGCAAGTGAGACGCGGATTATTAATCATACTTCAGACTGTGTTGTTTTGGAGACTATGGGCAAACAGCGACATAAAGCGCGGTCGTGTTGCACAGCTGCGCCTCTTTGCTGTGGAGAAAGACTAGTGAAGGTAAGCACACATCCCCACTCCACAGCTTCAGAATAGTACTTTTTCAAAACTACAGTGACTTCTTAAGCTCGTTAAAATAGTTCTGTCTAACGATCTGTTCGTGTATCTACGCTGTATGTCGCTGCATGTCTAATATACTCATACTATTATATTAACAGTTAAACGAACTGCTCTCTGATTACACTGAAACCATATCCAGTCCGTGGACACACACATCTACTCTGGTCCACGAACCATCTTTCACTTATGGTGCTATAAGCCACTCCACCAATCCTGCGTGTCCGTACTGCCGAGCCGCCGTAGCTGTTCTCTGATTGGCTGCTTCGTGGACCTCTCTCCTCTCCTCCGTCGCCATGGTGAGAGCTCATCAGCTCAGCCGAGATTCGGCGGACGAGCAGAGATCGTATATGAACGCGATGACTCACTCAATTCCCACATAACGATTGGCTTGTTTCAGATGTTTTTTTTACATAGTGAATCTGAAGGGATACGTCTGTAAATCAGTCTGTTCATTTCCACCTCCAGTCATAAAAAGCTGTCTATAGCCTAGCAGAATCACCCGAACACACCACAACTGGCTGCGTAGCTACGCAGCATCACTGGAGCTTGGAGATTTGCAAAGCATCTACAGGTTGAATCAGTGCTCCGTTACCAGGAAGTAGCTCAGAGTGAGATCTCTTTCCTGCCTCCTTTTTTTCTGCAGCAGCAGATCAGAGGAGAGGAGGACAGAGACACAGAGCAGGGAGTGGGCGGGGGAACAGAGGAAAGAGAAAGAGAGAGCACTTAGAAGCCTGGCATCGTTTCACTGATGCTGAGTCACATAACTGAGGGACCATAGCCGCATCCCATGAGTCTTTGGGAATAATGGAGGAGCTTGAACATACCTGCCCCCATCCACGGACGGTAGGGTATTTGTGTGTTTTCCTGTTTATTGATGTCTTGGACTGTGCCTAACGGGGAGACAGAGGAAGACAAAGGATCCTTCCGCCTTCCCTGTTATGAAACCGATCCCCTATAATGTGGCTGTGGGAGATGCTGAGAATGCTGAGTGGACAGTGTGTGTGTGTGTGTGTGTGTGTGTGTGTGTGTGTGTATGTGGTCAAAAAAAGAAGCATATTTACACAGAGGACAACATGGTATAAATGTCCAGCTGAAAGGACATTGCAGCAGCGAGGACAGGGAGCCCCCTGTGTTTCCATACCCTCCTTTGTTATTTGATGTAATGCCCTGTTTTCCTCTAAACCTGTTTGCCCTGTTTGTTTCCTTGTCCTCTCGTCCTCTCTCTGTTGTTGTGAGGGGTCGTCATATCTGTTGCTGTTGTTTTTTGATGCCCGTGTGCTCCTGTGTTTATCCTTTTTTGCCCAGCTTTAATCCTTCTTATGCCAGATGTTCTTTGCTTGTGACAGAGTGGGCTCTACTGGGCATGCTCACAGCGCCCAGTAGTCCCGTCTGCTGCTGGTCAGTGAGTCTAAGCGCTACCGCCTGCTCTGTGCTGAATGTTTGTAAGCTAACCCCTCAGTTCTCAGTGCGCGCATAGAATTATGGGTGATCAGCACATTGGTGTTGGGTTGGCTGCTGACAGGCCTGTTTCTAAGATGTTGAAGCTAACACATTGTTTAATAACGTGAAAGTTAAAAGGAGCCAGACACAGAATAATCTCATATCTAAAGGTTAAAGGTTAAAAATGAATGCTTTGTTTCTGTTGTTTCCAGGCACAGCTGTAAAACTCATCTTGCTTTTTTGTTGCTTGATTTGATTAATTCTGGTTGACTTCACTGACTTACAGTTGAATCCACACTAAGAAAATCTAAATAAATCGCCCACATCTCTTCAGTGATTCATGTGAAGTGAAAAGGAGATGGCAATTCATTATCGTTGGCCATATGGCATATTGAGACAAAGCTGACTACTTCTCTGCACAATGTCTCCAGAAGACAGAAACAGTAAACAACTTTTATTTTGCTGCTGGATTATTTATTGTCCTTGTGTTAAATCCATTAAATGCAAAGTTTAAGTTTTGGACAGTGAGTTTTTTACAGTTACACTGTGAAAACATTTAAAGATATTGTTGCAGTTATAAAATGAACAGCTGGTGTTTAGCCTCCTCTTTTTCATCTGACCTTAACAAAAGCCAACATATAAAAGACAAAGCTGAATGTGGTGATGGATGTGATAAACCGCTCCTTTGCCTAAAACTCAGCACAGAAACTATGTTGTTCAAACTTCAAAGGTTTGAAACATAAGTCATGTGAGACCAATAACTATATTTTCTCTTTCTGTTAAGGAATTTATTTTATTTTAGTCTTCCTCTCCAAACCTGCATTTCTTCAAAACCAGTGAGCTGATAATTGGCACTCCTCTCCTTTCATGTTCAGCGCTCCCTCCCCGCCTGTGTTTGCGGAGAATGTTGTCAGGCCGGGTTTTGTTGCTGTTTCTAGAGATCACGTTGACGTCAGTTTCTTCTCTGGTCCACAGAGATCCGTTTCCATCATTTCATCCTCCTCTCACACTCCCACGGCTTTCTGCTCTCTACCGACTCAGATTCTCTTTTATTAGTTTGAATGAGATTCAGTGTGTATTCCCCGCAGTCAACAGATGGCACACAGAGACTACTCATCAGTCGGGCTGCAGCACTTTAACCTTGATGTTGCTTAATCGAGTACCACGTATCGCCCTTCACCTCACTTGTTGCTCCATCTGTCTATCTGTCTTTCCATGTCCTAGAATCTTTTATTCTGCACAGACACACACACACACACACACACACAGATTACATACAGACACGTGAGTGCAGCTCTATCAGTTTCTCAATCTACTTTCTCAGTATGAAGCAGACACCAGCTGTGGTGAACCACATAACTGAGGTTACTATAACAGTAAGGTAAACCAGGGAAGGGAGATCTTTCTGTCACGATTCATGTCCATCGTTCATTCTCTTTCCAAAATTAATAATATACCTCTGTCCCTTCTCTTTCACTTTGACTCAGACTCTGACAGAGCCCGCCATCTTTGCCAGAGAAACCAGCTGTGACTGTCGCGCCCCTCATGAGAAACTCACCATTGCTCAGGCTCAAAGAGGCACCCCAGGTCTTCTTGCTTGGTTTCTTGACATTTAATTTCATCACTTTTTTATTAGTCAAACTACATTTGCTACTTATATTTATTGCTTGTGGCAGTGCTATTGCTTCTTTTTGTACTGCTACTATTGCTAGTGTACTACTTCTGCTATTACTTCAGTACTAATACTTCTGCTAATTGCTGATGCTTCTGTTTGTCTTGCAAGAGATTTAAAGATTGTTAATAAAAACAAATAAAAATATGATTATATTGCATTTGTAATAAAACAGTATAATACTAAATTATGTACAACATATTATTAATATTATTATGTGACAGGATGGTAGTGTAGTAGTCACTATTATTATAATCAGAATTATATCATTAAATGTATTTTATACGATTTGAAACGAAGAACTTTAAAAATGTTGTGTTTGGTAAAGCAACTCTTCTTTCTGTATGTTTTCAGTCGACCGTCCAGTCAGAGTGTACGCAGATGGCATCTTTGACCTGTTCCACTCTGGACACGCTCGTGCTCTCATGCAAGCGAAGAACCTCTTCCCCAACACTTACCTCATAGTAGGAGGTAAAGTGGACAACAGAATCCAGTGCTAGTTCAAAACATGACAATGTCTCAAACTTATGTGATTTAAATGTGTTTTGTGTATGCAACAGTCTGCAGTGATGAGCTAACCCATAAGTACAAGGGTTTCACAGTCATGACAGAGCTCGAACGCTATGAAGCGCTGAGGCACTGCCGCTATGTTGATGAGGTTCTAAGACACGCACCCTGGACCCTCACACCTGAGTTCCTAGAGACACACAAGGTGTGTATGTCTGATCAGTGTCAAGGTTAAAGGAGATTACACTAATAATGCACTTATTGCATATTTTGATGACAGATTCACTAATAAGAATCAATTCTGCTCACCAGCAAACAGAATCTAGTAATACCTGGGATTACTCGTCACTTTACAATAGACCAAAGAAATGCAGTTTCTCGTGCTGATCTCCATCAGTACTACAAATGATCTCAACCATCTGTTTATTGATTTATTACCCAAAATGAGTTCACAGTTACACACAATTACTTTTAAATCCAATTCATTTTTAAAAATGTAAATAAAAAGGGAAATAGATTGAGATATTCTGTTTGAAACTAAATGTAATTAGTTTTATTACATTTACAATTTTTAACTGTAAATGTATTAAACTGACAATACAATTTTTAATGTACTGATGAATACTTGATTTAACATTCAGTGACACCTGACGGCCAATAAAATGACAGCATTAGTACCAACAATGCTGGGTGCTTATGAAGAGGCCGTAAGAGACTCTTTTTATGTCAGATAAAGGTCTGACACTTTCCCCCAAGGGTGATGTGACATTGGAATACACACGTTTATGGCCTAAATCTTTATAATATACTTTTCTTGAGTGTTCATTCTGTGTGTCTAATTTGTTCGTGGATTGATTCTTTTTTTAACACAGTGTTAAAATTGTTG
>JAUMHF010000012.1:18802712-18813687 GCA_032359275.1 Microctenopoma steveboyesi | reverse complement strand
CAAATGCAGAGGACCAATTTCGTTGTAACATGTAAAAATGTATCAATGACAATAAAGTGGATTCTTCTTCTTCTAAAGTAAATCGTGTCACTGTCCCCCCCCAAAAAAAGAATGACCAGCATGGGGAAACAGAGTAAGACCTGGTGATATTTTTTGATGTGATCACTGGATTCTAGATTCTTCTCAGGAATTAACGAAAGTGTCTCATCATAAATAAGCAATTTAAGGAGAGGAGGACTAAACAAATAAAAAGTGTCAGGGAATCCACCAAATACTGATTCAGCCTTGGAACCACACTGCTGAACCTTGCATGATGACTCCTTTGTTCCCTTTTGGGACTCGCTGATATACTTCCCCCTATTGCTCTCCTGACTTGGACGATTGCCGCTGTCAAGAAGCAGCTTCCCTCCAACAAGTGGCGCACGCTTCCCACAGTCCTCTGCGCGCAAACCACACTTCACGTAATACAGATGACTGCGTTGAGAAAACTCTTCAGTACACAATTAGCTGTCATCGTGCATTTCAGAGTCTTCGGCGCAATATTTAGCTTCCATATTTAGATCGTATGCGTTAAAAGAGGAAACAATAATGCCTAAAAACAGGAAAGGTGCACATTTGCGCCATGGATACCTTAATTATCATCATTTCGCTTTCACTTAATTCTACAATACCCTGATGACTAATATTAAGACACAGCTGGGCAGTGTTCACCTGGCACTGCATACGTGCTGTCGTGCAGGTGCGGGTACAGTGTGCGTCAGTCTGAATGAACATATGCGGCCGGTGTCGGTGCCGGGGTCACTTGTTCCCATAGTAAACAACGCGGCAACAGATGCACTTGCATGATACTAGAAGTAAACAACACATTCAATGATCACGGGAAGGTCTAAAGTTACGAGGCTGCGTTTCTTTTTGAATAGTTGCGCATGACGCATCACATTCACGAAAAAGCGGATAAACTCAGAAATGCAAGGGCAATGAGGCCCCTCATGTTGTAATCCTTTAACATGTTTAGCATGACATATCTGTAAGTTAGGCCTGCTGCTACTCACCAAAATCCAGAAACTGCTTGATGGAGAGCGGAGATGGAGAAAACTTTGAGTAATAATTGATTTTGGGGTTTGCGTTTTTCAAAAGACACATGAAGATTCTCATGTTGAAAGTTTAATGATGCTGTCAGGACGTGAACGTTTGAATGAGATTCAGCCAAAACACCATTTTAAGCCCGGTGATGCTGACAGACACGCCGCAGACAGAGCCCTCTGTCTGGAGTCCACATGTGTCCCAGTTCGCAGTCCTCCGCGGGATACGAGGCGACGCGCAAAATAAATGTCCATGCGCTTATTCGACAAGAGAGAAACATCATGCCCTGGTAAGGGCTTCCTGGATCTGACTACATCGTTGGACATTCAGAGCAGGTCAGCAGTCAAGTTGGTCGCAATCTAACTGCGACTTTCTGTTGTGTTTTTCAAAATAAAACTGTTGTAAGAAAGCAAATGAACGTTTTTTGAAATATAACCTTAATAAAGGATATGTAAATGCGTCATGAATGAGGCACAGAGAATGAGAGACCTACAGGCCATCTAAAAATGGCCTGTAGGTCTCCCACTTGAAACCACAAATTTTATTTTTATCATATTTAATGTCTTATAAAACTGAGAAAACTCTGAGTCTTTATGATTTACTCACCCACATCATGGTTAAATGGTTAAATATAACTCACACATCACAAACAAATGCCATTCAATCAAAATGCCTAATATCAACCTGTTATTTTTATCCACTGGCACAAAAGCATTGTACTCGGGATAGCTGCATGTGTACAAATGTATATTTATTATTTAAATGCATATTTTAATTAACTGGAACTGTAGTAATTTCTGTATAATAATTTCTGTCTTTATAAACATCCAAGCAAGGAAACGAGTTGTTGCTGCAAACCTTTATTTTGAAAGACCCTATCCAGACTTCCGTGCAGTATGGGCAGATTTGACGTTTTTACACGGTATGTACGTTCGGTGGTGTCGACTCAACTGTACTTGAGTAAGGCTGGTTGATGCAGCGCAGTGGTTGGTCTAAAACCCCGGAAATGACACAGAACAACAATTCTAATTGGATGAAGGCGTGTCAATCAGCGTTTCTGTTCCCTTGTTTATCAGCAGCCATTTACTGTAAAGCATACAGTGTGATCCACAGGCAGAGTGTTTACATGTAAAAAAGAAGTGAATAATGTGTTATTTAACTTAGCGTATACATTTTTGGGCTGTTTGTAGGCTTTTGCTACGTCAGCTGTCTGTTACAGTAGAAGGGGAGGATTAGGCTCCTGCAGTCCCCGACTGTTCAGCTAAAGCAGTTAGGCGTCTGCGATTCTCTACCGCCACCTAGCGGCAAACAATTACAGCTATCCAAGTGCTATTTGACTGAACACACTAAAATAAACGACACCACAAAGACCCTTGAAAATTCATCTGATGATCTTTCAAGTACTTTCACTGTAGACATGGACAGTTGTGACAATACAGCTTCATAGGCTGAAATACAAAAGGCAGATACAGGACTAATACACATTCATAATCAAATTTTCATTTTTAGGTTCCCACATTTTCCTAAAATTTTCTATATTTATTTTAGGAGACACTTTTGGAAAATGGCTGCATATTGAATTTAACAATAAACAATTGAGACCATTCTAGTGGTATTAGCTACACGTCTGAATAATTTCAGTCATAACATCAGTGCACAGCAGGACAGCTCAACACGCTCAAGTGTGACATGTGTAAAGCACCATGTATACATGTCAACATACACGGAAAATACATAAATGATAATTAATAAAAAGAAAATACTGTTTTGGTTTCAAATGGAGAAGATCATTCATTAAACGTGCCCAATGAGCTAGGATGTTCTTCATTGCTTGCCAGCAGTTACTGTAAACATTAACATGCAAAAATATTTCTGTGCATCTGTGCCCCGTTGGTTTCAAGACAGTTTCATGTTTGTATTGGAATTTAAATTGAAAGCCTCTAAAGTATCCCTAGAGAACTACAAGCAAATTACAAATGACAAAATAATAATGGATCCCACTGGATAAAGTACGTGTAGTTATGTAATCAACAATTTATGTCTACAACCCATAAAGAACATCCACAAAAATAATGTACATAAAATAATATTTATATTTATCTGTATTTACTTATATAATGTATGATTCAAATTGATGTCGGAAAATAAAGACTCACACACACACATGCACCCTTTGTCTTGCTATACTTGTGAGGACACTTTACACTGACAGTAATCATTACAGCTAAATGCCCACAACCAAAATCTTCTCTAAAAAAGCCTTTTGAACTTGTGAAGACCAAGTACACTGTCCACACAAGCCCAAAATGTCCTCACATGAATAGCATTTGAATAGAAAATTGGTCCACACATGAATATAAAGACATGCACACACACTCACACAGAGTTCTCATGCAGAATCTGGGATGGAAACCATCTTGGTGTTTTCATCGCGTTCTTCTTTAGGTAATGGATCATACCCGCGTCGATACAGCATACGCGTTACCAGGGTTATGATGAACATCTCCAGGATCAACAGCTGCTGACTTATCACTGCGAGGCAGAACATAAACCAAGCAGTGTTACGCAAAGAATAAAATCAAAGGAGTCTTCGAAGAGTCAGTCCTAGTGAACAAGCTGTTACATGAATGGACTGATTCACTACTTATCAAAATGCGGATTGGCTTGAATGGGTGGATGAAGGTTGACTCACTGTAGCCTCTGGCTGGAGCAGAGAAAGGTGGAGAGCAGGGAATGGTTCCATTCAAAGCCAAGATGTTGATGATGGCTGTTTGCAGCTGGCTCAGGATCAGCACCAGCTACAAACACAAATCTACACTGTTAACCCTGCTAAACACAGTGCTGGAAAATCTTGTAAAAGGAACCTGGAAGCAATCCTGCTACATGTGAAAAAAAAACATTTAAAACACCATCACATTCTACTTGTTATGCAATCTTCTAATGTAAAATAATAATAGACAACAGGAGTTGAGGTCACTCAGCTGAATCCTCGTGTGATCTGTGACTAAGCATCTACCTCCACCACGTCTGCTGGGGGACAAGTATCTAATCAGCTGAATGAGATAAGATAATTAGATTGAGACATCTGTATCTTATCTCATGAGTTCAACACAGAAGTAATTTCGAAACAGCTCAACCTTAATTTGCGAAATGTTTGTTTGATTTAGTCGACTAAGTAATGATCTGCCTCTTCTGTTAATTTCTATATTACTTCCAGTTGGAGCGTTTTGCAGCTGATAATAACTAATGGGTTCTAATATAAATTGTGTAATTGACAAAAGCAGCAAACATAGTGAAGTAGTCATATTTAAATGAGAACATTGTTTGATTCACTGGTATGTGTCATGAAGAGTTTTGAGAATGACCAGAGTTAAGTGTTTTGTTTTTTTTTTAATATAAGACTGAAATGATAGCATGTAATGATGGTGGATGCACATGTTTGAAATAAAAATCCACTAAACTAAACTAAATTCAGAGAAATTAAAATGACAGTCAGTGACAGAGGCTAATAATCACCTTGATGAGCTACAGAAAGAAAATCTCAGTATTACAGGATTTAAGGCTTTATGGAACGGTCGCTCCGATAACAATCAGGGAACCAGCAACTGCATAAAAGAAACTTTTGGCCTCATTCAGTGCGTCCTGTGTATCCTTCCACTCAGCTGTGTGTTGTGTTTTCGAGTTAAGTCCCTCTCAACAACTACTAGATCCAAACTAATACCAGATTGCATCTGCATTTCAAATGTTTTTAATTCATTTTAATTTCAATTTAAACACATTCGAGACACCGCAAATCAAGTTGTATGTATGTTGGCTTTTATCCCTGTATTTTGCTCACTTTGGTAAAACCATCTCACTTTGTATATTAAGGAAAGCAAAGGTGCAAAATCCACAGCGTGTGATAATTTGCTCACTTCTAAGACTAAGATTAGCTCACAAATTGATGCTTTATTTCTACTACTACTAGCCATGTGTAGTGCAGTGTGTGTGGAAGCAGCTGTTTGCGTGCCTACATTCTTGTCCTGCGTCTTACCTGGTACATTGCATACTTAGGGACAATCTTGACTTTCTGCAGGACAGCCTTCAGGTGCATGAACATGATCGCCACTGGCCACAGAGCTATGATGGTTAAAATGCCCACAAATGGGTTGATCCACATAACAGCTCCTGTAATGCTCAGCTGTAGTGTAGTCACAGGCAGGGTGAGAGAAAAAAACGAGTGTGTGAGAACATGAACAAAACAGGAACGCTAGTGCAAAAAATTCCAGGAGAAAGGAAAAAAGGAAATAAATATAATTATCTATAACAAGGGTACAAAAACCCTGCTGGTGAACTGAATAATGGGTTATATGATTTGTTACTAACTGTTACATTTCTGCATCAACTGCACAACGGTACAGTATATGTCACTGAAATTGACATATAAACACCAATGACACTGTAGTTTTTATTTTATTAAATTGTGTTTTCCTTTGAGGTTCATAAAGTTAATGGACCTGAAATGTTTTTCTAGCCACATAATCACTTAGAAACCAGATTATTTGATGGTGGAGATACCGTGCATCCTGCGTTATGTTTTAAATTATACTAGTCATACATTAATAATGCATTAATTACACATATTTCTTACTGATAGCATGTGAGAGCTTGTGATAATGTAGAGAGATAAATTCAAAATTCCAGCTAACCAAACAAACAATAATACGGACACGCTCAGTTTTATGACTCATCAATTTAGGAAAAGAAATCGTACAATAGACTCAATTTCCAAGATGCTAACTCACATCATTCAGGTCAAAGTTTCCATTGGTGTACAGAACAATAGAAAGGATGGTGAAGACAATCTTCAACAGGGCAAACTGGAAGGAGCCAAGCTTGAGCAGGAAAAGGGAGCGCCTGGAAGTAGAATAGAGGAAACTATTTAGGGGAACCTACTGATGAGAAACATGGTTTAGTCTTCGTTTAAAATCCATTAAAAGTTCACTGTGGAATTCGCCAAGGGCCCGACCCTGCCCGGGATTATTGTTACAAGATGATCATCATCATGGTGTGGATGTCAATCCAAAACCACCCAGCTAATGCAGAGGGATTATGATATCTTTTACGCAGCATAGAAAATTAAGGGAAGAAAACATAGAAAATGAGCAGACTTATTAACTTATTAGCTGCAACAAGGTGTGTAAAAAAAAAAACGCATTTGCAGATAGGACAGATCAGTCAACTGTGAAAAAAAGGGAACACGAGAGGACGGCTGTGTGACACACATGCTGTCCAACCCCGAACAGGGTTCAACGTCCAAGAGTGCGTTCCACTTGCACAGACAAAAAAGACTAAATCTGGACTGAGTTTTATACATTTTGTACAAAGGCTCTGTGAGTATTGTGCAATGTTCAAACAAACTCAGAGTGGCATCAAAGGCACCAGTGCACTATCGTTAGGCCTCCAAGAACATGTGGCTGCAACCTAACATACAGCTGCTTATGACAAAGACCTACCTGTGTCCACCTGCCAGCACCTTTAAAACTCTCTAAACTAACACTCTGTGGCAACGATAAAATGTTTCTGCTGTTATTAAACTAAAGTTATGCCTCTGCTGAACATTCCCGGGGTGTTGTTCATGCCTGGGGTGTTATAACGGGAACCACAGGGCGTATATTAGTGGAGGGTTTACCGTGTGATGGCCACATGAGGCAGGCAGAGGCAGCAGCAGCAGCAAGGTCCAGTGCTGATCTTCAGCTTATGTTTCCCTGCTCGCCTCAGGAACACGTCATCGCCACCCACCTCCTCCAGCATCAGGATCAGGAACTTGAACACCACAACTGCAAAGTAGCTAAGAAGAGATGGGAAAATGAAAGTGAGGGAGGGAGGCAGGAAGAAGAAGAGAAAAAAAAAAACAGAAGAAAGAAAAATGAAAGCCGTCTCTTAAACATGCATTACACATCCCTGGGCCTGTTTTCCATTAAAGTCTCAGCATTAGCAGAGATCCCATTTCCCCTTTGTTATCTTTCACTTTGGGAATCAGTGCATTGCAGCGCAGCGAGAGATGGAAGGTGAGTACGACAGAATCGAGACTCACCAAGCAGAGGTCATGTCAGTAAACATGGTGGCTCTGGGGATCCACATGCCCAAACACGACATGGTACCAATCACCTGAAAAACAAACACGTGGAAACACTTGAGCTGGAGGTTATATCTTCTATGTGTGTGTGCAATCCTCCCAGCTGTGTGCTTCTCTTACGGGCGCTGCTCCGTTCACCCAGATGATTACGCTCTTCTTATTGTTAGGCGCTTTCCTATAGACGTAAATGCATTCCTCTATAAAGACCAGCATGGACACTGACGCCATGAAGGTGAGGAGGGCGTACAGGATGATGCCAAAAACATCCAGCTCTGGAAGGAAAGGAAGAAGGTTTTTAGATTTGAGTTGGGACCTGAAAGTTGATGTCATCGTTACTGTTATGAAGATAAGGCTGTGTAGCGTGCTGCTAAGTTATTTAAATCACCTACACAAATGTTTCAGTTCAAGAAAACATCATTTGGACAATGGGTTTATCTAACAATACAACAGGAAAAATAAAAAATAGTCCTGAGTTACTGTTTTAATGACCAGCCAAGGCCATGGTGTAGATTCTTTTGTTCCCCTTGATTGTGTTTCTTTGACGTAAACAGAGTCAACAAAGATTTAATGTTCACAGTAAGTGGAAACAGCCATGTGGGAAATGAAAGGCACACTGTTGTCATGGACATGAGAAAATAAAACAGGATACAGGCTGGAGAAATCCTTTAACTTCAGCGTTTACTGGACAACTGAGCGGTTGGAGAACGGAGATGGGAAGTGATGGGAGAGGGAGTTGGTTTTGCAACATGTGGCAGCATTAGTTGTGTTGTTGGAAAGATCTGACGATTCTAAAAGCGGCTGCAAATGACTGTTGCATGTGGCTAAGATTACGCACAGGGCAAGAAAGTAGTGAGCGCGGTGCGTTTACTGGAAATCCACCAGCTGACGCATGTGGTCACAAGTGAAATTGCTCAGACACATGTCTCAGACAGAGGAGGGCAGGTGAAAACAAACCTGCACTCATGTTAAACATTAAACAAAGAAGGCTCAGTGAATGGTTTCAAGACGTTGCCTGTAAGTGAGAGTACTTTGGCTCCACAGTCAGTATGTTAATCAGTAGGCTAAAGAAAGCCTACGAACAGCTATCCATGCTGCTATTTATTCCATGACTATTTTATGTAGTGACTCTAATATTCCCAGAGATACCCGAGACTCAAGTTACTAAAATGTCTTTAACATTCGAATCATAGTAAAAACATTAATAATGCTTTGCAATGTCTCCGTCTACATAAACTATTGCCATCCTTTTGTGGTCTGTCATGACATGTAGTGCAGCAACGCGCACACACACACACATACACACACACACACACACACACACACGTTTACACACACTGCTGAGTTTTTCTTTTGCCATAGATCTTACTAATATTTTTGGCTTAATAAACCTATATAAAGTTAGTTCATCATGGGTTCAGCACATCAACCCTGTGTGTTTGAATCATAAAAACTTAGGTTTTATTTAATGTTGCTGGTTGGCACATGGTATTACACTTGTGTCAATAAAGTCTGATTAGAATCCTGAATAATTCCAAAACAAAATGAATGAATTACCACGATTTACTTACAACCTTTTTAGCATCGGTTTTATTAAATGGCTGAGTGATGCAATGTTCAAATATATTTCTTGATTTTTTTCTTGAGGGGCACATTTCAGAGTTCGCTTTGCTCTCTGGTTGGCACACATGTTAGCTGGTAATCAGCATTACCTTAGTATCTATTAAGGACCCAGCATACTAAAAAAGTATATTTGCTCACTTATTATTCTAAAATCATGAAGTAGGAAAATATAGCAAAAATATTATTATAATAAAATAATAATATTGTAATAAAATAAACAGAAATTAAATAAAATAGAAACAAAATAACACAACAAACAGTTGAGAATAAGAAGGACAACTTTACAAAGAGCTCCTGGAAGGCCAGGAGCTACAGGTAATTTTAAATTATTTTTATGACACATTTACTGTACGATTCAATTCAGTCAAAACGATATCACCTTAAACCCATAATCCAACATTTGTCAGTGTGTCTCAGTGAGCTCCACTCTTTGGGCGCGCAGCAGCAGGCTCTACTCACTCAGGATGATGTCGATGGCCACAGGGGGTTCGCCCGTGCAGCTCGGGTCAGTGGTTCGGTTCGATCCATTATTCATGCTGGCTGCTGTAGACGGACTTACAAGTGTTCCACTTCTCGCTGAGCGCCGCTGATACCCGTCACGTCCAGTTGTGCCCTGCAGCTGTCCTCTTCAGAACTCTCAAAGAGCGTCCTCGGGCTTTGCGCACATGGATATCAGTTCCCCGAGTATCCAAACGCTTGTGGACCCGCCTCCTTCCGGCTGTCTTCACCCTAAAAGTCTCCTCATTTCCCTCAGTTGCTTCTTTCCTCGCCTGTAACAGATGCAATGGAAAGGTTTCTGTTTGCTTCTTTCCCTTCTTCTGACCCCGGCACCTTATTGACCCTCCAACATGCCAACAGGGAGAAACATGTCTTCGCCTCTCGGTTCACTGAGTGGAGACTGAGTGGGCTCATCTGCTTGTGTTACTTCATTGTCTGCTGGTCTCTGCGGGGACACAACCTCCTCCCTTCAGATGAGGACTCCTGAAGGTTTTTTACAGAAAACAGTGCAGTAAAATAACAGAGTTCAGGATGGTGGAGGTGCAGATGAATGGATTAGCTGTGTGTGTGTGTGTGTGTGTGTGTGTGTGTGTGTGTGTGTGTGTGTGTGTGTGTGTGTGTGTGTGTGTGTGTGTGTGCTAGAGGGGGCTAGGGCTCTGATATGTGTGTGCACAATGTAGGCGCCCACGTCACATGCCCTCCATTCCCATAGCAACGTGTGCAAGGGGTACCGTCATGTGAGGCATTTGCTGCTACTCTTTTTGCGCCCTTGGCTTCATTTGAACAACTTTCCCCAAACACTGAGATCCAGGACCTCACTGAATAAAGCAGGCTTTGTGCTGTTGATATCTCAGTCTGTCGTGTATCATAAGAGGCTGCTGTCACTGACTTTGATTTTAGCGAATGTCTTCGTGTTTGTCCCACGTATCTCAGCTGCCTCTTCCGCCAGGCGAACCGCGGCTTAAACCGAGGTTAAATCAACTTTGCCACATTCTCGTTTTATTTTCGCTCGGAGATTAAAATCTTTTATCCTTGGGCAGCATGTGGAGACGTGTTGGAGAAATGACTGATATGTCTGAGGGGTATAAAAACAAGGACACAAGCTTGTGTAACATAACACACCCCCTGCATGAGATTGCATAAAGGAGGAAAGCTGACTACACTAGTATGTGCATGTTTTTTAAATTCTAATACGCTCAATGCACTCTATGGTCTGTGTCTGTCTGGGCAAACGTAACTATTGTCTCTGGCTACATCAAACCACTCCTCAAATGTAGCTGGAAGAACCAGTCCCAACTTGTCCCAGTGTTATGGACACTCCGCATGAAACCTCAAAGGCAACACAATCAGGAAGATGTTTAACAGAAGACAGAAGCTGTGTGTTGTATTCGTAACCGGATTTTTTAAAATGAGCCTCTGAAAAAGTCTCATGTCAAATAAAACAGCAACAACCTGTTAAGATGATGTAATTGTTGGAAACCCATTAAAGTGATTAGGGTCATAACTCATCCAACTATGACAGCGCCTGTGATTAGTAGGACGTACTCATTGTCTGATGTGTAACGGATCACCAGACTTTCAGGTGTCACGGTTCGCCCCGGTCTGCCCCGCCTCCCGGTGTGTTTGTAGTTTATTCTGTTTGTTTGTCAGTCACGT
>JAUMHF010000012.1:18738292-18802612 GCA_032359275.1 Microctenopoma steveboyesi | reverse complement strand
TCGGTTAATAAACCTCTTTCCTTTAAACCCCTCTGTGTTCCGAGTGCTATTGGGTCCGTTACCTCAATTCCCTGACATCAGGTTCATTTGGACCCGAAACACAAACATGTAGCCAAACTCCAAAAAACGGTGACCCGATCGCATCATTGATTAGAGTTCTGATGCTTACACAAGTTACTCTTACTATCCATAATCAACACTCACTGTTTAATGACCATGCTCACGTTCACCGCGTTCTAGTGAAACTGTGGCTGCTGTTTGGTTGTTGCAGAGTCACTATTTATTCGCCCTGAAAGCTGACATGGAGGTCATTTACCCCATAAGTGTATAGCGCGCTATGCACACACACACAATAAAAACTCCTCGTTTCACTGTGTGTGTGAATTAAATATAACAAAACAATACCGGTTGACATCAGGATGTCAGATGACAACAGATGAGATCAGACAAATCACAACCCGACAGTCGATTCTGCCACAAACCTAACTGACAAAAACCCCTACAGGCATTTTGTAACTTACATCGGAGTGACGCACAATGAATTTGAGTGAATAAGATGATTAGTCATGACACTTTCAACATATAGAAGTTAAGGACCTGGGTGTCAGACAGATAACAAAAGTCATTGTTCGTGCCCAGAAAGACTGTTGACTCCCCTCAAATACTGGGAATGAAGCAATACGCCTATTTTAGTTTTAGTTAATCATAAGACAGTTTTTAGGAAAGGGACTTCTCTGCAGACAAACAGCAGAGGCTTATGAGTACTGGACTCATACTGGAGTGATTTACCTTAAGGTTCTAAAGTTTTGGCCATTACTATTACTTGCATCAAGCTTATCTAAATAAAGGAATTTATCACATGCAGTTGCTGGTATAGATTCAATGGTCACATTTTGTCATGCTTTCCTTCAACACTCATAGCTATGGTTTACAGTTCTAGGATTGAATATTCTAGAAATAAAAGTAATCATATTACTTATCAGTAAGAATATTTAACTGTATTTTAACTGTAAAGGTTTTACAAAGCATTATGGTCTTGAAATAAAAAAATAGATCATCTACATGTCATGTCCCACTGACCCCTCATCACCACTACAGCATCCTGTCCGAGCCTCACAGTGGACAGCAGCTGAAACATTTCTCAATAGCAAATTAGAAAGGCAAAAAAAAGATATCTAATGATGAGGAACAATATTTTATTTGCCCCCTTATTAAAAGTATTATTCATTCTACAGGTTGTATTATCTGTCCCACACAAAAGTGAAAAAACAACCTGCTCCACGGGGTCAAAGTGGTGTGCAGGAGATTAGATACTATTGTGTCTCTGTTGTGTTTTGAATAGATGAGATACCAACATGTACACAGGTACACTGCACAGTGATTTTTATTTGTAATCTGTCGTCGGAAGTTGTACAACTACGGGAAGGTCTAAACTGGATTACAAAGTCACCGGTCACTTCCAGATTCAGCTCTATTGGTTGATGAATTCAGTCATTTGAAAGTCATTTGAGTTCATTCAACACAAACTGTGTGAGCAGCTGAGAAAGGTTTGAGCTGCTGCATCAGGGAAGATGAGCAGGCAACTCGGTAAATCTGAAAAAAAAAAGGAAATTCCATGACGTCCCATGTGTGCTAAACACCAGCATATGCATGTGCTAAATTCCTGGAATAAGACCCACTGATTTATAGACATTAACACGAGGTTCTATTGTGCAGTGTAAATAGCATGTCGTGGGCTGTATGATGTCTTTCGTGTCTCTTGAGGGAGATATGGCTCAGAAGTTGAAAACCATGGATCTCTGCAGTCCACTCCTCAGTTTAGCTTGACTTGACATATACTGTACTTTTATTTTCCTTTCAGGTGTAAAACCTTGATAAAAAACATAATCAGCTAATAAAGGAATAGATAGGGACTTGGCTACAGTGGTTACTATTAGTTCCATCAGTTTTCGGTTTGAGAACAGGTGTTAAGGGACTCGGAGTCAAAGTTAACCTGAGTTACATGCATAAGTATATTCGTATACCATATGTTTTCTGAGCACACAGGTGCAAATCAACAGGTGCAAAAAGGACATGGCAGCAATTTAATATGAAAAATAATAATATAGTTCAAATAGCTGTATTTAGGGAAAACAAAGAAAAAGCCAAATCTTCAGCCATTCCATCACTGTATAATATCATCTATATGAAGGCCCGTTAGGTATGCATGTCTCAAGATTTGAGTTTTCTGGATGTGTTCAAATCTAACCCCCAATTATAGCCAGCAGAAAGAAGGCTGAGCCACCACCCCCACTCACAGAGGCTGAAGAGATGACCCTCAGTCAAAACAGTGAGCGACCTATTGCTGGGGGCATCCCTGGAGGGAGCTCATCAGGTCCAGCCACACCTCAGGACACGAGGGCCTACATAAGAGGTAAGTAATTCAAATGCATGGCACATGTTAGATGTGAAGGCTATCCATTCAACTGCAGGCTACAGTTCTCTGTAATTGGCTGCTGTTGTTCTCAGATATCAATCTAATTTAAGGTAACGCAGAGTCAGGAAAAAAATGTGATGAGACACGCACTGTTCTGGAAAATCATCAGCTGACTAATCTTCTTCTGCCAGTTAGTGACGGTGTAGCCCTTCTGCTGTTAGGATAACTCATTCGAATTGTTGGGCGAACCATGTTGCATTGTGAGTAAAGAAGGGACATGTTTTTTACAAAGAATGTCTAGAAATAAGTGAGTAAAAAATACGTTTTTTAGTCATGAATCATAAATGTGTGGTGTACTTCTTGTGAATTTCCCACAAACCGACAAACCTTTAATGGAGCTTTTAAAAAAAACATTTATTGTTATTTTCACATTAATTGTGTAGAGGCATGTATTTCATTCACAAAATAGGAACAGTAAAATCAATGAGACAAGAAAAATATATGTAGTCTTTTTCTTACTTTATCAATATATACAAACACACACACACACACACACACAGACAACACACTGTAAAATATGACATTAAAAGAAAAATAGCAATAAACATGATAGAAGTTTTGATAGGCCACTGCTGCACTATGAATGTTTTAGTCAGTGTAAAATAAGTTATGTTTTCTGATCCATTTTCCCCAGAGGTTTTATGGCTTCATTTATAAAGATGAGGCAGACCAGAGTAAAGCTAATTTAAAACATGATGCACCTAGCTACGGTTGAAAACCCCCAATGTCTATCATTAAAACTCATTTTTACAGACGTTAGGTGCCTTGCTTTTCAGCATTAATCAGACAGTTATTTACACAGACAGTAAAAATCTCATGGCTGCACAGAAGCAGTTCTCCCAAGACAAACGCTACTAGAAAAAAACACTCAAGTAAGCATTACAAAATACACACGCACACTTTAATCCCAAGGCCAAACTGCCCCAAGAGGACATAGGGAAACTGTAAAACACATGAGATGTTTGAGAATAAGTGGCCGTAGATGAGCCAGGCTCCCTATAAATGACATGGAATTCATTTTTCTCTTAATGTTTCCGAGGTGAGGTTTAGAAAAAAATCTCTACGTGATCAGAGCAGAACCATAATCTCGACAGCAGCTTCATCTGCCAGTGACACTTAAGCCACCGTGAGCGTACAGAGACCATACAGTAACAAATATCCTTCAGTCATGCTTCCACAGAGTCATTAAAAATACACTTGGGCTAAAATGGTGCACGAGAGGATAAAACGTAAACATAGCGTCACTTCATCGGCTACCCTCACTGTCCCATCTGTTGTACATTCATTACAACTGTGACAACAATTACAGAGAAACGCATCATACAACAGGACTAAGCCACTCGACGTGATGGAAAGAGCTGTAAACTTGTACCTCACCAGAGTCTGGTGAAATCTAATTTGAAGGGAAGCTTGTCCAGCAGGGTCAGAGATATGTTTTGATAGACAGAGAACATGACAATCCCTCCGAAGGGATTTAGAAAGTTGCATAAAAACGACAGCTCCCTCAGAAAAGGATGTCAGTCAGTTCCTGATAACCTGGTTCCTGGTTGCCATGACTAAAAAGTACACTGTTTACTAGATCCTTGTGTTCCAGTTTGTATATTTGGTAATCAAATTATTTCTCTGGTGTTTCATATTTCTTCTTTTACAAGTTATGCGAGTCTCTCTAGTCACATCCCAGACGTTCAACACTGACATGAGTCTTACACAGGCTCAGACTTTTGTTAAGGTCACAATACTGAGCTGATTCCAACACACACACGAAGAGTAGACAGACTGAGCACAAGCTATAGTGGACGCCTCTATTTTCCAGTAGATCAGTCGGGCTTAATTCACTTTCATTCTGAATTAAATATGGATGTGTTATTATAGCTAGAATAATGTATATTAAATACATATTATGAAAATATTTTTATTCTAAAGAAAGCTGTACCTGCAAATTACACTGAAAGTGAATTGAGTCCTGAACCACATGTCTGTAAAGCACAGCAAACTCTCCAGCTGGATGAGGGCAGGTAACAGGAGTGTTGCTGCCATCTGCTGGCCGACACGGGTATTACAAGAAGATCACAACGCACCGCAGGTGGTTCAAATATAGCTCGTCTATAATATTCCACCACAACGACTGGTCAATATAATTTGGTTATGATGACATTGGCCGGCGAGGCTAGAATAAAGCTAGGATGTTGTAAACACTTCAGGTTCAGAGGTCAGAGCTCCTGACAGGTCAGCCCTTTTTTGGCAATGACTGTTAGTGTCTTAATAAAGGTTGTAGCACTAGGTTGTAGAAAAAAGGCTGTAGACATCATGGGCTATGAATCATTGATCATCACTTGACATAAATAAAGGACTGCAAGAGAACAAATGGAGAAAAGACGCTGCATGTTGCACTGTGTGAAATACAACTCCCAGGACAGACTGCCCCCATGTGAGCAGCATTACGCAACATTAGTTAGCCACAGAAACATAAAGCTGATTCATTTAGTTTCTGTTAGATATAAAAACAATAAAAGACTGCCACTTCAGCTGTTCAGCACACACATACACACACGTGTCAAATCACACAATCACCCAACATCTTACATTTGGGATGCTTCTGCACATAATTAAGCAGCACATTGTTTGATGGACATTGAGAATCTACAAAGTGCAAATGCGCCATCTTGTGCTTGGATATCCAAAACCCAGCTCCAGTCTTCCTCGCTGTGAACTGGTTTAGTCCACGGAACCATGCAGCTCTGTCATTTAGTCCAGGTTTCGGTGGATCAACGTCCCTCCCAAAGAAATGCAGATCACCAACACATTCCGACTTTTGTGAAACAAGAAAAATGAGCTGATCTCTGTCCGCTGCTTTTTAAAAACACAGGAGAAAAAAGAAAAGTTCAATACAACCACACTGCTTCAACTCGTTCCACCACTCGTCACTGCAGCTTTGTGCCTATAAAATGAGTCCTGATGCACCCAGGAAGCTTTGGCACCAAGAAGTCTCTCATTCAAATTACAAAAAGTAGCTCTGATCGCCTCCTGGACTCGTGAATTTATCATAAGTCTTAATAAATGCTCCACATGTCCATAAAAAATATAAACAGGATAATGACATATGAATACAGCTAGATGTGAGACAGCGAGTGTGTGTGTGTGCGTGTGTGTGCGTGATGGTTGGAAAGGAAACAAGCTTGTATCATATGTCCTGTGGGGTCTGTGAGATTTGCTTATGACACTGCATGCAAAGAAATGCCAATGCCATAGATGCATCAACGTTCCATGGTGTGCTGAATGGGTTTGTGGGGATGGGGTTGCACTGTTGCCCTGTTGCCAGGGTGACAAACTTAAGGCATTTTATGACGGAGGAGTTTCTCCTGTGGCAAAGAGGGAAACAAAAAACACCATTAGGTACATTTCTGGCGATTACCTTCAAATGTTACATCATTTCCTAAACACGACGTGTCGTGAAAAACATCTGATGAAGTCCGATCAAATGTGCTCAAACGTACAGACTCACTCGTGTTTACCTGGTTAGGACTCGCTCTCCATGGAGATGGAAATGGTTTCACTTTCAGCTGCAAACGCAAACAGAGAACGTGATAAGGTCGACAGGCTGCAAACGCCGGAGCTGTAAATGTTCACTTTGTCCGAGTGAGCTCACCTGACTTAAGGGTGTTGTTAGCCAGATGGTCTTCGATGTTGTTGGCGTGCTGGTCATTGTTCAGGAGGCGATTCTGCGAGTCGCTCAGCGGGCTCACTGGGATCTCGGCAGCACTGGAAATGTGCCCAATAAATAAAAAGAAAATGAGCTGCGAATCCATAACTCTTTTCAGGACATAAATCCTTTTCAGAGCCTCATGCCAAATTTTATGACATTATATTTACTGCACTCAGACTGAGCACCTTTTATTGGGTTCTGGGTGCAGGGTCACTGTGGCCTGCTCCGCATCTGCATTGACCAGCCGCGTAGGGAACGTCAGACCATCGCCCTGACTGCAGGACAAGAGGAAATTCAAGATGAAGTGCAGTTATTCAGAGTATCTCAGACTTCCACATCAACTTTAGCTTGAAACAAACATTTCGCAGAAAGAGACCTCCTCTTGTCCCTTACCTAGTGAAGACAGGTAGCAGCCAGTACTTCTTCTGGTCTCCAAAGACCTGAGCAATATTCTTCCGGAAACTCAGAGAGAAGCCGTTCTTATCAGAGCCCGTCCTAAAGACTGGTGCTCTGAATGCCTCTGTAGACCGGGACATGGACAAACGACAATGACAGAGAAGACGGATTATTAAACAAACAATAACTAGAGGACGAACCTGAGTGTTTGTTGCACTTCCAGATGTTTTTTAACTTAATCATTTCTGTTAATGTTTGGTGTGAAAATGCACATATAGAACAATGTTTTTCCATTTAGAGCAGTTTAAATAATACTGCTGAATGTTTGCCTGTTACCTATAGTGGACCTGTTCTTCCCTACAAGCCACAGGTGGTAGCTGAACAGGGACAGAATACTGATGCAGAACATGGCCGCCACAAAGAAAAGAAACAACACGTGGAATTTGGCCTGAGTGTCTGGCAGCTCATTCTGGGGAAAGATAGAAGAAGAGGAGAGCACCAAGGGAATCAATTACAAATTCACTTTGAAAGTGAAAAAAAGAAGAGGAAGAAGAATAGAGAGATAAGAAGAGCGCCATGTGAACCAGGTCAGTGCATGCACATCACGACAACAACCATGCCAACGATGGAGAGGCGCTGCAACACTAAAGGCTTTGGAGGACGGCTCGGTTACCTTTGGGCAGTTCTCTGCCGATTTTCTCCGGCAAAGCTTTAGTACAAACAGAAACAACACTGGTTAGCAAAACCAGGAGAGGACAAGCGGGAGGGCAGGGAGAGCACTTAGAAATCTGGAGGCAAAGTCAAGACCCAGCTGAGTGACGGAGAGAGGAAACAGGGTGAATGTGGCCAGAATAAAGGAAACAAAGGGATAAAAAGACAGAAAGGGAAAAAAGTGGAACGGCGTTTGTGGCCACGAGTGGTGTGACTGATGGTTCCGATAGCGGGGAGAGAAAGAGACAGAAAAGAAAGAGATCCGAGGACAATGACCCAGTGTGTGAGCACTTCTAACAGAAGGGGAAACAGAGTGGGGTCAGAGGGTGAAGGCTGAGCGAGGACAGAGGAAAACAGAGGAGCAGCACAGCTCGGCTCAGCACAGGAGAGGTCAGCACCATGCACAACCAACGCAGAGGATGCTCATCGAATCCGCATCCTCCGCTAGCATCACACAGACACACATTCATCACGGCAGACCTGCTCCGCTGTCTGCCGTGATGAATGTGGTGATCTACGCCTAGCCGTCAGTACTCACTGTCCAGAACTTTATGAAATACTGCAGCACGGTGGCCGCAATGAATAAACAATACACCAGCGAGTAGGCCAGGAAGAGGATGAAAAACTTGTAGTTGGAGAATCCCACACAATTGTTCACCCTGCAGGTACACAAACACAGAAAGGTCACGTGTGACGCGAGTAGTTGCTGGCAATCCTAACTTTACCAACGCAGAGGCTTTGTGTTGCTCTGCTGCTTTTAAGGCTGCAAACAGTCCAACGCTTCCACGAGGATTTCATGTTTTTGTATATAAATAAATAAATAGATTATATATAAATATCATTGGCAACTGTGTCTTCGTTTATTCTGGCTAGTTCCTAAAACCAGTTCTTTGCTCTCACAGTCTGAAATGCTGCTAGTTATCAAAAATCACACAAGAAGCAGGAGAAAGTAGGACTATGGTGCCGTATGTGCAGTGCATCTTTTTTTTAGTGTGTGTCATACCAGGGGCAGTGGTGGTCCATCTTCAGCACACACCTGGAAATGTGGAAGAGATAATGGATTAAAAAAAAATCGATTAAGAACGATTAGTGACGAAAGGTTTGCAGGCAATAAGCATGATGGTCTTACATGTCGCATGCAGAGCAGTGATGACACCGGTCTGGCTTGATAACTTGACACCGATCACAGTAACGGATTGCTGCATCGTGTCGACACAACGGCGACTTGTTAAAATTAGCCAGATAGCTCCAACACAAAAGTGCAAACAGGCTTTAACACAAACAATTTCACATGGACAGTGGAACATACCTCCGGCTCCCGTGCGGGTGTACAGAGGCAGACTGGTGGCAGCTCTCCACAGGATCTCTTGCTGGGACTCTGGCCTCTCTTCCTTCTCATAACGCTCCTTTTCAGCCTTGGGCAGACAGAACTGGAGCAAAAAGAGCAGCACACATTGATTTATTTATAAAGATGAAGATATTAACCAAATTGACTTTAGGGCTCGTTGCGGGGACGTGGTACCTCTTTGGAAGGGTTTGCAGGCTTGGTGAAGATGGTCTTCCAGTAGGACCATACAAACATGATGAAAGAGAGGTGGAAGAAGATCAGGTAGACAACTGGAGGGGGAAAAAAAGGGTTTAAAGTCATCTGACATGTGCTTTTACATCCAGCAAATTACCACTAGCACCATAGAAAATACTTGGAAATGTACTTCACAAAAATAAAATGACTGTGCACTAGTAAATCTAATCGATTACAATATTGTGGGACGGTGATTTACTCCATTATTTAATGCTAAAAGTGAAATTGTCATTTATTCAGTATTCTTTACAAAATAAATTGCATATTTCACTTTTTCTTGATTTTAATGTCGATGATCAGGCTCACAGCTCATGAAAAACAAAAATCCATATTAGAATATTTCCTAAGATAAATCAGGAGTATCAACTTCTGCAAAGTATGTTCATTTCTTCATTCTATAAATGGTAATAATAATAATGGTATAAATGGTCTACACTTTTCTAACTAGACTGGTACTCAAAGCACTTTACACTGCTTCTCATTCACCCATTCCCACACACACTCACACACCGATGGCAGAGCTGCTATGCAGCTGACCTGACACACACGGGGGCAACTTCGGGTTCAGTGTCTTGCCCAAGGACACTTGGACATATGACTGAAGGAGGTGGGGAATCGAACCACCAATCTTTCGAATGGCCGGCGACTGCTCTACCTTCTAAACACTTGATACAACCCTTCAACATGAATCGCAGCATCGACGCAGCGCGGTATGGAGGTGGTCTGTCTGTGTGCTGGAGAAGAAACGGCATCGCTATAAAGCTCGTTATCAGTAGGAAGCATTGGTTGACTTCAGATTTATTAAAACACAGTGGACCAACCAGGCAAACTTCATACAGAACTATTTTCCTCCAGATTCTGGGACATTGATTTCCAAATAAAATGCTAAATCTACTTTCCACTGAGCAACGGTCCAGGTAAGACTTAGTCAGGCTGCATTTATACTTCATAAGTAGACATTTACTCAAAATCGGAATATTTGAGATACTGGATGTTTGACGTTCATGAGCTGTGAGCTTTAATTACCAGAATTTAAACAAAAGAGTATATTTTACTTTATGTATCATCAATATCTGAGGGTTTCTCCTTTTGACTCAATTAAAATACATCTTCTTAAAACATATTATTACAATATTCTATGGCACCAACTATCTACATAATAAATTAATCAGAGAGGAAGGCTAATGCTGAACAAGGAGGAAATGATCTGCTTCAACATCAGCACTTTGAGAGGGAGCGCATTTGCTCTGCCAGCTTTTTTCAGCTAAGTCTACAGAGCATATTTCACAGGACCAAACAGAGATTATCCCAAGAAAGTAGAAAACTGGCTCAGTTCAGTAAACCTTCTTTCTAAATGTATTAAATAAGCACCGTTCTGATTCCCAGTGGTACTTACTCTTCTCTCCAATACTACTGATGGTCACTGCAAAGAGACAAAAGGGTACAACGTTAGTCTGGTAACGGAGCAGCCACCACGTGTTTAAACATTTTATTCAACTGCTGTGTATTAGGTCAAGAATAGCCTTTAACATTGACATTTTGGGGCAACGTGAATGTCTAAAGACAACTGAACAAACTCTGTCAAAATGTGCTTGAAAACTTCTGAACTATGGAGGTGTCACCTAGAAAACACTGTGCGCTTTCCCAGATGCTTTGAACGGCTGAAGAGGTTTTATAAATAGAAAATGTGAGAAATTGAAATCACTGCCGATGCTGTAAATCTGTCAAGTGGCTTTCACACAGGTTTAGCAGAGCTCTGCTTTGAGCACTCACAATAACGACCAGCTAACACCAGTCTAGTTTGAGCAGTGTCGCATTAAAACGGGATGTTTCACACCATGTTTCACAGTGATCTAAGGCAAACATTAAAAACAGCAACCAACGTGACTCACAGGTAAAAACAGATGAGATCAGGTTTAGCTAACTGACTTAGTTTTATTTTACCTGACACGGTACACATTTTAGGCCATTGACAGCAGTGTAGTTGGAGGAAAACCTAGTTGTGTTTACGGCTGGTGAGATAGTGTTTAGTTAGCGTTTTAATTCTCCATCCACACTCTATTCAGCTCAACACAAAACCACCGGCGCCGGTACAAACAACACCTGTAAAGTTTTTTTCAAACAAAACCCATTTCCCCTCAAAATAAGATCGAGCCAAAGCCACCAGATGATTAGCTGTATCTAGATTTGAACGGGCTTGCCAACACCATTGTCGAGCTGCAATCCATTTACTTCCTGCTGGCCAACAGCAGCTGTGTGTGTGTGTGTGTGTGTGTGTGTGTGTGTGTGTGTGTGTGTGTGTGTGTGTGTGCGCGCGAGGACAACACAACACCAACACGAGCGATTAAACACTTTAAAGAGCCAACACACGGCGGCAGGACGAACACTCACATATACAAAGCTCCACCACGTAGGCATAATACGACCAGCACACGACCAGCGCGATGAAAATCACAGGTATCCACGCCAAACCCCGTTGACAGCATCTCAGTACGTGTGTGGGCGCCATCTTTCTTCCTCCACTGGGAAAGGGAGTGCCTGCCGACCAGAGCCGTAGAGAGAGGAGGGTTGCGACAGCGCGGGGTCCAGAACCATAGCGCGTCACGTGACACGCGCAGCCAACCGGAGGGGCTGAATGTTTTTTATGGAGAAAAGCTAAATATCTATATATTTCATGATATTTATTTTTGTTGACTTATACAGCCTAAATCAAAGGCAGAATGTTGTAAAAAAAATTGTTTATATTTTCTATAATATTACATTTCCATTTAAAACATATATATATATATATATATATATAACATGTTGCTATAAATACTGCAGTCACCGAGCTCCTTTTACATTAAGTTACATTACAGTATGTACGCCTACGTCATATGACTGGGAGAGCAATAATCGGGACAATGCCTTCATTCAGCTGCTGTTTCAGTACAGGCGCAAAAGCATAACTTGGTATCTCAAGACAGTGTCACAGGATCTGTATCTGTTTTGACATGTTATTGATAGAAATGTAACAGATAATCATAATCCTTGATAATTTCAACATGTTAGCTCAAATTGACTGTGTTGAAAACACTGCAACAGTGCAAAAGCTGCTAGCTCCCATTGTTTGTAACAGTTTGAAGTCTCCATGGTCCCTTAAAAAAACAAGCAAATAAAAATTGTCCTGTTAGAGTCAACAAAGATGACCTCACTTTTTTCCTAAAATCCAGTGTGGTGCAATGTAATGTGATGTAACCGGATCAAAAAGCAGGACTTGCGGTCTTTTTATGAAAATACAATCTATTGTTTGATGTGAATTATTTTTTAATTGTATTGATTGATATTCAGTGCAGTAAGGCATGGTCATTGCTATTTACATCTTTTTACACTCAGTAAGTCTGATGGACTCATTTTTAACATATAGCATTTTAAATGTTTTTGTTTGCAGCTGCTATTTTTTTGTTTAAAACTTTTAAACTTTATGAATGCAGTGTAGAGCGGCATGCTATCTGCTGTCTTTTATGTTGTTCACTGTGCATGCTAATTGCCCACCTAAAAGATTATTTGATTGCAAATATTTATCTGAAGAGTTAATGTAATACATTTTTTTCTTAATAATTTATTTAGCCAAGTGTGAGCCTGCTGTTACTTTTCTAATGGACAAGAACTATTTTATTGCTGCGTCTGGGGGACACCGTACAACAGGGTGTAATAATATTTTTGAAAACGTGTAGAAAATTATCCTTTAATCTACTGAACTAGATTATATTGCAGTTTGCATGTATCAGTTAACATTTTTACTTTATGATTTAAATTTGCTCTCCACTCGCTGGAAAAAGGAACTCCTTTTTTGTTTAATAAAGTTTTGACCGAAAATTACAAAGTCAATTAACAATTTTTAACAATTTGAAAAAATACTTTTTGGCTAGAGACATCAACTTTAACCATTTAATGGGTGTTTTGTAATGTTTGGTGTAATGGGGGACATATATTTCATGAAGCAGGAGCTGACGCGCATTCCCGCAACAGGAAGAAATCTGCGGGCCAAAGTGCACAGGGAAGCCATAAGACCTGGCACGAAGCTAGTCCGTGGCCGTGTGCTTTTTGTCCATTCATCAGTAAGTCGAGGTGGGATAAAAGCTGTGACACACGAGACTTAACCCTGGAAACGAGAATAATGGGCCCCATGGACGTTGAAAGGTATCTTTCGCGCATCGGGTTCGTGGCTCCAGCCGTGTCCACCTTGGACGCGCTGCGCTCGCTGCACACGTGTCACCTGCTGTCGGTGCCGTTTGAGGACCTGACCATACACAGCGGCGGACAAGTCCAACTCCAGCTGCCTCTTCTGTACGACAAGATAGTGAAGCAGCGCCGCGGCGGCTTCTGCTTTGAGAACAACGGGCTCTTCTCCTGGCTCCTGACCCAACTGGGTTTCCAGGTCACTCTGCTCGCTGCGCAGGTCAAGAGTACGCTCACGGGATACTACGGGCCACCCTTTGACCACATGACACTAATTGTGAGCCTTGAGGGCCAGCGGTGGCTGTGTGACGTCGGGTTCGGCGTCCCGGCCTTCAGCGTCCCCCTTTCCCTGGAGACCAGTGCGCCCCAGGAGCAGGGCCACCGAGTGTACCGTGTGAGAGAGGGTACAGGAATGGGCTTCCTGGAATGGCAAAAAGAGGAGAATAGAGGTGCAGACGGAGACTGGACAGAGATCTACAAGTTCACATATGAACCCAGGTGCCTGGAGGACTTCACCGAGATGTGCCAGTACCACCAGAGATCCCCATGCTCCGTCTTCTTCTGCAAGTCTCTCTGCACGGTTTTAAAACCATATGGGAGACTCACCTACATTGGACGCAAACTGGTCACCATCACGTTTCCCTCCGTGGAAACACAGGGAATGTGTGTAACCACAACCAGGGAGCTTACGGAGGACGAGATTGGTGGTATTTTAGAGGAGGAATTTGGAATCGTGTTGAAATCTCCACTCATAGTAAAGGATGAGGCTATAACACCACCCCCTGTTATGTACTGACCACACTACCTTCAACAATACTGTAATCACACCAATGCATGTTTTTCTCTGACTGCAGAGTTTGATTGAAAGGATTTGTTGTATGTGGACGTCACATTATGGGTTGTTGAGACCAAAATAAAGAATTTTGCTCTACAAGGTGCATATATTTACGTACGAGGACAATATACTGACAAACATCTTCCATCAGCTGTTAGCAGCACTTCAAATGAGCCATTTCTCAAAGGGGCACAGTTTTTCTTTCTCATTGTTTTTGTACTTGGGACAAATGTTGAGTTTTGCACATCATTACTCAAATGTGACTTTATAGTTTAAAACAATTGTTATATGTGAACATATTTTTTTCTCAGACTACGTAAAATAAAAAGATAATTCTTACATCCATCAGGTCACAATTAGAGCAATGAGAAAATAAAAATGTGTGCCCTGAAAGAGTTCGGGTCTTAAAGCAGGTATATACATCCAATCCATCCATAACAATCCACAACTACATATAGATTTGTATTGAGAAGACATGAAGCAGAAAACTAAATTGTCAGTTTGATTTAATAAATTATACATAAACTTTTAAGATGTACAATGGTCATTGCATTAATCCATATGTCTCTTATTTTTTAAGACAACGTCTGCGCTCCAAGTATTTACACATGTACAATTATCAGGCAGTACTTTACAAAGCAAGGCGTGAATGACAATGCAGATGCTGAGCTTCAAATAAAACCTCCAACTGTCCTGTGTTTCTACTCCGTCCGAGGGGATCACTCAGCTGTCCCTTGATTATAATACATTTTCCCATCGCACCTTTAATGGGCGCGTAAGGGAATTCAAGAAATGAAATGACTTTCATCAAATTCACCAAGTTCCACAGGAAATTCAAAAGGATTATGGTCCGAGGACTACGTTGAAATCAAAAATGGTGGGGTGCTGGGTTGTCGGTGTACAAGAGTTACTGGTGCAAAAATGGACACAAAAATCTACTCTGCTTCAGGGTTGGTGGGGGGGGCAGGGCTTGCTCTTCCAGCTTTCCGTTCATAGTTGACAAGTCTCTGGCCGACCAGGTACCTGCAAACATATGGTCACAAGATTATGGATTCATATTGTTAAATATAACTTTGCAGAACTCTGTGTCTAAGACTATATTTATGATATAGAACAACGTTGAGTTCATTCATGGCCAATATTCAAAAACTAATTAATGCTGGTTTTATCTGATCAAATAATGTACTATCAGCTTTCTTTTCATTTGTTAAACTGATGTTAATCCTGCTGTTTTGTGTGCAATACTTTTCTTCCTGGAAATTATCCACAGTCCTTCACAGTGTTATCAGTCACTGAAACACCAGTTTCCACTGATTACTTAATGCTGATCACAACAAATTGGTAACTCCACCCCTAAAAATGTATCCTTTTCAACAGATAAAAAACCCTTACTTGTCATTCTTGATGTGTTCATAAAGTCGCTTAAACTGCCTGATCTGGAAGGACAGGATGCCGATGAGTGAAGCCACCATTAGGAGGAATGGGTAGATTCTCCTCTGCATTAGAATCTCCATCTCTGGAGTCACTCCTATGGAAAGCAACACATTTTATTGTAAGAAGTCCTATTATTGAGCAGAGTACTAACCACCCAACAACGAACATTTCATTCTACAATCTTACAGCGCTGTGAAAAAACTATTTGACCTCCCGTTATTTTTTTTGGTCAACAGTGGTTTTTGCCTTTCTCATCTTTCTCGCTTTATGCAACCGTTAAGCTGCTCCACTGTGTCAGACACTTTCTATTTAAGTGATGTGACACCGACACGCAGACACTCACCTACAGCGGGCACCACACCAGCAGCTATCACATACGGCAGACACAAAGACAGCAGCAGGACCGAGATGACTGGAGCGGCCAGTTTGCGTATGATGAACTGGAGATCAATGTTGCGAATGCCATTTGCATAGACCTGAGAAAGGTTATGGTTATTAGAGCTTACAGCTAATTAATAAGTAACTCATTTCTATTAAAAAAAGCAAAAAAACAGAATCTGTGTACAATCTGGATCAAGGAGTAGCGCGACAATGGAGCTTAATGTTATCTAACTGAAGTACAGACATAACACCCAACATTTCATACTATACAATATATACACTTTTAACTGGTCTAAATCCTCGCCATAGATAGACCCACCTGCTCAATAACAGTCTTTAGCCACCACTGAGGGCCCATGAGAGTGATGGCAGCAATGATTTTGGCATGAAGCACTCCAAGAGCCCAGTCCTGTTGACAGAAGTGGATGAATGTCGTTACATTTTTTGGGACAGTTCTAACATCCCGCTGGTAAACGTGACCAAAAAACATTCATACACACAATCATACCTGCCAGGGGTAGAAGAGGGGTGTTTGGTCCAGGGGTACCCTGAGTGGAGCCACAATGACCAGTTCAAACAGCAGGCCCAGAAGCAACGGTATGACTCCAGCGACCAACAGAGCTACAACCACCGTCTTCAGGATCTACACAAAGAGATCATTCATATGTATGGAGTATTTAAACATGGCCATTCAACCAATTAAGGGAGGAAATATTAGTCCGATATTTTTTTTCGTGGAACAAAGAGCTGCTGCATCACCAGAGATCACTGTCCTAACACTGCTGCCCGCCACACAGACATTTAACCACTTACCAAAGTCCTTCTCTAGACAATCTATTTGCTGGAGAGACTAAGTCAATACATCCCAGTGCTGCAGATACAGTGGAGACTGCTCACTGACACTCACCATGAACGTCCACTCCTGGACTTTGCGTAGGATGACAGTGCGGCCTTGAGGCATCCAGGCCAGCAGCACAGTGATTCCCCGGATAGACAGCCAGCAAACATACAGGCCACACGCTGCCGTGTACAGCTCATGGATTTTTGAGTTTCCAGTCCAGAAGGACATCAGCCAGCGGCCAGTGAACACTGAAACACGTGACAAACACACTGTTCATAACCACTGTAATTAACCTCACCTCTACAGCGATCCTCAGGTCTGATGTGTGAAAAACGTGAATTACCTGGTAAGGTTAGACACAATAGACTGGCTAAGAGCAGGGTGATGCACATGAAAGCAATCAGCAACACAATCTGAAGAAAACAGGACAGATGTTTTAGAACAGGAGTGAATGAGAAGTAATCCATTTGTCAGTTCAAGTTTCTAAGTTATATAAATCTTCACATTATTTTATCTATATCTATATGCAAGGATGAATAGCGCCAAAGGAAAAAAGACAAAAACATCACTGGAAATTCAGGGGAAATGTTCAGAACAGGGGACTGTCTCACCCTGAACGGGAAGCGAAGTGGTCGGTGATAGGGCTGGAACCCCACTGGTCCCCCTTGTTGCAGGATGGCCTGGTGGGCTGCATGCAGTCCTTCGCCAACAGCTGGGGGAGGGTTGTTATTGTTGTTGTGACCAGGGGCGGGGTTGTTATTGTTGTTGTTCACAGGTTGGTTGGCATCGTTGTCTTCCTGCTCTCCGAGGAGGTAGGAGTGGAGGTCTCTGTGTGTGTGAGTGAGTAGTTACAGACTGCCAACATGTGTAAACATATTACACTTGATGAGTAAAGTGCGTTCAAACCCGACTTACAATAAATATCCAGCACTGACTGTCCAGGCTCTGACCAAGCCTTTGAGCCATTGGCGAGTGTGTCCCTGCTCCAGCAGAGCTGGCAGCACAACCTGAAGTAACAATAGCTCCAAGGACAGCTCACTGACGGGGGCATCACTGATGGGAGACAGAGTGAACATAACAATATATTATAAAAGTGCATAAACATCAGAGGATCGGTTTTCTCTTTGGCTACTATAGATGCAAAGGTTTGAGTAACTACAACCCCTGTTTAGATCAGTCACTTCCTCTTTAGTTTCAGATGTACTCAAACGATGTGTTGCGGCTATCCGGCCTAAAGCGGAAGTGGCTGAAGTGGTTCTTTCAGGTTGACAAAGCAACAGCCTGCACACAGTTTACTGTTAGGAGACCTGTCATTCTGTAATGTGTGTCGGTTACCTGTAGAGCATCACATTGTATGGGAGGAAGGTGGGCAGCAGTAGTTTAATCAGCCTGATGGGCAACCACAGCATGAGCAGCACGATCGAGCCGAACACCACCACAGACAGAATGAACCGTCGCAGGTGTCTGTAGATGGGCAGGTGAATCATCTCCTGCACTGGGTTAAAATCGGGGTCGTTGAGGTTTCTCAGAAACCACAGTACTCCGGGCCTCAGCACCTGACGGACAAATGACAAAGACTCACAGGAAACTAACGCCGCATACTAGAGACGTATGTAAAGATGTTACCTTTTATCAGCCTACCTCTCTCAGAAGAAGGATAAAAGAAGCGAAGTAGAAGACATAAACCATTCCCACAAGCCAGTGCAGGAACATGGTGGTTCCAGGGGCTGATTTGAAACTCAACTCTCTGTCTTTCAGTGATGCATCAAACATCTCCTGCAGGGTGAGATCATCCAAAGATGACACTTAAATAGTATTTTTGACTTGATGATTTTTACAATCTCCCTCATTCAGCCATCTGCACTCCTTTTCACAAAGGGACCTTACTTTACTTTACTTTGCTTGGCAGACGCTTTTATCCAAAGTGACTTACAGGGAGCTAGTGCTGGGTGTCTGGCTCAGAGACACACCTGGTAGGGGATGGACTAGGAGTCAAACAGGGTTCGAACCCACAACCTTCTGCATCCCAGTCTGACGCTTAACCCATTGAGCTACCAGGCCCTTGATATCACTGCAACTTTTATGCCAATCAAATAAATGTATAATGGTGTTATTGTGGAAAATAACACCAGATATACTAGATGGTGAAAATGTGCACATAAAGAGGTGGAAAGGGAAATTCCTGACACTGTGCCAGCTGATTGACATGTGCTCCTCCAGCCCTCATGTGCCTTTTTGTCTTTGTTCTTCCCTCAGTTTGACCACTCCCCTCTCTCTCCACTCTCGCCCTCATTATTTCCAGCTGCGCCTCGTTTCCAATCCGTCCTCTCCCCGTATAAGCCCCTGCACTTTCTCCTCTGCGTCGTCAGTTCATACTCGTCATGCTCCCCGTCACTGCGCTCCTCTCCGCTCGTCTAAGTTGGTTTTAGGTTATGGTATTTTCTCCCCCCCCCCCTCTTGGTTCTCTCTATCCCTCTGCTTCCATTTAACCTCCCGGTCTGTCTTTATTCTCAGTATTGCCGTGCTTCAGAGTGACTTTCTGTTTCATACCTTTTTCTGTGTGTTAATTTATAATAAAGTTCCTTTGTTTGAACTCTCTCGTCTCTGGTTTGCATTTGGGTCCTCCGTTTCGTACGTGTTTTTTACACAGAGACTCACAACCAAGAAATGGCCACAAAACTGCAATTAGTGACGGACAGATGAAACCTGGTGAAGCTTTGAAGCCTCGCAGCCAATTGGTTCGCAAAATGGTTCATTTCTCGAGGCCTCATTTCTGGCTTCATGTGCTCACAAACCCCTGCTGGTCAAAGACAGTAAGGCGGGACGATGTTTTCCTGTTCTTGTCTTCTCTTTGTCACAGTATGGCATGGGAATAAAAAGTGCCAGAGAACTAAGTGTTGTCTTGTGTGTCAAGCTATCGTGACATTAGTTTAGAAACTACACACAAAACTAAACAGAAAAATTCCACTAAATATTCATGTGTGTCTTTCAGACCCACACCATACAACTTGCGGGGAAACTCCATTGCATTTCATTACCCTATATACTCGACGGCGCGCCAAACCGAACCACTCGCATGACGTCCCACAAACGAGGCTTTATACGTCATTGAAACAAGCCTCAATACACGCTTCGCAAAAATTACTTAATTTACTTGGCTTTATCCAAAGCGACTTGCTGGGTGTCTGGCTCAGGGACACACCTGGTAGGGGATGGACTAGGAGTCAGACGGTGTGTCGAACCTGCGACCTTCTGCTTCCCACTCTGACGCTTAATCCATTGAGCTACCAGGCCAATGGGTTAGACGCATACTCCGAAGCTTGTGTCTTGTTAAATGTCACCATAAGAGCTATGTTATAAACGCTGCTGCAGACTGAGCTTCAGCACCACCAGTTTAACAAATCAACACATCCATCCACTGAGACTATTAATGGAAAATAGGATTTTTGATGGCAGTCACAAACACAGTGATAATTCAAGGAAAAAATTCAATATTCTACAGTATATAACAAAGAAATTTAAAGTCACCCCCTTTCTTTCAAAGGGAGCCAGAGCTATCAAAAACAATAACGGTGTGTGTCAGTGTGCCATACTTACTAAAGAGCAGATATCGAGCCACCAGCCACAAATAAGTGGAAACACACCAATCTCTACAACAACCAGCAGAGAGACCTGGAGACAAAGACTTCTGAGTTACTGTTTGCACCTCATGTAAATAAAGAAATAACAGATAAAATGCGTTCATGTACTGAATGAGTTAGTGTATGAAACAATATCATACTGTCACTCTTTGTGGTTCTATTAATGCACACACCTTTAAAATATTCCATTATATGAAATCATATCCATCCCTGACTTCATGTGTTTGACTGTAAATAAAATCTAAGCCTGTGTTATGTTCAGGTAATAAACCTGAGTTACACAAACCCGGAATATGTTACCTTGACAACAATGTAGCAGACACCCAGGAGACGTCTCGAACGCTGGAACCTGACCAAAGCAGCCAGTCCCTGCGACAGCTATTAAGGATAAACAGTGGGACCACACACACACTCAAACCTGCACACCTAAAAGAATTAATCCAACATGTTGGATCAGGCACTGTAATATTATAAGACTAAAGCCAACAGAATGTGTCTGACATTTCCATGAAATACAGAGGACTCATGTCATGAAAGGATACGTGACAGAGAATGAGCGTCATGGCCAAAAGTACGTATCCAACAATAGTTGTGACCAAGCCCTCAAAGTGTGAGGCTTGAACCTGAGGAAAAACAAATCAATAGTCAAAAAATATCAAATGTATAGTTCGTGAGAGAATTTATTCGTTGCATTGTAAAGTAGTTTTCTTACATATTCCTCAAAGCCAAGACCGACAACAGAGAAGTGCCCAATGTGGTAGGGACAAAATGCTGAATAAACAGAAAAAATGTTTCACTGCAGTATCTAAACACCATTATTAATATTACAAAACAGACAGGAAGTAAGTCTGTGTGTGACATAATGATCAGGATCATATCACTGTACAGTGAATCTTTATTCCTGATTATTCTACTCACCAAACACTAGAATGAAAAGTGTGTTTAGAGACACGACCCAAAACACATGTTCCTACAAGGCAAAGACACATCAGTCATCATCTGGTAAAACGTCATCCATAGTGGAGAAAGAATGAAATATAATCTAATTATGACTTTAAATATTTACCAAAAATACCAGCGAACCGTCCAGGCCAAGCATCTGAAAGGGAAAGGAAAGAAAAGTGTTTTGCGTAAACACATGGCAGAACTAGCAACATCTCCTGTGAGGTTTTGTAAATTGCTTGCTCATGATAAGTAAAGTTACCCTTTCCCAGGTCAGCTCCTCAGCTGCTCGGTCCCACTCCAACACATTCCAGTTCATGTCATCTACAGACGAAGAGATCAATTTGAAAACTCAAAGAACACTGGACTAACTTCATGTAAAGAAGTATCTGCATAAAATTATAATTACTATTTTTAGTGGGCTTTTAGCACAAAGACAGAAAAGTTATTTTAACCAATACTGTTTCTGTTACTGATGCTGTTCTGGAAAAACTGTGATTGCACTCTGTGTAAAACTGGCTATTGCAATGGTCTATCATTGTTTTCATATAGCTGTAATGACATCGCACATCTAGAATAATGTACAATACAATCAAAATTCTTTATCAGCTGTTGTTCACAAGGCCACCACAAATTCATTCCAGTAACGGCAGGAAAACAACTGTCAAATAAGATTTACAGGTAGAAAATGACACATTGCTATATCACATTCAAATTAATTGCAATGCCCTTGCACGCCGTTATCAAATGAGACCATTCTGAGTCCTAATATATATTAAATTTAACTGGTAAAAACTTGCTTGACAAGCCCTCACAAAATAACTTTAACAGGAAACACTCTTAGCATGCTAATTTACATCAAAACCAAACTAAATATGCATCCTAACCTTGTCCTCCATTGTTGGGGTCAGCGTCCTCAGCAGCTGCCCCCTCCTCTTCCTCTAGCTCTGCATCATCGCCTTGGTCTGGGGGGGCATCGGGAGGCTCGGGTTCAGCTTCATTATGGGCTGGAGGATCAGCAGGGGCTGGCTGGGCTGCGGGGGGTTCATCAGCTGGTCCCTGACCTGCAGCTTGTGCCTGAACGAATGCACAGGATTCAGACTTTAATTCAGAGAGATGACAGCGAGGGGGGTGTGCGATAAAGATTGGATGCCAACAGCGGACACTACTGAGGTGCTGTATGGGTTACGGTATTTTCCCTTTTAGGTTTTAAAAAAAAAAAAAGGACTTGGCCTCTCTGGTAATTATCAAGCAATGCACCTCATTGGCTTGTCCAGCCGCATTGGGTGGTGGAGGTTGGTGCTGTTCTAACCACTGTGGAGCGCCACCATGGACTATCTGTTCTCTGAGCCACACCAGGCTGATGAATGCACACAAGGTGCAGGTGACCACGAAACAGCCCTGTAGACAATCCGCAAGCAGATTCTCACTGAAGGAACAAACAGAAAAGCACATATTGTAAATAAACAAACAGAAACACTAGTAAGCTAAAGGAAAACCATGAGAATAACCAAGTAGATGGTCACTCACGTAGAGAGCATGTCCAAAGGCAGTGTCAAAAGTGAGCTCACAGAGCCTGTAAACAGACACTTGTAGATGCGACCTGAAAAACAGAGACCAGATATATAAATTAGTGTCAATCGGCACATAGTAAACCATATTTAAACCCAATCAACTTATGTATATGTGAGAATTAAATAGAGCAACACCAGAGTAGAGAAGGGGATTAACATATACTGGAGCAAACACGATATCGACGATTATGTAACATCACACTAAAGCTGTAATTCTCTCGACCGTATTAAACATAAAGATGAGCACATATGTGAAGCTAGCGTTATTGTCTCATCATTAATAACTGAAGCACGTGGTCCAGACAGAGAAATTGTGGACTGACACTTAAGTATATATATTAAACCATAAAGTGTAATCCAGTAGTCGGGGGTGGAACTCTGGGACCTTCATCATATAGTAAATGTCTGCATTTGCATCTGTGATTTTACTACTTACATGCAGTGAGAGGAACCACCCCGAGCCATGCAAAGGCCACCAGTGTGTAATGGAACCAGTAGCGGATGGCCGTGCCCACGCTGGTCAGCAGGCCAGCACAAATGTCCTGTATGGGCAGTCGTGAGGGCATGTCTGGGGAGTAGACTTAAGCAGAAGGAGAGAGACGCATTCAAATAATCTTTCGTGTACATCTTTATTTGTATTATTGCAAATTCTTTGTAACTTGTATTAACAAAGACACAATTAAGCGAGAACAACGTGGCTACTTGTGGAAACATAAAGCATTTTAATATGTCAAAATGGATCATCTATCAGTGTCACAGCAACTTACTTGGTGTGAAAGCAAATCTGTGCTTGCATAATTCACAGTACTCCTTCTTGCTATGCTTCAGCCACTGGACCAAGCTGTAGAGCAACATTTAGAAAATCAAGAACAGTACTGTATAATTCAAATACATTAGACTGTAACTGTACTATTCTAAACTTGTGTTTACTGATATGGGTTCAGCGAGAGGTTCAACGTTTACCACAGAACAATCTAGTACTGGACTTAGCTTCTACCTTTATATTGACACCTAATGGACTCGCGACCCTCACATGCAGGACAAATGAGAAGTCAGTACAATGTTCACAATGCAGGGGCGGGTATTGTTTCACCATACCAATACCACATCTATGGCCAGTAGTGTCTAGGGTACTGTAAAAACCAGAATCTGATAGCGGTCAAACCTGTTCTGCATCCTTTTCATGATTCTTCTCCTGTATTTATTATGATGTTATGAAAACAGAAACAAGTTATCAAATTTCTTAACTTACTTGAAATAACAAAACATAATCTCTGTTTTACGGAATACCACCAATATTCTCATCGAGTGAATAGATACTGAATAGACTGCGATCGGAACGTGTCTTTTGGCTGCACCTTTTGAAATCACTCTACCTATTTAATTTTGCAAGGATTTTATGGCTTTCCTGAACCACCCTTCCCACTTATTTGGGCTTGGGACCAGCACTAGGGAGGGACCAGGATGCAAACCACCAACCCCGGGGATCTTAGACAGTTGTCCACTATCTACTGTAATCTAAACTCCCAAAAAGCATAGTACTTAGTTGTTCAGGTCAAGGTTGTTTCACAAAATGCTGTTTTAGTGGCAACCTGTTTTTCAAAAATGTCCTTTGTCAAAGCTGGACAGAAACCCAGTTGACAGACGAGGACAAGATCAGGACATCCAGTAACATGAAACATTTGTTCTTCAATAACATGAACAAAAACGTTTTGGTCTTGGAGGTTTATGCTAATATGTATAGAACTGGGAATAACTTTGTTGCTTTGTAGTAACTTTGTGTAAAGGACACACCATCAGTTTGACTAAAACCTTCAAAAACAAATTGCAAATGAGCATAGAACGCTAAAAAAGACCCTACTTATTTTCTGGGGAGAGTGTAAGAGAGAAAAAAGGGGCAGGCAGATCTGGAAATCTTTTTTCCCCTAAAGAATTAAAACATACCTTAAGAACCTGCATTTTATATTTACCCAGGTTATCTGTATGTAACATTTAAGTTTGTTTGATGATCTGAATTATTTAAGCATAAATAATTATTTGGAAGAAGGGACATGCTTTTTCACAGCACTGTACAAGGTCATCAAAGTGACAGCTGCCCTAGGAAGTGACAGTCAAACACACTTACCATTCCTGGTGGATAAACTTGATGCTGCCAGTGCAGACACAGGGGTGGTACAGGGGTTTGTCCGTGGTCCCCTCAGAGCGACACACACGACAAATATCTGCTGCAGAAACAAACAAGTATTGTATATGACACCTGTGGCCAAAGCCGTTGTCACAGTCACATGTGACAACTAGGAGAATGTGTTTGGATGTAGGTTTCTTTACTAATAAGGGATCTAACCCATAAGACTAAAGACGCGAATTTTGATAACGAGATACACATATTGGTGGCTTATACGGGAAAGTCTTATCTGTACGGCCACACATCAGGAGAGTGATGACATCACCTGAAACGTATGGTCATTTCTACGAGCTCTGCTGTACCGATATCCTGAGCTCCTCTCACTCTACACAGCAAGACTATTTGGATATCTATGTGTTATCCAGCCAAATAAACCATTTGCTGGCCATTGCAGCAGCAACAGCAGCAGCAGGCTTGTGTATCGGTGATGCACATACTAAGCTAACGCCAGTTAAACACCGATGGGAAGCCACCAATACATTTTTGGGGTATTTACCTTCTTCAGCAGTGTCCATGTTGTTCACTAAGCACCAGTCACCGTTTCCGCAAGAAATACTTTGTTCGGTGAACCCATCCACGATACAGACAATATTGTTAAGCTGGCTAATTTAAGCTAGAGACCACTGTATCCTTCTGTGTCAGATATATTGACAGTCATAAAATGGTTTCCCAACACACTGAAAACCAGCGCTTGGTTCGCCGTGTCCTCTCACATCCAGTGTGTGTTCTCCGACAGACGAAATGTTTCAAATGTGCAACGTATTTTCGATTTAAAACAAGAAACGTGAACAGCGTCACATCGTCCGTCTTGCTGATATTACGGTTAAAACCTTGGACACAAACTGGCTAGCTAAGCTCGCTAACGCATGCGCTAACGTCACCGCTACCTGCTGTCACAACAGTTTATTTACGACTTTGCGTCGCGGTTTACGACAGAGGAACTTCGACACCGTCACATGGGTTGTGGTTGTGAAGGGCAAGTTACAAGCTAAGTTAGTCAGTACTTACTCTTTGAGATCCAAACAGTAGGACTGTGCGCAAGATGTAAATGAATCTATGTCTTTATATTAGACTTTCCTCTTTTGTTTAAATGTATAGACGTGAACTCTCCAGGCTGGTATCTATCCGATCTCAGGAGATGTTTTAATATAATAATATGGTTGCCATAAGAAAGAATTGCACAACTTAATAATGTAAAATTTGGATTTGGATTGTTACAGTGAGCGTTACAGCACTTTATAAAAACACGTTCAGTGGCGCCGTGGCTTAGTTGGTTAAAGCGCCTGTCTAGTAAACAGGAGATCCTGGGTTCGAATCCCAGCGGTGCCTTTTGGGAGTCACCACGCCGACTTGTGCGACAGATTCAGATTCAGATTTATTTGTCATGCTCGGGTGAGAGCATTGTATGGGTCAGAGTCTGTGGGGTTCGGGGTGTGTTCATCAGTGCATGTGATCCGGTCCGAGATGTTTGCAGCTTTGTGCTGGTGCAGAACATTCATCTGTGGTCCTAAGCAGTTCGTTCCAGGTGGGCGACTGAGGTTCGCAGACTTGAGAAAGCCCTCTGGATAGAAGGGCGAAACGTCGTCAAGAAACCTACTAAGTCCAGTTGCTATTGGATAAACCTTTTTGAGATTCGCAAGGGTCCTTCGCGGTTTTCTCCTGTCCTCCGTCCGCTGGGGTCCGCTGGGGACACTTAACTTAACAAGTTTATGGTCAAGTTTGTGAAGAATACCGGAAATAAAGTCGTCCTAATCGCGAAAGTGCATTATAAACACACACACAGAAAACAATGTTCTGATGAGAAATTAATTTAACATAACAGTCAATTTCTGTCATATATATAGGATACTTTTTATTGAATGTTTAGGTCTAAAGACCCATGAACCATGAGGTTTTTATGTCAACTTAACCTTGTTGACTGTTAAAGCAAAGACGTTCTCATTTCCCATTTTATAGTTTAGTTTTTATAGTAATAGTTTATATATCTTTTCAAAGATTTAATTTTATAGATGTCTTGTTCTGATTATTAGAAATGATACATAATATTTAAACATATACCTGTTCGGCAGAAGATAAAAAACGAAACTGCAGAGTTCTCCTTTCAAGTGATCCTAAATAGGAGCTGGTTATCCATAAAAATGTATGAAGTAGAATCCCCCCAGCTTTTATTTTGAAGACAGGAAGTTCAGCATTTGTCTAGGAAACGCTGGTCACACATCAGCCCTAAAATCAAGTACCCCTTGTGTTGCATAAGACTTTGGACTTTTCCCGAGAGAAATTGGAAAACAAAACGGTATGTCCGTCATTTATACAAAGTGGATTTCAAATGCATCTGTTTTAGTTCAACATCAATAATTATGCAATATGTTTTATCCCTGCGTTGCGCAAATGACTCCATAGAAATGCGTCCATTCACCCTGCTGTCTCTCACCTGACTTTTTCTCGGTGTGTCACCAGATGGCAAACGAAGCCAAACCGTGTCCCTGTGACATTGGAGATCGAATGGAGTATGGGGGGCTCGGCCAGGAGGTCCAGATAGAGCACATTAAAGCTTATGTGGCGAAGCCATCAACTGTGTCTGGCAAAGCTATTATTGTCATACAAGACATCTTTGGGTGGAAACTTCCCAACACAAGATACATGACTGACATGCTGGCTGCCAATGGATATGTGTATGTAAAAGTAAACGATTCAAAAATGCCACACATAAAAACAGACTTTTGAATGGTGTTGTTATGGTGCTCAGTTTGTCCCATGTTCTCCATCATGGCTTTAATTTGAGCAGTGCCGTTTGTCCAGACTTCTACGTTGGAAAGGAGCCGTGGAGTCCAACTAATGACTGGTCCAAATTTCAGGCGTGGCTAGAGGACAAAAAGCCAACCAACATAAACAAGTGACTAAGCATTTCTTTCAGTACAGTAGTAGCTTATGTACTGGTGTTGCCTCTTTTGACAAGCATTTTTCTTATTGTACATTTACTTATTGACCAGAGAGGTGGATGCAGTTGTGAGGTACCTGATTTGCAGTGGGGCAAAGCATATCGGATCAGTGGGCTTCTGCTGGGGAGGTGTTGCCACACATTACCTGGCCCTGCAGTATCCAGACATCAGAGCTTGTGTGTCCGTCTATGGTAAGTCACCGCAATGCGAGAACTATCTCACTGTGTGTTACATGATTACTGTACAGTGATTTTAGGTTTCCTTTACATTTAGGGATAATCCGCGACAAGGAGGATAGGTATGAGCTCAAGAGTCCTACGTTGTTCATATTTGGAGAGAAAGATGAGGTTATACCCCTGGACCAGGTGAGTGTGCATGAACTCAGCAGTTTTTATAAATCCAGTTTTACTCTCACTGTGATGACTTCCTCACTTATCATATTATACACACACACACACACACACACACAATATTCTGAATTACACCAGTAATTAAACATTTTGCAATTATCTCGTCCTGTTACCACCCGTGGTGTTCAGGTAAATGTTCTCGAAGCAAAGATGAAGGAGAAATGTACAGTGGATTACAAGGTGAAGATCTTTCCCGGTCAGACTCATGGGTTCGTCCACCGTAAAAGGGAAGATATCAACCCTACAGACAAACCCAGAATCCAGGAGGCCAGAACAGACATGCTCAACTGGTTCAACAAATACATGTAAACGAGAAGGTCAGCTCCTCAAATGAATGAGTGTCTATACTTCAATATATGTCCATATGTTTGCACTTTGCATATGGAAGTTCTGTGAATGCAGTTGCAATGCAAAAATTCTGCCATTCATGTACAACTACGTTTTATGCCTCCTCATCGTTTAAATCTAAATAAAGTTCTATAAAACACAAACTAGATTTGAAAGTCAAAAATAAAAAGTATTATCAGGTTTAACACTGGAGGTTTGAAATCAGAACAACACAGTCTGGAAATTCCAACAGACCAACTTTTTAATGGTGACCTTGATACTACAACAGCCTGAACGCTTTGTATCAAATGATAAATAGCAATATGCAGTGCGGTTTGGACATGGTGCTCGGAAGTGCCTAAAAACCTCTAGAACAGCAGAGAGATCTTTGCGTTTAGAAGGGCTTCAGTCTTCACACTCTCCCGGGCTTCGGATGTCATCAATTTTAAGGATCATCTTAACGACCTGAGAAGCCAGTGAGATCTGCTGCTTCTTGCCAATTAGGGTCTCAATCACATGTTGCTGCTTCATGTCTGTAAGACCACAAAAAATGCAAATATTTATGGCTTGTCATCTCTAACATGAAAGTACGGTGTCTCCAATGTGATGAGTGTATAGTATTCATCTGGAATGATGTTAAAACATATTCCAGATCACTGTATTCCTTACCATTTGTGTTGTTCTGCAGACAGTCGATGCCAAGGAAGGAGTTGTTCTCTCTGACCTGTCTGGCTCTGACCTCTGTCATGGTCTGAATTGGGTTTAACCCACTGTTCTCAGCCAGCGCCATTGGTATCACCTCTAGAGCATCAGCAAACGCTCTCATGGCATACTGTTCCAATGATGGGCACTAAAAAGAAAAGGGAAAGAAGAGGATTTAAACAGCAGCACGAGTATTTCTAAATGTATTGTAGTGGTAATAGCAACGTTCAGAATGTCTTATGGCAACCCACAACGCAAATTTTAGCTGCTCCTTACTTTATCTGCAGCCTGGTTGACGGCCAGAGCACAAGCGATCTCTGATGCTCCTCCTCCATATACCACACGGTTGTCTCTGACAAGATTGCGAATTACACACAGGGCATCATGGAGAGCGCGCTTGGCCTCCTCAATGATCTGTTAATAAGGTAAATTAAATGATTAGTAAGCCAACATGGATAAAGCAACACGTGTCTATATAAAAAACATACTCCATATTTACCATTTTGTTGCCTCCACGGATAAAAATGGTGACGGCTCTGGTGTTTTTGCACTCCTGGATAACTAGCATGCGATCCTTTGTAGTACCAAAGGAGATCTCCTTCACCACACCAGCTGTGCCAAGCTTCTCTGGTGTCAGCTCGCAGAATCTCGGCACGATGCGGCCTCCTGTGGCTATGGCAATCAACTGCACAGGAAACACAATAGACATTGTAAACTGAAATCTTTAAGTAGCTTTGTTCTGTGTGCTTTCTACCACACAGCCACAAAATGCTGGTGGGTCAAACTATTTGTTCAACAATACATTTACATTAAGGAGTTGTGTCATATGTCAAATGCTACTGACCTCAATCTCAGGACCTCCAACCCAACGCACAGCTGGAAGCTCATTCTGCAGCAGGAGGTGGTTGGCTTCATCATCAAAGCCCCACTGGCAGATAGCCAGATTTGCACCATTGCTTTTGACCTAAAAGAAAATATAAGTCTGAAGTGCCAATCGAAATAACTTGAACTAACAATAAACTTGTTCACACTATGTAAACTGAATTCATTTTTAGTTGTCATATTACATGGTGGTATGAACATAATAATTAAAGAATTTGTCGTTTAAATGGTGTCTGAACATTAGCATCTAACAGTTTCTGTGGTAATAACCTGTTGGATCATTTCCTCAAACTTCTCCTTTTCATATTTCTGGAGTGCTTTGTAGTCCTCCACTGAAGTCACATCCAACTTATGCTTGGTCTTGGGTTTAGGAGGTTCAAACGGGCAGGTGAGAATGGCAATTTTGACGTCTTTCAGAACCTGAGTAATAAATACTTGACGTTAGAATCTTGCATTGGCTTTACAAAAGAAAAATACGATACATCTTGTAGTTATCGACTGCAGCACTAAAAGCAAGTAACGTATGAACAGTACAACTGAACAATAAATTCTTGTAGTATGTGGCTTCAGATTTAAGACACTGTCTAGTGTCTTGTTTTTGACAAATTCTCCAAAAAATGCCTCCGTGTGATCATAGTATATGGACAAATGTAGACAGATTTAATTTACTGCATGTGCTGTCATCGACTTGGATCCATATGATAAAAGACATCACCTAAGACAAAGGCAGTGACTTCTGAAAATGAGATTTCCTTTCCCTTATACCTTGGGCATCTGAGGGTGACTGAACTCCTTGTCAACTATGACTCCCTTGATGAGCTGTGTGTCTTCCAGTTTGCCTCCAACCTTTCCTTCCATCTTAATAAGCTCAAAGTCAACATCCTTCCTCTCCATGTCAGCCACTGTTAGGATGGCGTTCACCGCAATCTCTGCCATCTGTCTGTGGCACCGATTGATACTGAAAGACAACAGTAACACTTCAAAATAATATTTCTTAGCAGATCCGACCTCATGTCACACAATACAGTCTCTGCAAATGGCAAAATCTTAAAGAACTAGCTAAGAGTGAAAGGGATTTACTTTTTGGTAAAAGTCAGGAGAGCACATGGAAATGATAAAACAATTGTGCAGTTTCTGTTAATTGTAATGGGTCAACATAATACCCAAAAAGAATCCAAAAACTGTGATGTTTAGAGGACTCACACTTTAGATCCCAGTGTTGTCATGGCAGTCTGAATGAGTGGTTCTTTGTTGTTGGGATCGCAAGGGAAAGTTTCTGCAATTTTATCAAGCTCTTGAATAGCTATGCGGGCTGCCTGGTCATAACCGTCAGAGATTCTGATGGGGTGAATTCCACGGTCAAGCAGCTGCTCAGCCTGCTCAAGAAGAGCCCCAGCCAGCACTGAGGAGGCGGAGGAAAATATGGTTAAGATAATTACGAACAATAGCTGGAATATGTTGATTGCAGGTTGTCTTGATGAAAGCTGCAACAATACTGCTGATGTCTAACTTTCTATGAATGATGTTTGTAAGATGCTTATAAATGTATTAATCAGAGAGCAAGCTTATACTACAAGATGCTGTTATTAACACTTTGTAAAAACAGGAATGTGTATTACAGTACATGACTTGTTTAGCAATACCAGAAAGACAACTTTAGAGTTTTGTGACAGTTATAGAGTATACCGTGTGATTAAACATGATGGTTGCTTAAAGTTCATCTTTTTCTATATAGTGTTGCATGACAGTACCATAAGTGAGTTAAAATACATGCAGAAATAAACAAATATACATTCATATGCAAGAGACTACCATTGCACTTCAGCAGAATTGAGGCAATTAAAGTCATCCAAGTTCTACTGATCTTCATTGTACATACCAACAACTCCAGTGGTTCCATCACCGATCTCATCATCCTGGGACTTGGACAACTCTACCATAAGCTTGGCAATCTGGTGGTCCACATCCATCATGCTGAGAATAGTTGCTCCATCATTGGTGACAGTCACCTCTCCATCCCTGTCAACCATCATCTTGTCAAGACCTGAATGCAAACATGAAAAAATGACTTCAGGAAAAGTGAAATTGTGTTTGGAATAAACAGCTACTACACCATCTATAGGTTGACGAATATGTAAAATACAACAACTTATTTGAAGGTATCAGGGGAAGTCAGATGTGGCAGTAATACATCGTTTTGTACTTACCATTAGGACCCAAAGATGTTTTAAGTGTTGAAGCCACTGCCTTGGCTGCCATAATGTGGGACTGCAAAACACAAACATTAAAATCAGCTTGCATCTTAGATAAGACTTTAGAATATTACATCGGAGACAGACTGAATTTATTACCATTTGGCTGACCGCTTCAACAGTATAATCTCATAACGATATGTATTCATAATGACCATTTAGGGCGCTGCCCTGCAGTATACAGCGGGACCCATCGGCTGAATGTCTCACAGAAAGCACATGGGCCTCATGTTAGCATGACTAGCTAGTCTCTAGCTAATGCTAAGCTGGCGCACCAACATCTTAACTTGCTAGTTTTTATTTATTGTGCTTTTTAACCACAAATGTCAACATGTTACGTCAGCTAAACAGTTAAGGTTTACAACAGCATGCCACAAGCAACACATTTTATTGCTAACCAACACGCCACACGTTAGCTAGCCCATTGTAACGTTACCTTCAACGCGTCAATGCCTGACAACCGTGTCTTCTTGTCCTGGTCTTTTATAATGATGAAAGGCCTTCCATACTCATCGAAAGCTAGGGTCCCCAAAGTGGACATGCTGGCAGAGTCGTTGAGACACTTAGCAAGTGCTTAGGGTATGAAATACTGAGGTTTTTAAATGTAAATCTGAAATGTGGCCAAGCTGAAAGACACACGGGTCCGCCGGCGTCTTCTGGAAGGCTCCACAGGCGGGGAGGGCGGAACCATAGACAGTAGTGTGGGACGTTTCCAATTATTTTACACACTCTTATCGAGATTGACAACACACAATTAATTCTGTCGCAATAGTACGATGCATATTAACCAATACACGCTTTAAATGCAAAACAATCAAAGCGAGGAGCTGAAAGATTTTCTTTATGTAATGTGGTTTCTCCTGATCACGTTCAATGGCTTTGGAATCTCGCGTGAATTCCATTCTCGGCGTGTGAGAGGGGCACGGGTCGCCACACACTGGATGATCAGACATGGAAGGGCTGCATTGAAGTGCTACATTAAAAGGTATAAAGTATATATAATACATTCGCATCGTTTTTAAAACCGAGTTAGATAACACTTTCTTGTTGTAGACCACATTTGCTGTAATAGACACTACAGATTAGACGCAGGACAATTGCCCTCTGCTGTGTGTTATCGTTAGCTAACTGAGTTGTCATTAAATTTTGGCGTTAAAACATGCAATCCTGCTCTCACTACGAAGTGGTTGGTTTTCATCTACACGTGAAAGACAAATAACATGCTTAATTCCACGTGTGACCGGGTAACTAATGCTGTCAACATGAAAAACTGACGCCATGTCCGGTTAGGGCTACTGCTAGTAAAATGTGGGGAGGCTTGTTTTGTGGCAGTCAGAAGAAAGCTGTGGTCTATCACTTGAATACAAGTTATGATGACTTACCACACGTAACGATTTTAGTTTTTTTTTGTCCATTATCTGTTTTTCTTTTTGTACTTTCACGCATTCTATAATTACAGTTAGAAACTATAGATAATTCCATCATTAGAAAGGGGTCAGCTCACACTACAACCTCTTACACCAACAGATCTTCTCACAGAGAAGAAACAGAATTTACATTTTACAGAAACATTAAATTGTTTCCACACTTTTCTGTAAATATAAGTGCTTCAAAAACTATGACATCTACAAGTAAAAATGTTTTTCTTAATGCGCTAGAATGCCCTGTGAAGTGAAGCCTCGCTTTGTGGTTCTGTATGGATCCCAGAAGGGTCAAGCCCAGTCCATGGCAGAGGGGATAGCTGAGGAGGCAGAGGAGCATGGACTGGTTGCTGAGCTCAGTTGCTTAAACCAGAACGAGAAGGTAACTTTAGTACTTAAAGTAGAGCTGCTTAAATTCTTCTTACACTGCATGGCTAATGACACAGTAACACATCAGTATCAGCCTGGTAAATGTGATGTTGTCCGATGGGTTTTTAATATGGACTATGGGGAACACCAGTTGTTGATTAATCATATAACTGGTTCCAGTACAATTTGGAGAAGGAGAATGCCCCAGTGGTCTTTATTGTGTCCACTACTGGAGACGGGGAACCACCAGACAATGCCCTCCAGTTTGTAAGACGCATCAAAAAGAAGACCCTATCTGCTGGCTGCTATAAACATCTTTCCTATGCACTACTAGGTAAATTATGCTGTGGGGGACTGAGGTAGCTCTTTTGCAGCTGAGCTGTAAAAATGTGTTCTTCATTACAATGCATACCTCAGCACATTGTTTACTTCACTGACTTCTTGATCTTGATCTGTTTTCTTCTGTCTGTCTCCAGGTTTAGGAGACACAAATTATGCAAATTTCTGCAACTGCGGGAAGACAATTGAGCGTCGGCTACAGGAACTGGGAGCCAAACAATTTTATGCGACTGGATATGCAGATGATGGTGTAGGGTACGTTATATAGTGAATTTAAAGTATAGACATCCAACTTTGAGCACTTAGTTTTTAATCTAGCTACAAACTTTCCTTTCTCTTATTTTGACCACACTGCAGTAGTTTTATTATCTCGTGGACTTTACTCTCTCAAGGCTGGAGTTGGTCGTGGACCCCTGGCTTCAAGGATTGTGGAACGCTATCAAACAAGCCTTATCAGACATGGCTTCTAGGGAGACTGCTCACCTAAAACAGGATGTTGGGGATTCAGCAAAGACGACTCCTGATTCATCCGTACCAGATATTCAACTTGACCTCCTAAACCTCACTGACCATCAGAACTGTGAATCAGCACCTGTAGCACCTGTAAACTCTGATTCCCAATATGCAACTTCTGCTACACAGACTGCTGTTTCTGATCTAAGGCCAGCTTCTTCTGCAGAGATCCCAAAGTTGACACTCAAGTCTTCTGACATTGCCAGTGTTTCAACATCAGTACCAGAGACAGAGAACAGGGATGCTGGAGTTTCCCATGTATCACTGGCAGCTTCACTGACAGCCTCCTTGCCTCCACTGTCAGAGACGTCTCTTAATGTTCCTGCGCTGCCTCCTCCCTACCTGGATGTCTCTCTTCAATATGTGGACACAATAGAACAGGTATATAGATTGATGATGCTGTTGAAAAAAATTCTGTTTATGCCATACTTCATCCTAGACGTCATTTTTTTTAAACTTTCAGATTGATGGACCTTTGAACAAAGGAACTGTGCCTGAGGTGCCTATATCCAGGGCTGTTCAGCTGACCAGAGGAGATTCTGTCAAAAAGGCCCTTCTCTTGGAGTTGGACATCTCTGTAGGTTTGACAGAATAATGTTGATTTCTGAAATCAGACAGATTTTGATTGCAGTTTAAAACACACGTTTCTTATTTCTCTTTAGGCTCACTCAACACTGACCTATCGGCCGGGGGATTCCTTTGATGTGTTCTGCCCTAACGAGGCCTGCGAAGTGGACTCCATGCTCCACAGATTGAGCCTTCAAGACAAGAGAAACTATCATGTGCTTGTTTCCCTAAAAAAGGACACTAAGAAAAAAGGTAGTGTGCTCCTGTCCTACAAGTTGAACAGAAAATTGACGATACAGCATTTCTTAATGTGATGATAACACATGCTTTGTTATGATTGTTATGCTAACTGTGTGATGGTCTCTCTTCACTGGCTTTAGGTGCCCAAGTGCCATCCTTCATCCCCCAGAACATTTCTCTGCATTACCTGCTCACATGGTGTCTTGATGTGAGAAGTGTCCCTAAGAAGGTATAGTACAGCATGTCCAAACAATCCTCTGCGGTGACTGAGTTTTTAAATTGCCTATGCCTTTTCATGTCACTTGCTACTTGTTCTAGCATATCAGCATAATAAGAGAGAAGGTTAAGTGCTATGTTTTCTCCACACTGCTTTTATTTCAGTTCTGCACTTTCATGCAGAAGTGCACTTGCACAGTATTTTGAGAATTACACTTCACACTGGTTCCTTCACTGCCCTTTGGTACTTTAATAGTTTATGTCGGGACATGGTCTGGCCCCGAAATATTTGCATAGGTCCATAGTTTGGTTTAATAAGCTCAGGGAGGACTGAATTTACTCAGACAGGATCCAAGGCTGAAGTAATGATTAAACTTGTATGGTGCTCTGGGGCAACAAAGACATGTTGTGAGTAGAAATGTTAAATGACCACAGACTTGAGCTTTGGCAGTGCTCAAGTGTTGTCTGCTGATGTGGGTTGTTTGAGTTCACTTGATTCTCTAACATTTCTTAAATAATATTACAGTGGTGATAGTGTTTAACTTTAATAATGTACTTTAACTGTTCTTCTCGTTTCTAATTTCCACCTTTTTTTCACAACATTTTGTTCTTGTCCTGATTTCCACTTTGCAAGTTTAATTCATTTTTGAATAAAAACATAGTCCTAATTGAAAACGATAAATTTCCCCCTGGCATGGGCTGCATGCGTCATTTACTGCTTTATGAAAACAGTTTACTGGATGTCAAAACGAGGAGCATTTTTAAAAGAAGGAAATGTAAGAAGAAAATCATATGCAACACAGTAATTGTTCAGGGTGATTACCAACACATTATCCCGAGTCCTGTCTTGCTTTTATAACCCAAGATTTTAAATAGTTGCGAACAGACATCTGCATTATTAAATGTGTGCACATAAAGTGATCATTTCAAGTCAAACTGTTGTCTACAGCATTAAAAGGATGTAAAAGTTTTATTTTACACCTGTCTGTGTAGTCCAGGCAGTTAATCTCTTTTACTAAGGTGTTTACAACACCAGTCATTTCTGAACCCTGTCATTGGTAGGATAGTATACAGTGATGACCTCAGTCAATCAATCAGCCACTTACTAAATATATTTCACAATATGTGTAATAGCATCAAACGACATAAATGTTAGACACATCAGTTACTGTATTCAAAGACTTGCTGTAGTTTGACATCAGTCTATATGTGATAGATTGGAGGATGGGGATAATAATTTTATCACTACAAGCTTCAAGAATAAGTCCCTAATGTCTAATCTTACAAAAATGATAGAAATCCTAAATCCTGATTACCAAATCAGATTAATTGTTGCACAACTGCTGTTTTTATTTTCTTTATGACCCCTTTATTTTCTGTTACACTACTACTTACAATAACAACAACAATGACCAAGTATAAAGGAAATGCTAATTGAACAGTAACTTGTTTACTGCACATTTAACATATTAATTGATTGTACTCACATGTTACCACTGTTAATTTATCCGTAGTTTGATCACTGAAAAACCAAATTACACATTTATGGAGGCAGGAATTACATTGCACATATTAGAATGACTGTATTCTAGAACTAGGCTGGTGTCTGCCTGCACAGTCACCATTTACTTACAATGGCTTATATTTTATATAGCCTTTGCACTGAGGTTTGTGCTGCTGCAGTGTCAGAAATGTATTAACTGACTCATTCCACTGTTATGATTAGGTACCAGAATCAGAAAATCCTAACCATTACTACTGATAGAGGGGCAGAACAGTTTCAGGTGACTTTACATGCTTCTTATCTTTCTTTCTCTGGCAGGCATTTCTGCGAGCACTGGTGGAGCATACAGGGGAGAGTGTGCAGAGGAGGAGAATGCAGGAGCTCTGCAGTAAACAAGGAGCAGCAGATTACAACCTGCATGTGAGAGACCAGAGTCTCAGCATTTTGGAGCTTCTCACAGCCTTCCCATCCTGCTCACCTCCGCTCAGCCTCCTCATAGGTCAGAATCACTGCTATCATCTCATTCAGTGATAAATAAAAAATTATGCGAGTACATAAAAATGAAACTGCATTAAAACCAGATCTGTAGTTTGATGTACAAAATCTGCTCAAACATCACATTTATCACCTTTATTTAACTTCTTGTCACATTTTTGCTTAAATACAAGATCAGTTGATTAAATAACAAGGAAGCGGAGCAATACTTACATACTTTAAATTAAATGTTTTTTTAATAATAGATTCATGTTTAATTAAAAGCAGGCTTTTTTTGTTGCCAGAAGCAAATTCAATTTTTAATACATACAGAGAATAACAGTGATTGACACAAGTGGGATTTGGGCTGCACCTGTACAAATATCAGGGGAATAATTACTACAGAACAATTTATTTCACTTTTACGAGAGACCTCGGGTTATGTTGAGTCTACCGTATTTGTGTTTTTACATACGCTTTCTGTTGGGATCCTTCTCGTCCAGTAGGGGTCACTGTAGCCCCAGTAACTCGATCAGGTGTGCACAGTAATCTCCGGGCTGATGTTGTCAGCACATGTAATTATTCTGAATGGTCAGGCACTGTGCGTCACAGGGCTCTCCAAAGGGTCAACACTCCTTTCCTTGTCTCATTTTTAAATTCACATTGCCCCAATATGTGTTTTTTTGTGCCAGAGTTGGGACTGCACCTGCAGGTCAAGAGACATTTTCTCCGTTTATTAATTAACCACTCTCCTTGTTAATAATATTGACCATCTTTTGATCGCTGCTGTGCGTCATCTACACTATCCGTCCTTCGACATTAAGACAAAAGATAGCTGTTGGTAGAAAACTAACATTTGCTCTCAGATCATTACATCTTAATGTAATAAGCTGTGACTAAAACTTTGCAGACAGTGAAATTAGTTGGCTACAGCTTTATGTTCAAGTTGAGCTGTCCTTTAAAACAGCTGTGTCACAGCTCTTGGCCTACGCCGGTGTCAGTTATTTTTGGCTTACTTGCAAACCACAGCACCTTTCTCAGTGGTGAACCGATGCAGAAATTGGCAGAAATCAGGACAATCGTGCCCTCGTGAAAAATGTGGAGTTGCAGGCCCTTCAGGGCAGCAGCTGTTAGTTGGGGGACATGGTGCTGTTTACTGGTGAGCCATTGAGAATTTCAAGGACACAAGTGCGCAGGGTCAGCTGGGATCATAGGTTAATGGTCAACTCTGACTCAGTGTGTCACTGTTAAAGTGCACTGCTGCATTTTTTACACTGTTCTTGGTTCATTACCCCGGCTGAAGGGGACGTGTTTGCTGATCAGAGTTTATGCTGTTATACACTAAGTATAAATAATGAGGAGATCTATTTAGGCCCAGATGTCTTTGGCCAAGTGCAGACTGGGTGGAAAAGTAAATGCTGAGTATAAATTGAGAAAGATAACTGCTTTGCTACAGCCAGCTCTCTTTTTATATGGTCCATTGTTTCATATAGCGTGTCAGGTGAAAATGGTGGGGTCACAGCACCGGGGAACCGAGGGCTGTCTATGAGAATCTTTTTCAATTTACTTTACTGAAAGGCTCAACTGAAATTTGAGGAGTTTTATTCTTTGTGACCTATGTAACAAATTAATGCAAACTAAAATAAAGTAAAGCCAATGTGCCTAAGTTCTAAGAAGGCAGAGCTTCTTCTCCCTACAGAACAGCTTGTAATTTAAATAAAGTTCCCCAGTCATAAACAAAATGCATCATATTCCCGCTTTAGTCCACTGGATACAAGAAAATACCTTCAAAAGCCCTTCCAATGGTTCTGTGAAATCATGACTTAGCAAGTCAATTTCTCAGACGCTATTTCAAATTAGCATCTGCATGCTAAACAGAAAAAAACCCTTCCACAGAGAATTCTTAACACTTTAATGCCAACAACCTCCTTAATTTCATCTGCAGCCAAAGAAACTGCGCATATATCTTAAAGCGTAGCTCGAATGTTCATTCATATTGCTATCTAATTTTCTTTGCACTAAAATGGTACCTCTGCATGTCAATTGCAGCACAGAGACGTTTGAGAAGCAGTAGATGATATTGTTGTGCAGGATGATCGATGATGCCTCTGAAAATGATAATTTCCAAAAACAGAGCGGCGATCCTGAGACTGGAACTTCTTCAAAATACATATTTTAGGATGTATCCTGAATCATTCACTGCAACTTTGCACTGCAGATATTAAAAGTTCTGTATCCATTGAATCTACCAGTATCATCATGGTGCAGTGATGTGAGATGATGGATTGATTGTTCTCTGCTTCAGACATGTGCTGTCGCTCTGTGATGGAACGTCAGCAACTTGAGCATGGTGCAGCTGCAGAGGATTGTTAACGTGCATGATACACCTTCTGATGGAGATGGTGTGTGTTTTTGCTGATGGAAAGGATTACTGGATTTTTTTTTCTGATTGTCTGTGCAAAAGGGGTTTTGCCCTTTGTTCAGAAGTAGGAATGATTAGTCTTAATTGTCTCTGAGAATTTATTTATGACTGATTTACGATGAGTTGCATCTAGAGGAAAGGCATATTGATTCTAACGAGTGTAATCTTGGTTCTCCTTTGAAAAGTGAGCCTGCCCTTCAGTACAATTCCTTAGAAGCTCTCATGTGTAAGCAGAAGTTTTTTAACATAAAAGTTCTCTTTGATTTAGTTTTGCTAGAGTTTTAGAGTTTTTGGTGGGCATTTTAGAAATGATGAATTCCTCTAATATTATAGATTTATATATTCACCACCACATCGTACATGACAACAACAAATGCTACAAGTTTTTCCTGACAAGGGTTTTTTAATTTCCTAAACTGTAACTGGCTTTTTATGTTTATGTGAGGAGCCAGAAACAAAGGGAAAGTCATTTTCCATATCACGGATATGACACATTGAACAAAGCAGCTTTTCTTCTTCATGACCGACAAACTGCGTAGTTTAAAAAATGAATGGTGACATACCAGATTGCAGCTCAGAAAGCTGTCATTAGCTCACATAAATAGAAACTCTCCCAAATTTGTGTAATATAATACATATATATGCCTTTCAATATATATATATATATATATAAACCTTTCATTAATACACGTTTGCATTCCAGCAACTGAATGTTGGTCTCTCTGTTATGGAATCTAGAAGGATTAAGGTGCTGTTTGGACAGTGCCATTTCAAACGTACTAGTGTTCTATGTATCACCATTTAAAAAAAACAACCTCCCAGCTCAAAGAGATAAATAGATGTCAATGTGCAGCACTGTCTTCCTAACACCCTGAGCTGTTTAGGTGTCAGAGAAATGCATAAACAGAGAGGGGAGCAGATTTAGTCCAGCTGTTTGTCTTTCCCAGCAATTTAACAGAAAAATGCGTCTCAGCTTTTGTGTTTGTGTGTGCGCGCGCGCGTGTGTGTGTGTGTGTGTGTGTGCACGCACGCACTGCAGCTGTGCGTTTCTAGGTCTGCATATCACTGAGATACAGGTAAAATCTAAGAACGCAGCAAGTAGATCACACGGCTCTCGATAACAGTGGTAAAGGTATGGTGGTAAAAGCGCAGCAAATGGCATATCATGTTGCCACGGGGTGAAAAGTTATCTCTGACTCTTTAAGATATTCTGATTTCTCTGACACCTCCTCACCGAAGCAATGCACACTACATATTACCCAAAAGAGGGCACCTTCATGGCTGGCATTGAAATAAAGTCTGCATAGGCAATCTGTTTCCTACTGGCTCCACATCTGGACACTTGGGATTCGATAACCCTGAGTTTGTAATTTCATAAATATAGAAGTGTGTCCTAGAAACAAGACTGTAACCTGGGTGGGGGTTATTGGGGATAGTTCGGATGGTAGGATGTCTCAATGGACTGAGAAGACTTTCTCATATTTTGTCTCCTCTCTGTCATGATTGTCTGTGTAACAAAATCTTAGCAAGACAGCCGGGTGATTGACAGTTGTGCTTGCCTTTCAGAGCATTTGCCGAAACTGCAGCCCAGGCCTTATTCAGCAGCCAGGTAAGGTGACCGCAAAATAAGGGTGAAGCAGGAATTTTGTACTGCATAAAACTTTGCTGTTATATCATCCACTAAACTGACCACTACCCCAGTAACTGAGAAAACGGTAGATGTAAGGGTGATGTTTTTGGATTATGGCATGTTATGGATGGAACTCTAGTCATTTGCACCACGCACAACATCTGTAACATTTGTCTTCTTCCAAGCCTCTTCCAGAAATTTGGGATGACCACGGCAGTATTACTGTGATTATTATTATTGTTTCTGTAAGTCATGTATTCAGAAATAATTGGCAATGTGCAGGATATATTTTTGTTTATTAATGTTTATGCCTGAACAGAGAATAATACGATGAATGCTGACATTGCAAAAAAAACCTTGGAGATCTGTTGATGATATTTTATTCTTGTGCATGCACCTTGCTAAATAGCTAAATACTCCACTTTTTTATTAGATGCTGCTGGAGAGAGTACACATGATAAAATATATTGATCCTACAATATTGACACCTAGGAAATGCATTGCCATCCACTGGAGTGCTACTTGCTACTTCACAGTGGACTGAGCATTCAAATTATCTGATATTTTAGAGAGTTTAATATAAGGTCAAAAGAGCTCCTGGAATTTTATTAAGCTTATTTTTTATAAAGCCAAATGCAAAGGTATATCAGGAAATTGCTGAATTCTTGTATGCTTTTATAGTAGCTCAGCTCAGTTTACCTAAATGAATGTATTTAGTTAGTATACCCAAGTAGTATATTCAAGTGGTATAAGAGCAGATCAGAACAGATAAAAGGTAAAAAAAAAACAAGAAGATAATAATTATTAGGATAATTATATTAAATACAATAAAGCTAGTTAGATTTTTCTGGAAGCAGTGGAGAATGTGGAGTATGATGGCTACAGTGACCTCTCTTCCACCTCCTCTACTGAATCCAGAGAGCACCTCAGAGCAGAGCTGGGTTCTTCTAAGATTTTGTCCAATTTCTGTCTGTGGCTGTCGGTCTGCCCGAACACAAACTGAATGTTGTCACCACAGAGTCATAAAGGGCTAAGCAGTACACACTCGAGAGGATCTGATTAGGATCATCAGTGATGATGTCTGCCAGTCTAATCTGTTACTTCACAAGCTTCACAAGGTCATCTATCTGTTCTCTAAAACACATTTCAGTAAGCACAGTGTACAATAAGCCTGTTTCCTGACACTGACATGCTAGTTTCCACAAATGGATAGTTTGACGTCAAAGCTTAAAATGATAGCAACAAAAATCAGAGTCCTGCAGTTTTTTAAAGAAGAGACAGTCTATAAGATCCACTTTGCATGATACTGGCCAATATATAAAACCAAACCATGTTATAATAAGGGGACAGGAATTGACATTATCCCATATAATTTAATTTATTCAGAGCCTCTGGATCACAGCTGTTGTCCTGGGATGAAGACTTATTCTGCCCGTCATGTTCAACATCACATTTGCAGTTTCAGTATGTCCAGTTCTCGGTGCAACTGTTTGTTGTTCCAGGGTTCTCGCTGTTCTTTTCTGAAGTCGGCTAGGTGTGCAGTAGCCTATCTGAATCATGAAAGCTATCACAGTTATCATCCCACGATGATAACTGTCTCTTGGTGCCACCAGCAGTGCTGTCGTTCTGGCTTATGTGTTAAAAATTAGGATAAGTGTCTGCGTTGTAGGACTGTGCTCTCTCATGATCCCCTCATGTTGTCATCCAGCAAGATGAAAGCAGTCCCCAAACACAGAAGAGTCTCTCAGGCCACCTGTGAATCAGCGCAGTCCGTGCTCTCGTTTAATTTGTTTTGATCTTTTTTCGCCCTGCGGATCCTTTCTGCTTTATGTTACACGTTTAGGGTGGATCCGTTAGTTAGCAGCACCTGGTGAGTCCCTTTCCACCTAGGAGATGGAGAAGTTTATTATCAGACAAAAAATAGCCCGACTTGACGTATACACCCTCTTTTTCAGGCACTAGCAAAAAAACTCATGGGTTAAAGTTTAGTTTAGCGTTTCTTTGGGGAAATCCAGTGTAGTTCAGAGAAGTGTCTGTTGCTGGCTGGCAGCAGTGTATTTTCCCACTTGCTTTTTGTGGGGGCTGAGTTCTCTGGTACTGAAGCAAAGCATCTGGACATTTCAGACCTGTTGCTGGCCTGTTTTCTGCTGGCTTTGCCCTTTACTCTCTCTTCCTGTAACAAGGAAGGTTTTATGAGGAGAATGCAGCTGTGTGGTCAGCTGCCACCTGTGAACTTTAATTAAGTTAATGTTCCTTCAGGTATGGTTAATAGGACCTGTTGCAAAATTAATAACCTGGACAAAGTTTCTAAAGAAATAGACCTATGGGTGAAATAATATTACATTTCTGAGGGACTATTCCAGAGATACTGAGTAATCGGGCAGCAATGGTGGAGGCAGTGTCATACTGTGGTGCTTCTTGTCGCTGCATGTGTGTAGCCTTTAGCTTAGTTGTGGCTGGGACCAAGAGTTCTTAATTTTTGCTTCACTTAGTCACTCATTGATTTTTCTTCTTGTTAAGCTAGAGCCCATTAGGTTCGCTTTAAAGCTCATGTGGAACGGCAACATCTAATGCGTTGTCAGAACTTCACCGCACCTCTCATTAGTCCCTCAGATAGCTGCTTGTGTGTGTGTATGTGTGCAGACGTAGGGAGCGGACAGGAGAGATGGTGGCTGTAGTTTATCAGATGGTGCAGAGACATTAGAGGCCTGCATTATTGATGCTGTGGTCAATAGAGGTCTCCAGTGGCCCACAGTAACGGGAGAGTGAGGGATGATGGAGCGGGAGAGTACCTCAGCTGGCAGTGAAGACTGGAACAAAGACGAGGGAGAGGTAGTTTTACTGAAGCAGGACAGACAGACAGTTATTTCTTTTGTTACTTACTTTTGTTACTTTTTTGTGTTTTCTTTTAACCAATGTGAACAATTGGAAAAACAGGAGCATAGCTTAAAGTTCTGGCTAAGGGGTTGTAGTTGTTTGCTAAAAGTAATGATTAAATGTACAAATTAACGTCAAACTAATGACTAAAGAGATTAATATTTAGCTCAAAGAGACTTGCACCTAAATGATTAATATCTCTGACTTATAAATGCAAAATTATTTTAATTTCATTTTATATTTAAAGGTCATGTTTGTATTTGTCGTCACGTCTCTGTGTCCTCGTTACTTCTATCTGCTGTGGTTTACCTGAACAGACCTGTGTGAATTGCTCATCCTCCCTGTTGTGCTTTTCTGTACCCATCTGTTCCACCTCTGCTTTTCTGTATTTTATTATTGTTCACTTCATCTTTGTGCATCTCCCTGATTGTCACTCTGTCTGCATGCCTTGCACACGCCCTCACATACTGTTGTTTCTCTCCACCTCTATCTTTCTCCATCTCAAACTCCCTGGTCTCATCTCTATAGCTCATGTCTTAGGCACCCAGGAAAACTACATTTTGTCTTCAACATAGTGGAGTTAGCAGCATGCTCTGGGCGGCCTGCGGGGAGGCGAGGCTTGTGTACTGGTTGGCTGTTTGACCTCATCAATCCCAGCCTGGCTTTTTTTGGAAAGGATGAATCCGATGGCAGCCTGACTCTGCCAAAGGTAATGAGTGCCGTAGAATATTGAGGGCTGAAACTAGACACTGCAAATTTGTGGGCTTGTGGTGTTGGCTGATATATGTTCAAATTTGTGAGCACAAGCATTCACAGTTGCTGTAATGAATAAAACTCTCACTCATGGGGATAAAAAAATACATCTACTTCTGCAGGCTTTGCTCTTTGCCTTAGTTTAGATTTTTCAAATAAAATGCCAAGAGAAAAAGTCTGCCCATTCTCTTTTAATATTACAGTTCAAGAGGTTCTTGAGTAAAAGAGAAGGCAGAATATCAGAAGATTGTGCAGCATCTAGCATTAGGGATTCAGTGTGTTTCTACAACTTGATTTAGACTGCTCTAGATTTGAATGCGTGGGACACTAAATCTCTGGTCCAATTGTGTGTGGTTAATTAAAAAATTCATTTAAATTGAACCAAGTAAATCCTCTCTGCCACAGACTCTATGGATTTCAGTTGAGGTTCATGAGTTTTCTCATTAGTATGTCTTAGAATATTAAGTAGATCAATTAATAGATTTGTAGGCCCACAGTGGCCTTGCAGCATTGTTTAATTACTCTCATTGTTTTCAGAGCCTCCTAATGTCCTTTGACCCTAGATCCATGTGAGTCTGAGACCCAACTGCTTGTTCCGGCCTCCTGCTGACCCATCCCTGCCCTTCATTATGGTTGGACCCGGCACCGGAGTTGCCCCCTTTATTGGTTTCCTCCAGCAAAGGTATAGAGGAATTACATTATGTTATTGCCTCACACAATAAATGCCATTCCTACCAAGGTTTGTGCTGAGATGCTCCATTTTGCAGCTACCTCAGTCTGTTGGTGTGAATGTTGATGGGCTTATGAAGTAGATCAATCAAACTTTTGCAGGTTCTGTGCTGGTGGGTGCACCAAGTGACACTGATTATTCCAGCTCAAATTCATACATCCTGTAATGAACATTCACAGTGTTGAAGTGTTAAGTGCACATCATCTATGCACATTTCCAAGTAATCTGCAGAGACAATTAAATGAGACCTTGCTCAAAGCTTATAAAAGTCCACGTCATGTACATCTCAGAAGGAATAATGAATCTGGCGGTGAAGGCTGTGATCACGTCAGGGATTATTTCAAATGCTTCGCTTGTCTCAACTAGAATAAATTATGCCCTTTCCAATGCACGCATCCGCGACTTGGTGTGTAATGAACAGCAAGAAGCCAAAGCAGCTCACAAGGCCTTATTGATCTGAAAGTAAAAAGTCCAGTAGGTGCAGCCACGTTGGTGGGGTAAGTAATTTCCTAATCGCAGATGAGGTGGTGAGAGGAAATAGACTCCTGGATAAGTGTGTAGTGGAGCTCTGCGCCTTTTTCTTTTTTAACCATCGCTGCTTAACTGCTTGAGGAAAATCGTGTAGAAAACATGACATTCAGTTTCATTTTCTGAGCTCCCGAATTGATTGCAATAAGATGGCTTGTCAGAAGAATTTAACATGACTGAAGCTTCTCTATCCAGTCTGTTGCTTCTGTGTTGAACCAGGCCCCACAGCCACCACGACTTGTCAGAAAGTGGACTAAGCCTTTTTAGTCAGACTGACATGTCTAACTCTTGGGTGGCTTCGTATAAATGAGGTTGTGCCCCAGTCAACTCCAATTGTCTCTAAATCCCCTGGACGTCTCCTCTGTTATGGTGGGCGATTGCTCTGGAAGGTGACACAGCTCTTGCTGAAGTGATGGCAGTCGTGGATTGTGTGCAGCAGATTCTGGAGGTGGTCATCTGGGGTGAGAGGTGTTTGTGCCTTTGGGAGGCTGGAACGCTGAAGATAGCGCATGTTTTTGGACTGACCTGGTCACACCGCTCGCAGACAGTCTCCTCTTCTTAATGATCAAGGTTGAGCCAGAGGGATCGCTTGGTCATACCAGGTGGTGATATGAACGTATCAGCTTTACTTTGACTCTGGCAGCAGTGTGCGGGCATGACTGTCTGAATTTAAGAAATGAAAGTGAAAGTTCAGTTGTTTTATTAATGGTCGGTCCATTCAACGCTGCTCGTCTGTGCAAAGAAAACACTCAGACTTTGCTCGACCATGGAAGGTATTCTTTCATCATCGACAACAGCCACGTCCTGTTTGCGGTGCTGAGAAAGGGTTCCGCTGGCAACAAAATATCACGGGGACTCTTCGATCTTCCTACATCGGCCCCCCTCTCGACCCCCACTGTTAATCAATGGCTGTTTTCAAAAGTACTTTGTATGAGTTTGTAGCGCTGATAACAAGTAGAAGAGTCTCTAAAGGTCAGAGCCTCCCTCGGTGGTGCTGGGAGATTTTAATAAGACACCCCAGCAGTTGGGTATTGATTGGTGTAGTTTGCATGGACGGATTTTATAGACGGGCGATTTTCAGTGTCTGCCTATTTGGCTTGGAGCAGACACAGCTAAACAAATAGTGTATTTTAACTGAGTGGTTAGCCTTAATCTCCTAACCAGCTCTAACAAGCTTTTCGCATGGATGGAAAAACGGTTCGCTCGGTTTAATACCGGTGCCAGAAGGCATAGTTGGCACAGTCGGTATGACAACAGTATTAACTTAAGTGTGTTTCTGTGAATAAACACTCCGCTTCAATCTATCAGTCTGATTGCAATTAGGCTACAGCACATTTCTACTCAGCATTGTCATCCCCCCTTTTTGTATTCAGCCAGTTGAATGCGCATGGGTGTGTTTCGGCTTTTTTGTGCCACTTGCATGAAGCAGCAAAGAAATCAGATAAACCATATGAGGTGATTGTGATGTTTACCAAGTCTTCACCTTAGCTTCCCTTGCAGTTTCCCCCTAATACTGATCATCTGAGAGGCAGGTGCCTATGATTTTGACCCCAAATGGAGTGCTCTGTAGATGCTGCCGCCCCCGTGAGATTGTGTTGCAGGCTGTTCTAGTGTGGGTATGTGATGTGATGTGATTTGTATTCAGGGAACGGCGCCGGTGGGGTAAGAATGAAATCCAGGTTTTTCATATTGGTATTGATCCCTTTAGGGCAGGCGGTAAGAGGAGAGAGACGAGCTCACTAAAATGAGTTTACTTGAGGCTGTTTGCAGATCAGAAGGATCTGGTCCTGGATGCTAATGGATGAGATCTGAGAATTCAGATCGAGTCAGCCAGACAGCAATTTTACCAGACCTCATCCACAGACACTACATTCAAACAATTTTTTAATAACTTGTCAACTTTTCATTTAATTAATGGAGAGCAAAGCTTTGTTTTAGTATTCACAGTCACACTTTTGCTTTGATTTTGTTTTTTCACTAAGGATAATTAGTGTGGAACTGCAAATCAGTATTGTTAAGTTTATAGCTAAATAAAATGATAATCCAGAAACCCAAAAAATGGGGCAAATGTCCAGAAATGTAAAGTCAAGTAAAGTGAATGTCCCAATGTTCCAGAGCCCAAAGTGACATCTTTCTCGTCTGGTATTTTATAGACAGATGCCTTAAATTGTATATTTATTGAAAACTCTTATATGTGTAAGTTAAGGTTCCTAAACATAACATATTAAACTGCCTCAGTCTTGTCCTTGTGTTTTCAACAAGCTGCCGTTTTAATCCGACAGCTTTTTGTTGTTTATTGTAAAAACATGAAGAGGATTCTTTTAACTTTTGTTCCATGTTTTTTTACCCTCGTGGATGCCTCCAAGTAAAACATTAAAAAAAGCGTAGAGACTTTCACATAAGAAAGAATAGTCTAATCTTAGTTTTTAACTATGTGATAAAACCTTTCTAACAAACATTTTAATTCTAAACAGGTTTTTTTTGTGTGTTCTGAAAAGTATCTAGATGTGAATTCTAAAAATTGTTTCTAATTAATGTTCTGATACTCGTGCTAAGGAATTTCTCATTTTGGCATTACATTTCTGTATGATTGCACAATACAACCCCAGCAAGTGTAAGTGTTAGCTGCCATGTACAATTTCTAACCGGTGAAAAAGCGAAGCATGAATCAGTCCGTTTTTGAATAGCAACACACAGGGTTTAGGGAAAGCAGCACTTTATCCTGGGATTGCAGCAGCGCAGTACAAAGGGCCCAGTCTCAATACCACCCTGTGGCATCTCTCAGCCCCTCGTTGTGGTTGGTCACTTCAACACTCCTCTCTATTTTCTCTCCCTCCCTCCAGACGGGGGTAACAGATAATTCCGGGCTCTTTGGAGAGTCAACTGACTGATGGCATCATGAAAGGTTGGGGGTCAACTGTTGTTATCTGGCAGAGTGCTGTCACCTTTTTGCAGCAGGTGCACGGTACAGATACCGGCATCCTCTTTGTGCCGCTGTGCTACCATTGCCTGCAAAGGATTCTGGGAGCTTTGCCAAACTTCCATGTCACAAGAGGAATCACTTTTGCGGGAGCGGTTTTTTTATTTTTTTTTATTTTTGCACTAAAACACAACTGGGGACACACACACAAACACGCACACACACACACACACACACACCAAAAACCCCCCACAAGGCCCCAGTTTCATTTCAGTAACTGTTTATAGTGATGGGATATATCCTTCTGTTTGGGTGAAATTTAATACATATAATGTCCTCGCTGCAGAACGCACAGTCGTTTATGTGCATCAGGCAATCGTGGCGCTCGGTGTATTGTCATTGCAGACAGTGCTTAATGGTGTCACTACTCTTCTTTAACCTCTGCTGCGAGGAAGGACTCACTCTCCTCCATCTGGTCTGGTCGTCTGTTAGTATTGATCCACCGCTAACATCCAGTGTTTGACTTTCAGAGAGAAGGAGAGGCAGGAGAACCCTGGGGCCGCTTTCGGCGAGACCTGGTTGTTCTTTGGTTGTCGCCACAGAGACCGAGACTACCTGTTCAGGTAAGCTGTTTTTAGCGTTGTGGTTGTTCAAAATTCTCATACACGGTGTGACACTCATGTTATATACATATAAACACATACACCTGCATATATATATATATATATTTCAGACAATACTATAGTACTGTAGGCCATATGTTCGTTTGCTATGAGTGAAATCCATTCTTGTGATGCACTAGCATGTGATTGTGAGTCCAGACAGGAAGATGCATTAAGGTTAAGCGGCTTCTTATTATAGTTGCATTGGATCCTGTTTCAAAATACTGTGACTGATTAACGGATCTCTTTTCAAATCCTCTGTCTCGGCTCTTCTGTGTTTTAACCTCAGGAAGTCATTTAGCCACTTAGCAAATACTGTATGAAACATTAACGCTGCTCTGATCTGTATTTTTAAATTAACATGGGATCAAATGACTGTAAAAGGAGTCCCTTGTGCTTCTGGAGCAGTGGCTGTTCATCACCTGACTGCGCTTTATGGCGTGTTTTAGCTTCTTTTAGCGTAATGTTTTGTTTGACGGGCCATATCTTCACTGATCACCGAAAAGTGAAAATTGGTCCTGAATTTGTCGGGTGGACAAAAATATGATTCCACAGTATTGTGTGTGTGTGTGAGATGTGTAAATTACCATCTAGGTATTGCTTAACACTATCAATAGAAGCGGTTGGTATTTTCTTTTGTCTGTATGTACAGAGAGAGTGAATACAAACTAATGTTGGTCAGGTCATATATCAAATTATTCCTCTTTTACTCTTCACTGACCACTTAACAGCATTGTTAAGTGCTCGTATCGTCCTGTAAGTAGATTATTGCTCTGATCACTTTGCTATGGCTTTACTCTCTGGCGACTACGCACTTATTGATCAGCTATTCCGTCGTGTCAGCGACGAGCATGGACTCGATGCTGGCGCACCGGCCGGGTTCCTTTTATAGGATTAAATAGTGCGAAGGGATTAGCATCCTTAATCACACAAGAATAGATCACAGAGGATGTTGTTTGTTCCCCTTTGTTTCCTCTAGCATTTAGTTAAATACCAGCTCACAGCTAGGTACTAGGCAGTGCTTGTTCACAGTGTGGGCTTCTCTGATGAACACCCCCACAGTGTTGACCAAAGCGATTAGTCTGTGTTTTATGAGCCACCTGTGAAGACTTGTACTCAGTTTAGATAGGTTAGCAGAATGAGAACAGCGTACCTGCATCTCTGTTGGTTATCTCTAAATGTAAGTGCAATTTGATGTGTGGCCTTGAAATGCAGAAACCCTCTTGGAATAGTCTGCAGCATTTCTCAGCGAGTGGCGGATTTCTAAAGAAGCGACTGAAATTCAAACGTGCATAAATATAGCATTAACAGCTTTTTATGCTAATAAATATTGCAGGACGTCGAGACAGGATGTGACCGAAGTTCTGATCATGTTCTGAATTTTCCACCAGCAAAAACAAAGCTTGCGACGCACCTCAATCAGCCGCAGCACTTAACGTCCCTATGAGAGGTTGATGTCATGTCGGGCTGTGTGTCACATCAAACCTGTCCTCCGACCCTCCTCCACCCCCATCGGATTTTGCAGACTCTTTATTGGCATGTGATTTAATGCCGTAGGAGAAACGTGAGCGGGAGACCTGCTGGGTTCACGGTAGCTGTGGTGATGATGATTCATATTTAGACGTCAAACAACTCTCTGTTAGTCTTCATCAAACAGACTTTGTAATTATACATCCTGGTCTGGCGAAGGAGATTCTTTTAATGGCCCCGTCTCTACGATCAAAGGTTAGGTGGTGAACATTGCAGAAGAAGTCTGGACATTTCACACTACATAGACAATAACACTTCTCTCTCCCTTTTGTATTCACTATGCGGTGTCTGTGTGAAAAATGCCTTATTTTTGTCTAGGGGTTACTGCAAAACACAGACCCCCGAGGCAAAGACCTTCACCCATGATCTCGGAGCTGGGGATGGTTATGAGTTTGTGTCTCTGTGTGTTTTTGTTCATTTCAACTGCTTAACTTTAAACAAGATCCTCAGAGCCACAGTAAACCTCCCTCTCTGCCATCTTCCCCCTTCCTTCCCCTCCAATAGCACCCCAGGCTCTGTAAAAACACTCAGGCAGAAGAAGGAGTAGTTGGCAAGTGAAACACTGAGCAGGGAGCAAAGTTACATCCAACTGCAACACTGGGAGGAGTGCTTGTAAAAAGATGTTTATAACAGTGACTCGACCTTGCTTAAGAAATCTATATTTTCGTTGCACTTTCCCCGTAAATTGGTTTTCTGGCCCAGTTTTGTTCAGATCTTTTGCCCGTCAGACGTATGTTTTATCAAGTCCGACAAGTGTTTTTATTCACAGGAAATATTCTGGGGGTTGTTTTGTTTGTGAGATAGTCCAAGCTACGCATGTCCAAATATCTTAGGGGAGTGTTGGACATGAAAGGTTGGTATAAATGCTTAGAATTATTAGGCCAGATGTTTCATTTATTGCTCGACTAAAATAGAAATGTGGTGCTGCCACACAAAGCTGAACATCCATTTAGCCAGTCACGTGATCTAATCTCCAAACTAACAAATGAATCCTGGCTCACCTGTTTGTAGTATGAGATGGACTCAATTTCACAAATCATCCACAACCTGTTCAAGATGGCAGGAAAAAAAAATCTGGAAAGTTTGAATCACAGCGACCTAAAGTGTTTAGATTTGTCTCTGCATACTTTGTCCTTTTGCCAGAGAGGAGCTGGAGGGCTTTGTGTCTGGCCGTACCCTGAACCACCTCGAGGTGTGTTTTTCCCGAGATGACCAGGAGGAGGGGGAAGCTGCTACCGTAGCAACACGACCCAGATATGTCCAACACAACCTGCGGCTTAACAGCAGACACATCACTGATATCCTGCTCAAACAGAACGGTTACCTCTATGTCTGTGGGTGAGTCTGACTCAGTTCTCCTCGTGTTGACAGTCTTCAAAACTGAATTTGTCCTGAATGATTTGTAAGCTGCAGCTGTTCTGCTCCATGTGCAAGAAGTCTTTATAAACCCGCACCTTGTTTCAGAAACTGACGACAAAAAGTGCAAGAATTCAATGTTAAAAATCCCAGTGTACTTAATTTCAACTAATGTCAACTATTTCTTTACGATATTTCTGTTGAGTACACGAGTACACACTTTTGTGTGCACATTTTAGGTGTGCACTAGGAGAGAAGATGTTGGCGTGAATCTTTTTTAGCTGGAACTTGACATAACTCTGCAGGAACAAATGATCTGCGTTCAGTTTGTGATTATCATTGAAACAGGTGCAAAACAGCCACCGTCTCACTTTATTTACTGCCGCTGACGAAGGAACTAAAACGTTTTTTAACATTTTCTGATTCAGCATGTGACTTCCTGTCAGAGCCTTCAGTTATATAATCAAGTCCAGCTGCACTATTTTGACAACTGTCAAATCCAGACAAACTAAATCAAAGCCTTCCACCTCTTAGGTCCTCCTCCAGCTGGTGGCACCTAAGGCAACGTCCCCGATAGCCTATGCCTTAAGCTATTTATAGGCATTTATAGGCTAGACATAACCTCCTTTTTTTCCTGTAGAGAGAACATTGATTTTACGTGTCAAGAACTACATGACTCTTCCTTCATAGGTGACGGAAGCAGCCACATCAGAACTGTGTGTATTTCAGAGTCAGAAAATATCAGTGTTGAATGACTAATCTCTCCCAATATGCTGCAACTGCAAGATGGAGTTTTCAGCAATTTCTTTTCAGGATGTACTCCTGGAGTGGCAGTTCTTACTCGTTTTACAAAATATCCGCTTGGCACAGTGCTTTGACATACACAGCAAATATTTCAGTTTTTTTTTCCTAACATATGAATTTGTACCTTTTCTGCTTTCATCAGGGATGCTAAGAACATGGCCAAAGACGTAAATGACACCCTGATAGAGATGATCAAAACAGACGTTCAGGTGGATCAACTGGAGGCCATGAAGAGACTGGCAGGACTGAGAGAGCAGAGACGCTACTTACAGGACATCTGGGGCTGACAATGGATGAGGAGATAACGGCATTTTCCAGCATCCGCTGAGCTTTTTTTTACACCTTAAAAAAAATAAGCATGCTCAGCTGTAACCTCTAGAGCCGTAAAATTGTGGATGCTTAAGCCCAGGGGTAGTTTACACCACCCGGCGCTACCAAGATGGAATGTACCATGCTGACCCGGGGATATCGGTCCACTACATCATCTTGGGCATTGCTGTTTGAACAAAAATGACCTTGGTCAGGGCAATAGTGCTGGAGATTGGTCCTGCGGTGTGAAAATGCTTTTAGTGTAGACAAGCCTCCTTCCTTCATTCTGTTGGGGGAAAAGGTATTTACTTCTGTCAGCTGTGATGGACTGATTTTGATGAGATTGAGAGCGGGATATTGCTCTGATCTAGATGGAAACAACACAGCAATCCAGAGTTCTTAAACAACAAACACAATTGTTTATTGTCATTCAAGGCGAGAAATCACTCTTTTCTTTTGTTTTGGGGGTTTGTCAAACCAGCTCAATGCAGCTAACCACGGTTTAGATCTGAAGTCACTAGAAATGCTTTTCTTTTTCCTCTGTAGTGGTTCAACCACACACACTCAGCAGGCCGTCTGTTTGGCAACAGCGATCTCGTCTAAATCCTGGGAGATTGATTAAAATCTCCTAAACGGCGATTAAAACAAACCCAACTGTGCCTAATCAAAAATAAACAAAACATCTAATTTATACTGAACTGTCGCTGTCTATTTCTCATTTATTGGAGTACAAATACATTTAAAGATGACCTTATAGACATACATTATATCTCCTGTACTGTACGCGATGATGAGCATGGAGAGTACAAAGGGAGATCGAAAGTTTGAGAGGCAGTAGAACTAGTTCGGGGGATAATGAACACCAGTTGATTGGGAGCGATTGTTGTTTTAAATGTAGAGACAATTTGATTGTTCAAGGTGACTTTGGTCGGAAGATGAAAGCGCGCTCCACTAATTGAAGGCTTTTTGCAATGGGCTTCTTAGCACAGCGCCGAGCCCCAGAGCGAGGCTTCTCAGAATTAAATCTTCCAACAACAGTCTTTTTTTTTTATTTATCCTCTGGTAGGGAGGGCACTGAAAAACATGTTTACAATCGTCGCCGCTGCCTGCGCTGGAGATGACACCCCATTCGCCACATTTTTCGAGTTGAGTAAACAAAACATTGTAGTGAATAATTGGTTTAATACAGCGCTGTCAGAGGTGTGCTTTATCACGCCCGTCTCTGTGTCCTGCTGCTGCCGTACCAAGTCACAGAAGCGGAGGACACCATCAAAATAACGATGCTGTGTGTTCCTAATAGCCACCGCCAATCTCTTTCTTACATAATCATACGGAGCTCCCATGCAACACTGTTATTTGTTGTTAAAGAAATGCATGCTGTAAAAAGAAGGAAGGCTTCATCAAAGTGAGTCTGATTATTGTTGGTGCATCATTTTAGTAGTGGCGTGGAGCTTAGATGCCCTTATTTACCCACCAAATTTTTATGCCCTCTTCTTCATAAAAAAAAAAGAAAGAGCTGAACTGTGTGTCACAGAGCCTACTGGCTGCTTGTGTCACCCTGTCCAGCAACCACCCAGGACTGATGAAGTTTGAAATTATGTCTCCGTAATTAAAAAGGTTCACAGTGGCGTGTTTTGTCCTGCAGTGAGAGCGAAAGACAGAGCCCAGAAGACGGTCCGGAATAAATCAGCGCGCTGGAGGTCACTGCGACCGCGGAACAGTAGCACCTCCGTGATAGATGCCTCCTGTTAAGAACAGCTTAAATGAAGCAGAAAGATGTGTGCAGAAGATAATGACTGTTATTATGGAAGTGTTGAGCGAGCCAAGTGGGGAGATGCACTTTATGTCAATGAGCTTGGAGATTTTTAGAAAGACCTGCTCAACTTTCGGCTCCTTGGTGCAGCAAGCACAAGTGGAGATGATGAGGAGAGCAACTGGAACCTCCCACACTCTCCCTCCCCTGAGCTATGTTACCAATGTGCCTTAATTAGGAAAATGGCAATATGTCCAAATCATGTGGCTCGGGTGTGAGGATGTAAGAGCAGTTCAAATAATGTGGCGGTAGACTTAGGAGTAAACAGTAAGTAGAAACTTTTTGTTCCTGTTGTTTACTGCTTTAAAGTTTGTGTGTGTGTGTGTGTGTGTGTGTGTGCGTGTGCGTGATTTGCATGTGAATTATAACGTGGATACACATTTTTTAAAGCCCAACTTGGATTTTATTTCAAGTTCAACTGCAAAGTTTCTTGCAATTTAGCCAACGTGATGACGGCGTATTTTATCCATCTCTTGTGTAGGGTCTGTCGTGGATGTCTGACGTATTTTCAGTTGGAAGCTTGACGTCTTCACTCAGTCACTGCTGTGGAGAAGTCTTCTTATATTAGTGCAGTCAGCAGAAATCTTCATCTTCTTCAAGTTGCCTCACCTGCGTTTTATCATTAAAAAGGACACTTCCACTCTGTCTCTGTTGTTCTCTCTCCGCAGTCAATGACGCAGGAATGTCAACTCAGCTCTTTGATGTGGCATCGATGACAGCCCCGCAAACGCGCACGTACAGTATACAAGCACACGCTGAGAACCGTAGTCAGCCTGCTCTCCGGAGTCCCAGCTGTGCACAAACACTTTAACTCCAGCATCTGTCAGGAGTGCTGGAGGAAAATCTATGTTTTGCTAAAAAAAAGAAAAAAAAAATGCTGCAGCGCTTCTATTGAGTTTCCTGTTTTCACTACGAGTTTCACCGGTGTTCTTCTGGTCTCTGTTATTGATGGAGCCAGAGAGATGCCCCTGCTTCCATTTTGGCAGAATAAACATTTGTTGTAATTGATGCTGGCAGGGGGAGAAAGTATTCAATAAGGAAATATTGTTCTCCCGAAGGCTTCAGAGAAATATTTCTATTCTAGATTTAACTGACCGAGGAAACCATACTGGAAAAATGTCAAAATAACCTTTTAATGTATAATTGCTGACATTACATGTGACCTGAGATTCCCCATACTAGTCAGGTACTGCCGGGCCAAATGAATTAAGTTGAAACTGCTTGGCTCATCAAATGTATTAATGATGTTTCAGTGATGGATGCTCTTTCTGTCTCCATTAGTCAAAGAAATGTAAAAATTGGTTCGGCATTTTTAAACTTACAACGATGAATGAACACTTAGCAGAATTTATGGCCTCCTCGGTTCTGACAGCCGTAATGACTTATGCAAATTGGGGGTTAAGTGCTGAGATGAGACTGTTCAGCAAAAAAAAAAGGAGATACATGTACAACCAATACTGGATGAAAGGTGGAGGAAAACACGCACTGAAGGATAACCTGTGTACACGTGACGTTTGCGTTCATTTGTTGAATGCGTGTTACCATGGAGCCTGATCACGACGCTGGCTCTATTTAAACATGCACATTAAGAAATGAAGATGAATATTAAAGTAAATCCTCCACATTACTTTCTATCGCAGTACATCTGTACAGTGACTGTGACAAATATAAAACAAATCAACTATCACCTATCACCTTAGATGTAGTTTGATCTCGCTGTGATATATTAAGCAAGGAGACAGTAAAATGACAAAAAAACGTCCAAGTAAAGTTGAAAGAAAGAAAACTGCATGTTATCATTGAATTATGCAGGCATAATACAGCCATTTCAATTATTGTTTCAACTTGAGTGGGCTTTCAGCCTTAAAAGAGTCATATGAAAGGTAATGACCGTGTTTTTACCGTAAGTCTTTTCTTCGTCCTCTTGCTAAAACTCCACTGTGGCACCTGTGAGTGTCCTAATCTTACCCAATCCTCGATAAGCCATGAGCAGTCTGGTGAGTGGGGCTCATCACTGGCAGATTAATGTCCAGCTGTAGCCCCTGCACCATGCTGTGAGCGTAATGAAGAAAGAGAGGCGGAAAGCAGAATGACGTTGTAAAAAGTGAAAGATTGACTGTTGAGGCTCAGAAATTGTGTGAAACATGCCCATAACAGAGCGGAGATTGAGAGAGACGTATGGAAACAGGTTGGGTGAGAATAAAGTAATGAGTGACAACAGACACGGGTAGGAGTGCAACAAAAAAAATGTTCCCTGAAAAGGTCCCTGACTATGAATTTATTACTGTGCTTTCAGTGCACTGGGTTGTGAACAAGGGTGAGTTACAACATCACCTGACCCTTTTACAGATTTGTCTCCTGTAGAGATAGCCTCAGAGTCACTCCACAACATGTTCCCACTGTTGGACATAAATAAAAAACTAACAAGGGTCCAAAAGACGTGTAAAAAGTTTATGCCGTCATCAAACCCAAAGCATGGAAAATAGGTGATATATATATAGCCCCTTAGGCTAAAGAATGTATTAGGGATGTATTTAAAACGAAGCAACTGTTTGTGTGATTAATCATCTTCTCTTAAAGTGACAAGTCATGTGCATGTAATGGGACAGCTGGGATTTCACCCAGTAATTACAGTTTTATTGAAAAATCTGTAAGTATGAAGAGCAATTACAGAGGTTACAGCACGAACTGTTTGTAGTGCAGTTTATTAGAGTTTAAGGCAAATGATACTCCTATAACACAGGAAATATTTGAGTCTGTTCTTTTGAGAGATTGGGCATTAAAAATATGCAAAGACACCAATAATATGCAGGATATAAAAAAAAAAGTGCAAAAGAGTAAGCAAATTCTATTTCATCTGAGTAACAAAGTTTGAAGCTATTTGATACTGATGCTATGATATTTGGCTCTGCTTCACAACAAAGAAGGCATCACCCTTGGCCAGGAAATAGCCCATCACTGAGAAATAGTCCAGCTGGAATATTATAGCTGGAAATAGTCCAGCTGGACTACAGGATAGTGTCTTAGTATGCTTTTAATCATTATGCTAAACTAATTCAACCAGCAGCTGGCAGGAGGTTAATTTACCAGACAGCCATGAGTGTGATATCAGTCTTCTCATGGACACGATAATAAACATAAAAATGTTAATATATTACCTAAAAGCAGTTTTTTTTGGCCAAACAATGGATTTTTATCTTAAAAGTTGCCGCGCCCAACATGTAGACTTGAAACACTACGACCTGTTGTGTCTGCTGTTCGGTGCTTTGCAGCTAATCTACAATGTTTTGGTTGGAGCTAATATGGGTGATACCTGTGGGTTTATGCTCACACACATACTTTCATTTGATCTGTTGCGAATATTAAAACTAATTTGTGCACGGTTCATTTCTAAACCCAAACAAACTCATCCTTCATGCGGTTTGTAATATACATGAAATTGCAACTCAACTCAGTTACACTGTGTAGATGGTTAAACAGTGGGCAACTTCCCTCTGACCATTGTGAGTATAGCATTACAACATCAAAACGAACGCACACCCACACGCTCACTTAAGGATTTCATTTTTCCACAGAACAATTACACACGAGTGATTAAAAGCAGCTTAAACATGGCAGTTTTCCTTGGGAGCTGTGGTGGTCCTACAGTACATCACCATAGCTGTTGCTAAGAAACGGCTACAGCATCTGATTGTTTGATCAGAGCGCTAATATAAAAGAGCTTTTGTTATTTGCAGTCAGCACATCTTAGGTTTATAGTTGCAGCAACAACTCAACTCTCAAAGATGTCATTTGGAGAATAATCTGGAAAGAAACAATGACCGTTGGCTTACAGGTCTCAGCACTATGGAGTACTACTTGGGTTGCTCCTATTTTCTTATTAAAGGGTGTAAATAAATTAAGTACCGAACACCCTATCTGTGAGAAACACCAGCAAAGTCACGAGCTCCGAATATTTTGTGATTTGACCTTTTAAATGTCCCTAACAATCAGATTACATATTTACTTTTAACATTATAACTAATAAAAACAACATATTGTCTCTTTTGTAAGAAACAATATTTAGATTAGATTAGATTAGATTCAACTTTATTGTCATTTCACATGTAGAAGTACAAGGCAACGAAATGCAGGTTAGGTCTAACTAAAAGTGCAATAAGCAGCAAGTGCAGGATATAGGTAAGCGTTATAATAAGTTAGGAGTATACAGAATATTATGTACAGAAGAAAATGGTTGATATTTACAGATGGAATAATCAGGGATTGGAAGTAGATGCATATTTACAGATTGTTAAGTGATCAATAAATATGCACTGATGCGAGCATATGTATAGAGAATGTGAATATGAGGAAAATGAAACCAATATTTATGTGCAAAGCAGACAAATCAAGATCTTATGCATATCATCCTGATTAATTTATCTCATTGTTTTTTGTGCCTCAGGCTTGTAAAACCACTCTTCGCCAAACATAAATGGAAGGGAAACTTTAAACAGATAATAGGTCATTTAACAGAACGTGCTTTGAGGGATTGTCTTCACTACTTGAAATAACATGCTACTACCACAAATTACAATTACACAACAAATGTTTTTTCCCATATTTAAAAAAAAAATCTCCTTTTTTTCACTTAAGGCAATGAGGCAAACAGAAATCTGCCATTTTCTCCTCGTGTTTTTCTAGGCCCATTTCACAGCAGATATTCTGACTCTACAGTGAATCAGAGATGCTGTTAGTACTTTAATGATCGTGTTTCCAAATTCCCCGAGCCAGAATGTACAGTAGCAGGACCCTATAACAGAAAGAGCTAAATGAAAGTCTGACATAATTACTTTGATTATTTCTGTGCTTTTACTCCACTGTGAAATGTAAGAGGTAGACAGTGGAACGCTTTTAATCCATCTGTGACCGCAGTGGTGCTCGGAGTAATTAAGAGTTTCTAGCAATGGGTTCTTTGTGACCAACAAACTAATTTTGATAGTGTTATGTAGTTTTGTGTGGGAAATGAGCCTGTCAGTAATTGTAGACAAGCCTCAGATTAATGTTTTTAATCTGCAGCACTATGTAATGTGTCTAAGATAATATATATTTCAAATCACAGGCGAAATGGGGTTAATGCCACATAGATGGGCTGTTATAAACAGCCCTAAATCTAACTAAGGTAGTTTTGCAAAAGTAATTAAACAAAACGGAATTAAAATTTGGCAGAAACAGACATTGTAACTTGAAAGTTAATTGGTAACTGCAGGCCACTCAGGTGACATCCCAGCTGGGCAGAGCTTTGCTGGGAACAAAACCTTTTTCACAGCAGACGTCTTCATTTGTCATAGCAGGCAAATAACAGTTAAAACTACGGCTCTGTTTCATTTGGGTATACCGGTGTTATCTTTTCCAGAGCTGCAAGCAAACAATTCAGTGCTCAAAACTTTGCCTGCTATGACGAGTCAAAATATCTGCTGAAGAGGAGAAGCTCTACTGCTTGAGTGCTAAGGCGAATGATAAAGGTGTGGGCTGCTCCTCTGTAGCAGCTACAACAGACTTAACCATGAAGTGAGTGATGATCAGGGTCATAATATAATGGAACAACATTCGTACAAGCTGCAATATGAAGCGGCCTGGTAGCTCAATGGGCTAGCCGCTAGCGTCAGACTGGGCTGCAGAAGGTCGCAGGGTGAAACCCCGTCAGCTACCAGGTGTGTCCCTGAGCCAGACACACAGCGCTAGCTCCTTGTCAGTCGCTTTGGATAAAAGCGTCTGCCAAGCAAAGCAAGGTAAAGATTTATTCTCAACTCATGCGAATGTATCACGTCAGCTGTGACTGAGCCAACGTCAGGTTCTTGTTGTGTTTAAGCTCCAGCAATATCCTATCATGAAATACTGCTCACTTTAGATTGTCCATTCACACCTCTGATGATTTCTCTGCTGCAGTTAATTGCGATAAGCTGTGTTTCCAGGTGTAAATCAGTCTCAGATTAGATGGCTAGAATAAAAACCAGCACGTTCTGGGCCCCAAGGATCAGTATCCAAGGTTACTGCTCCAGTCATGCTGTTGTTCATCTTCACTATTGTATATCATTAGATCTAATAACTTGAGAGGGCTGCTCTTCCTACCGTCCTTTAAAAAGTAATAACAATAATGAAAAGTCATCTGCTGTATGATTCCGCAGTATATTTCCTTTGAGAACTGAAAGCACATGCTTATGTATGCATGTTTGCATGCCATACACACAGACACACCTCTAGACAACTGCCGAAGCCTAAATTTCGCCGTTTATCTGCAGACTGTCAGTGGTTCTGCAATAAATCACTGTCCCTGACAGATATCCTGGGGTTTCATGCAAGCTCATAAAACTCGCCCTGAGAAAACGAGGGACTGAGTGAGACATTTGAGTGCTGAGAATATTTTCTGTAAACCTCAGAGGAGGCTTGACAACAAGACAGGAATCGGAAAGTTGAAGACTCTGTGTCTGAATATGGTCCGAGCGAATATATACAAAGAAGTAGATTTTAGACTGCAAAGTGTTGTTAAGGCAAGATTAAATTATTAAGTAAGGACAGTTGCAGTTTTGTGGTCTTTTTTTTACTGAAGTACCAGAGGTGTCACAGCAGTACTATGCAAATGTTTGCATAATAGTTTGGGAGATTAATAAAACATACCATCCTCTAGCAGTCATCAGATAAAAATGCAAAGCAATGCACTTTAAAGCAGTACACGATAAAGACCCAAAACGTTATCAAGGTCTTTACTCTCTCTTTGATTCAGTTTTAATCAGAGGGTACATCCAGCTTCTTTCACTGGGACCAGATAATGCAATGCAATGTTGCATCTTTGCCTTCACCGCTGAAGTACCTCACCTCATTCTCTCCATGGATATACGTTACGAGTCAATACTCCAGCAAAAGATTACATATATATTTTAGATTTCCCTGATTTCCCTCCATATGTTTATTGAAGGAGGAGCAGATTGTGAAAAGGTCCAGGCACTCATCAATCACTCCAGAGCCCGTGTTTTAGATAAGAGGCAGCTGCTATGCCCACTTGTAAATCTGTTTCTTTGAAAGCATGCAGTTTAGGATCAAGATTATTTGTCAAAGAAAACTCTTAGAAAAATCATAGCAAAACTCGGGAGTGACACAGCAGTGAGGGAAATTGTTCCACCTAACTGCATGCCATGAACCAGCAGGACATCTCATTTCTTGATTTCACTCACATACACCGGGAGGTTTGACACGAGCTAATCATCAGACAAACATCTCGAGTGTCAGAATAAGAGACGTGAAAAAGGTGTACGCTCAAAGACAAGTCAAGCATCAGCAGAGAAAAAAATCGGTAATGAATATTATACTTATTTTACTGCTGATTGTGTAATGCCAAAGGGGAGCTCTCTGTTATAATTACCTGGGGCTTGGACATAGCCAGAACTGACCTAATCTAACCCCGTTGTACTGTGGAGCATGCAGAGCAGAGGCAGCTAATCATAGTTTCCTCTGGGTGGTGAAGAAGATGAGATTGGAGAGCAGATATGCACACAGTGATATCCAAATAATATGATACCTGAAACTTGGACCACCCCAGCGGCCTATTTAATAGTTTACTTTAAAATTCAGCTTTACTTTGATCATGGGGGAAAAGAGGGCAACAGATAGCTGGAACTATAAATATTTTCCCTCTGCTTCCAAACTGACAAGACCCCGGGATTTTAAATGAAGAATCAAAGTAAAAAATATCACATATTATATACATATTATTCCTTGACAATAAAAAGTAAGCAAAGTCAAATAACCTGATGATCACGTACAATGTTGTTTCACTTTTTAATATAATATTTATTTAACTAGAAAGTTCCTGGGGAAACTTTGAAGGTGCCTGCCACCTTGCGCCGCTGAACCTTAGACCCATCTCCCCGAC
>JAUMHF010000012.1:18687851-18737349 GCA_032359275.1 Microctenopoma steveboyesi | reverse complement strand
GACATCACGCACTCTGGCTTCTCCAAAGTTCTCTCCATTAAAATGAATGGAGAACTTTCCGGATTTTAATCGGTGACTTAAACTTAAACTTAAACTGCTCTAATTCAAAAAGTACAAAAGATACGAAGGTGTCTGGACCCGTTTAAAGTTTGAATGACGTTTCTACGACAAAGTATGGTGACACACCATGTGGGTGAATGGAGGAAGGGCGATGAAAATACTCCTCCAACTGCCATTTTTGGACCAAAAAACACTGAAATACAGATTATTTTGTGGGGAGGAGGGAGGCAGTGCATGGCGAAGTCTGTAATATCTGTAATAATCTGTGATTATTACAGATATTGGTTGTTGCTGTGTTTCTGCTGTTATGTGTTTGTTCTTTTTTTCAACAGGTATTGAAGCAGATTGTCAGTGTTTTGTCCTTTTTATCTTTTCTCAACCTTATCCATCTGTTGTCTCTCTCTCCATCTCCTTTTTTCTCTCTCTCTCTCTATCTCCTTTTTCTCTTATATCCCCAGGTCCTGTCTGTAAGTTAAATATATAGAAAAAGAAGGAAATCTGTGCTTTGGAGGAGGATGTGTGATGGTGTTGGTGAAACTGTTGAGGAGTTAGTCATTTGTTTTTTTGTGGTTAATGAGACCATCATTTGTTACCAGCACTCCAGTTCGTATGACCAAGAAGGAGAGTGATGGAGTGCTGCGTTCAATGACCTGGAATCATCCAGGTCATCAGATCTAACCCCAACTTGGAAGATTTGGGATAAGTTGGACCACAAAGAGAAGCAGCAGGGGCCAACGAGTGCTCAGCCCAGCGTGTTCAAGAACATTTAAGGATGTTGTAAAAGCTTTTCAGGCGACTACCTCACTTCTCCGGCTGAGTAAATGCCGTGAGTGTGCAAAGCGGTTATCAAGGCAGAAGACGATCACAAATTTAAAACCTCGGCTGTTAAGTTTTGATGTCTTCAGTGTTTATCTGCCATGTAGAAAATAACAGAAACAAAGGGGGATAACAAAAGCATCGAATCAAAGGATGTCATTTTCTGCATGTAAGTGTGTGTGTGTGTGTGAGAGAGAAAGAGAGAGTGGGAGAGGGAGAGATGAAGACAGTGAGGCTCAACCTTGCTGAGGAATAATTGCTGGGGCCAGAGATGGAGACTAAGCGACTAATGAGGCAAGTCACTAATTAGCCACTGGTGTCACTGGCCTTTTTACTTTCACATGCCATAGCATGTGTCTAAGAGTGTGTAGATGTGTGTAAAAGAGACAGAGGAGACTTAGAGTCTCGCCAATGGCATTTTAGCAGGTATGCATTAATGTCGTCAATTTGACAAAGCAAAAGTCCAGCTCCATGCCTTATTAGAGCTGCATGCATATATTTAGACTATAAACAGCGCCGAGGAATGCTGTTAATGCTTTTAACCAAGCACATCGCATAAATTCTCCAGGTTCACAGCATGTCTTCCATTCTCTCATGGGTCTCCATAGTTCCATAAGGGCCAGTGATTTATTATCTTTTTCTCCTCTACATGCTACCTTATAATTAAGAGACATAGTAAGACAATCTTCACCAACTGAAGGTCTCCCTGGCTGGGTTCAGGTAGTTAGGATTAGTAACGTGCAGCTTCCTCTCGGTGGGAGCTACGTGTCTTCTTTGGGGGTGCTGTCTGGGGAGCCTTTCAAACTCATTGATCAAATCCCACCCCATTCAAGCTGTGGTCTATGAAGGCTATGCTATAATGCTCATGTTACCATCGGCTAAATGTCTGAGTGACCTTTGGGCTCTCTTAGTTTATCATACAAACTGCATGCTCGGAGTATGCAGAGGCAGCCCTGAAGGGCAAGTCCAGATCAGACAACTTGGATTCATCTTCAAGCATGCAACGGTTCCTTGTCTGTTCTTGACTGAAGGAGTGGACTCACTGACTCAGTATGAAAGACATGGTATATTGCTGCTGGTGTCATAGATTGGTGCTGCTGCGCAGAAGTGCCAGAATGCCACAGACTTAGTGAGGCGTGGTATGATGTGAGAAACTACAGCTTTCGTGTCGGAATGAAATGTGTGAGGTTACGTAGGTCTGGCTGTGTCTACTTCATGTTAATTGCGTCTGTCCCCTGGGATCATTCTAGAGATCGCAGATGAGAGAGGCAGAAACACCAACGTGTTTGGCTTCTCCTTACTGTATGTGATCTTGTGTGAAGGAGGAAGGAAGAAGCGTGTGCACAAAAGATTTTCAGGTATTATTCAGACTTTATAAATTGTTTCCTTTGCCCCTTTTCAACTCTTTATCTACACGGCAGGGGAGACAATGACACCTCAGTGTAATTGGTGTAAAATGGAAAACGCTAGATCTACCAACCTGGTGACCTCCAGTGTCTAAAAGCTCATCATTCAGTGGTTCTCAATGGCATCGACTGGGATGGATGTGGTTTACCTTTGTCTGGCTACAATGCTCTCCTCACAAGTTAGCTGTAAGTGAAAATAATGTTGCTCAAACCCAAACTGAGAGGGTATAGAAAATCCCAGACTGAGAAATGAGCCCAGGTACTTAAAGAAACAGTTTTTTATTCCACTACTTTACTGATGTAAAGCCAACAACGTTGTTTATCCTGCATGGATATTCTATTTTCTCCTCCCTGCTACTGCAACCTTTTTAGTACAAAGCTCAAGCTAGATGAAATTCACACCATTGTCGTTGCCTTAGTTATACGGTGTGATAAAGACGCGTGAAATAATGAGCTTGGAATTTTTCCCCCAGCCTCTCACTATGAGTTGCTTTGAAATTTATGTTGAGAGTGTTCTTGTTTAAAATTACCTGGCACCATCCTTTCCACCTCAGTAGTGCAGAAATTGTCCTTCTATTACTTTTCATAGGTGGCATAACTCCATGTCATATCGCCCTGCCTTGTTGCATAAGCTTTGCCTGTCACATGAAAACTTTGAGATTGTCCCCCAGACTCCTCAGGGACTGATTGATTGAAATAGATCTGAAGCCGCCGTACCGCTGCTTCCTCTCCTCACCCCCCAGTGCAGCTGTAAAATGAATCATGAGTGAGTGATGCAGAATACTAAACACACCAAAAAGGTCAGTCAGCATCTAATTGCTTTGTCAACTTACTCTTTATTCATTTCTTAAATATTTAATAATGTCATTAAACATTCAGAGGCAGGATAGTCTAGCTTCAAATCACTAGATGGTATCAGGGAAGATCTCATTAAGCATTTTTCATAATGAATGACGTCTCTCCTTTGGTAACAGGCTGCTTTACATGGGTACGCACACCTCCAAGAGAGATCACCTTGTCTCGTAAGTGTGAGATGTAAAACAAAGGAAATGAGAAAATGTTTCATCTTATCATAAGGATAAGAGATAAGAAAGCCTGCAGCTGCCGTGGGCACGGTAATTCCACCATTGTCTTTCTTCAACAGGGAACGGTGATAATGTATTTATTTAGTTACATTTGGATTTTATGCTCTTTATCATACATTCTGGAAGAATCATTTGTCTCAATAGCAGTCGTTCTGGAACTCCTTTATTTCTATATTCACAAAGGTGATAAATTCACTTAATCTTTGGAATGAGTTGCCTTCAGCAGTCCCATGAGCTCCGAGAAGCATGACGCACACGAAATTGACGGCTGCAGAGTGAAATATGATGTGTGTTTTTAAGATTGACAATCCCATTTTATGCAGTTAGTAAATATACCTGTATCCAAACACATGTGCACAGACCTAACTCCACACAGTCAGATCCTTGAATCTCCTGTTTTTATTCCGAATATCTAAAGACTAAATATTAAATAAGAAATGCACAAATGACAAATAGTACTAAGCATATAAGTTTTCCACCTGGAACTGGAACAGTTTCCTCTTCATAGATTAAGTCCTGGCTGGAGCAGGAACCACACGAGCTGATAAAACACCGTGCTCTGAGTCATGCACTCAGGAGGAAGTTGGATCAACACTCAGAAGCCCCCCGAGCAGGAAGGCAATTACTTGTGTTAACACTGATATCCACTGTAACGCCCCTTGATGACTGATGTCTCTGTGTATGTTTGTGTGTAAGAAGAGAGGGAAGGAGATAAAGAGTTTTCTTTCCTTCTTACGTAACACGATGGGTTCAGTATACATGTCTCTGAGAGGCCCCAGTGTAATAAAGACCAACATTAATGAGGTGACACTGGCCATGCTAGGTCATTATATGTGGGGAGGCTAGATGTCCCAGGACTTTCATTAAATAATAATCCACATAGTTCCTCCTCTGTTTTTGTTCTGCCTCAGTCCCCCCCTCACCAGTCCTCTGCCCTGCTCCATCTGTCAGCCCTGAGTCTGCCTCGCCTGCTCTGCACCTCTAGTGAGTTAGCCTTTCCTAAACTTGGTAGACTTATAGAAAGCATAATAATAACAAATATTAATGTCTCTCGAGAGCGAAAACAGTCAGCTGCAGAATGCCAACTAACTCTTTCAGCTGTCTAATATCGTATCTTTTCAGTGATTCTCTACCATTCCTGCATGTCCACAGGTCTGCAGGACGATAGACACGAAGCTCTGGCTGGGCCGATGTGCACTCCACTAATGTCACTGACATACAACTCTCAGAAGGCACAGACAGAGAATATCTCTACTTCTTTGGACTCAGCAGTCTCAGTGCTGGCATGTAGAGCACGGGAAGTCTGAACAAGTGAGGAGTCTCCTTGGTGGCGTGCCTAGGATGCAACTTGGACGAGACTCAGACTACGCTGGAGTCCAATCAGACACTCACAATTCCAGTGTCACACTGTGAAGCAGACACTGTAAACTTAGAAAGAGTCATCAGAAAAGGTTTTCTCTGAATCCCTCACAGTTACCATGTCAGCCGCGTGCCCATATCGTGTCACTCAAGGCTGACAGGTCCATTTGCGTCCCAGCTGCTTGTGCATCTGGTGAGGGGTGTGATGAGAAAAAAAAAAGACAGATGCTGTTCTGTTCACTTTACAAAGCTTTAACTAACAAACTATTTAGGTAACAGTGCGTAACATGGGGTGTGTGTGTGTGTGTAGCTGCTGGGTGATGGGTGGGTGGTACACCTCCTGCAACAGACCAGGCCACTTTCTCAGCCGTAACAATAACTGTGCCATAACATCGTACAACCACAGACATGAGTATACATTACCAAGATCATTGAGGAACTGTTTAATATTTCCATCAGCCATCTCAGAGCAGTCAACAAATCCTTGGAAACGGTCACACGTCTTCATGTCGTGAGTGTGTAAGACTCATTTGTCTTTATGTGAATTTGCATACTTCATAAACAATAATGGCGAAGAGCCTTTCACTTCAGCGCTAACAATCTCACCCGCAACCATATCAGATGCTGTTCGTATGAGCTCAATTTGAGTGTTGCAATAAGTGAGATTACATTACCACCGGTGAGGCATCATCCTGCAAACAGATGCACCTTGCTTGGCGAGGAATTTGCACATTTCCTGTTGAAGAAATTGCAAAGGGGCTGCTTGAGCTACCGTCTTTATCGTGGCCTTGCTTTTCCAAAATGAGAACAATCTCAGAAATGGGGTCAGCATAGTCCTGTGCTGTCTTTCACAAACCTGGTTTGTCTTGCGTTCTCATACACTGTAATATGTTAATTTGTGTTTTTCTTGGGAGTGTATTTATAGGTATTGTTTTTTACAATTGAAACGGCCGTTGTGTTAGAAAGGTGACCAGATACTAACCTTTTTTCACAGACTTTGAGCTGTGCGAGTACAACTATTTCTGAGTCGCTCCAATGTTGCTACTGTGCAGCAAGGTCACCCTCGCCATCCTCATCATGTTTATTTGTCTTTTCCCCAACCTTACACACCCAGGCATTTATGCAAACACATCATCAGCCACTCAGTGCCGAAGCGGGATGATTGACGGTCGATCACTGTGATTGACCTTGGCATGTTATATCTGATATAGTCTGATAAAGACAGAGAGGAGAGACAGTCTGTACACGCACACCTGAGACACACACGGCTATCAGAAATAAAAACTGTCAAAAAAAGGGGCATGAAGCAAAAGTGTGACTCAGTGAGAAAACAGAGGCAGAGATGGAAGAGGACTAAATGTACATCATAAAGAACTCCACTGATGTGGATACATTTCAAACTGTACTGCGCTGGCTGGTGTCGTCAAGGTATGAGTGTGTGCAGGAGATGCTCACAGAGGAGATCTCCTCAGGTGAGTGTCTGCGGTTACTGGTTGAGTGGTTTGTGTGGAACTGCTGGCCCACAAAGCCACAAAGCAACACGAAGCCTCTTCATGAGTCTGTGTCTCAAAAGAGACCAAACATGCAACCTTGACCTGGACTGCTGTCAACACCTGGTCAGAGTGAACCAAACATGCGGACACAGAAGCACACAGTCACACACAAATTTGTCTTTCTTTTTTCATGAACTTATTGAGCGTTTCCAAGCTTTTTACCCTAACGCTACCCATCACACTAAATGAAATGCCGATTCCTTATCCCTAAAACCCAGTTTTAATACCCAAAATGCTTTTTGAAGTGATGAGGATCAGCTAAGTGTCCTTTCAAGAGGAGAATGTCCTCTCTCTGTAAGGATTTTTTTTTATTGGTCCTTGTTATGTAGAAAATTGTAAAGGAGAAACACTTTCTGTCCTTCTCTTCAGGGCTGTGAAGCCATGTCTGACATTTACTTTCAGACTTTACTCACTGAATTATTAAAGCTTTTTGAATAAATATGACAAGCTGTTTTATAACGTGAGACATCTGAACCCATCAGCAAGATTACAAGGTGATTTTCTGGATACCATAAGATGAACTGTCGCATTTCACTTTGTTTCTGAGGTGACTGATGAATGTTTTTTTTTTTTTTATCGTCCAGATTCATACACTTAAAAATCCGAAAACACATCCACTGATATTTAACACTTTTAGTATTACTTTTACTATTTTGCTTCCTTGAAATTGGGTCATCTGATACAAAGTCTGTCAAAGTGTAAACCATCAAACAAACGCTGAAATTCTTTCAGAACCTTCCCCTCAGATTTGTCTTTTGATCTTAAACCCAAAGTCTTTAGAGTGCAGCAGACAAATGAATTGACTTTACTATTCCTACATTTTGAAATGTACTCAAAATACATAATTCTAAGACAGTTTCCAGACAATTTCATCTGAAAGTACCATTAGAATATTTGACCATGGACAGAAAATCTTCTATCCCTGCTCATGGACATTAAGTGAAGGCATCTTACAGAAAACACACTGTGTGAAAAATAAGGTCTCTTAAAACATTAAAATACTTTTAAGGTCCTGAACACCACAGTCTACCTCTTATCTCTTCCATTTTCCTAAATGCTGTTTTGATTGTTTGTGGAAGTCTCCCCGCTTCTGTTTTTCTTTGCCTGTATTTGTGTCTGAACTCAGATGTCTTTCTTTACTATTGACATGTTTAGTCAAACACAAGGTGCAATGCTGGGCGTGCTTCACTTCTGTTCCGGCTCCTCACTGAGATCAAGTAGCCTCGTTGTCTTGGTTCTGAACAGAATTTTTATAGTATAGATGCAGCTGATGATATTACACAATCATAGGGTGGACTATCCTCGTACCGATTCTCCAGCTGGAAATAGTCTTCATGTCTGAGAGAATTTGAAGCTGAGGACGTGTTTCCTGCTCTGGTCCCATTATTTCCTAATGATGAATATGTGCTAATGGTTAGTCTCTCCTGTGCTGCTCTGTGGTGCTCACAATGGGCTTCTTGTTAATTGGCCTTTTGACAGTGATGCCCACCCACCGGTGGCCAACTGGGGTTTGATAAATGAGGTGCTCACTTCACTTGCACTCCCTCCATGCTTCATGTTTGGAGAGTTGAGTGAAGTGGGTGTTTGTTTTCCAGAGCACTTTATGAAAGGCAAAGTAGGCTTTAATGCACACGACCATTCAAGCCCCACAAAATAAATAACACCTGTTTGTTTGCGTGCAACCTAAAGGAAAATCCAACATACTATGATTTAACACTTAAGTCTGCTCGCAATTGTCTTTAAATGTGTTAATATATATTGTATATATGTGTATCATATCTTAGGTGAGCAGATAAAAAAATATATAATAAAAAAATACATTTCCTCTACATGTAAACTGAAAGTGGTAAATGTCAGGCGCTTTTTCAAGGCTTGACATTTTGCACCTACTTTCAGCAGTTGGACAAGGACAAGTTCACCACAAAAGATGCAGAGATAAATGTTCCTCCACCAACAACAAACCTTGATGGACGAAAACGCGGTGCATTGTCGAATTTTCAGATTTATTGCCGTGACCTTCACTCCCCAAACTGACAGCTAACTAACATTTGGACGTCTGTATTAGGGAGCGGCATGCTGGGAAAACAGTCAGCCAGTTACGGTTACTGCACGTGACAAGTAAACTGTGTGAGGCTGCGATGGTGTGAGGCCGATCAAGATTTATAACAAAATGCAAAGACAGTAATGACACAGTGCCACAACAGCCAATCAAATTAGATCCAATCCCATTCACATATTCCTGCAAAATGAAATGAAACTGTTTCTGACATCCCGGTGTCAAAATGCATCCTTACCATAAATGAGCACAGTAATTAATATCGTAGAAATGTAGATGCAGAGCGTCAGTTGAAATATGAGTAACCTCCAGAGGGCACTGAACTACTGAATTAACCTCAGGTCAACATAATTTAACAGAGTGCACAGACTCCAGCAGACACTCATTCCAATACCCAGCTCGCAGAACTCGCCTTATTTAATATTCTTTTGGATCCTATGATAGAAATTACCTCTCTGCTCGGTCCTCGCTCTGTGTCTTACTGACTAAATGTTAGTTTAAAATACAGTTGCGGAGTGAGTCAATTAACATTAGGTTAACAATTAACAATTAACTTTTCTTAAAGACTACCTTTTTATTTTGCTCCTTTACTTCTTCCCCTCATTCACATTGTTTTGAATTTTTCCATGCGCCACCTTTCTCTGTGTGCTGCGTGTATTTCCTCACCCTTGCTACGTCTCAGCCTCTTAATGGATTGATCTAAGTGCTTTCCCAGTGCTTTGCAGCTGCTTGTTGTTCTTCATTGCAGCAGAAGCTTGGCCTTAAGGCAACACAGTTTCTTCTTCTGTCCCACGGCAGGGCAACGACTGATGCCCTTGATGAGCTGGCTCTGTTGCAGGCACACTCATTAGCCAACAGATGTGAGATGTCACTGCATATCACAGCATCAGGCACCGGTGGATACCTCTTTGCCAAGGTGTGAATAATACATCAGCTTTTGTTTACAGGCTCCGCTCTACGCTGACATTATGCAGTCGGCGCCAGTCCTCCACTATCTGGCACTCTACAAACCCAAAAGCCACGAGCTCGCATGTGAACAGACAACACTTGCAGAATAGCTCCCGTGTTCTTCTATCACCTTGCAGTGAAGTTTACAGTTGCCTAACTATACGTGGTGACACCCCTTTGATACACACACTGGGAGTTTCTGGGTAGGACGTGTCACAGTATGCGATAATATCTCAAAGGACAGTCTCAACAATAGAGTGGGTGTGCGTCCTCTGCTCTCCCTCCAAATCCTATTTGGGCATGGAAACTGATTAGAGCATCAGTATGTGAAGAGCCCAAATCAGATCACGTTTGCTGCTCCCAATTTGATTAGCGATTAATTGAAATAGGAACAAAGCCTCCTGGGAGCAGAGTGGAAATAAAAAGGGTCATGAGGCTTCACACACACACACTTCACATCCTCCTCTGTCTCGCTTTATTGCTGTCTTTGGTTTGGCTATCCCACCCTATGCGCGCTAATCAAAGGCGGATGAACAAAACAATGCACAAGCGTAGTCATTCATTCTAATTCTTCATACTGATAAACCATCCTGCTGGCATAATTAAACCATCCTACATTTGTCTGACGTCACTGCCAGCAGGTTTATTTATTTGTGTCAGCATGTCTGACTAGCTGCAATAACAGAGTTGCCTCTTTGTCTTAAATTAAAGTGGATTTGTTTGAGTGATGAAGTGAATACAGTTGCAGGGAATCTGTATTGAGTTGAATAGACTTGAGTTTAGTTACTGTAGTTTCAGCATATTTGTAAAAAAAGAATGTTGTATGACATGAGTTTGTTCCACAAAAACCGACCCTACCACACACAGACGTTTTAGTTTAGTTAGGAATAATTTAATAATTATGTTACTCCATTATTATTATTATATTAAAGTAAGAATATCGAAGAATCCAGTCCATGTAAAAACAGGCAAAGCACCTTGTTGAAATGAGTGGATGTAAGGCTTTTTAGGTATCCATTAAAAGTTTGTATAAACAGCATTTAGTTTAAGTGCTCTTGAATAGTCACTGGATAAGTTGAAACCCCTCCGACCTCCCTTCTACTCAGCAGGGGTGATATTAGTATTGCATTACATTGTGAGAACTCCCCTCAGCCAGTGTAAATGACTTGATTGGCGTCGTGCTGTTTGACATGGGTCTACTGCCACTGTTTCTCCGCAAATCTCCCTCTTTGAAATGCGTCTGTCCTTTTTCTACCCTGCTCTTATTTGGGAAGCCATTGACCAAAACACTGACAGGAAGAAGTGCTTTAGTCATGCCCCATGAAGTTATACTTGCTATAAAGTTATAAAATGCTGTCATTAAAGAATACTGGGTGAAAAATCACCTGTCCTGTTTTTGATGTGAACAGTTTCAAAGGCATCATAAAGTCTAATAAAATCCAACACAAGCACATAAGAGGAGTTCTTAACTGTTGTGAGATAATGTGGGCATCAGTGTGTGTGTGTGTGTGTGTGTGTGTGAATCCTCTGACAGTCTGGGAACTTGTAAAATGCCAGTGGAATGCTTTGATATTCAGATACTGTACAAATTTGTCATATTGTCTTTCATCATGATTGTGTACGGTGCTGGCTTGTGATTGATGATTTGTCATCTGCACATTAACACAGCCGGCTTTTGTTAGTAATGAGACGTTTGTTTTATTAAGAGTGTGGGTAAAAGTCATTAAGCTGAACTTTAATTTGCTGCATGGGATCTTTGGATTTACAGAACACCCAAGAGAGAATTTTATTTTGAATACAGACTGTCAGTATGAATAAAGCATACATGTCTGGTATATGTGCGCTCTCCAAGGAGTGTGGCACTTATTTCGTCCCATTCTGTGTATATGACTACGTCCTTGTGGTCCGTGTACATGGGTATAAATGTGAGAGCGTGTATAAATGCATGCGTGTCTCTTCTCTCTCTCAGGACGAGCAGTCTCATCCGTCTTCTGTGCTCAGTAATGGGGGCTCAGGGTGGCTTACGCTCGGCCTCCTGATCCGTCCTCATTTGGCTGGCATTTTGTTTTGGGCCAGACACTCTTTCTATGACACCGAAAGAAATGTAGATTCCCCCCTCCACCTGCCATCCTCACCACTATTTCTTCCTTTTCTTTCTCTTTAGTAGCATCTCTCTCACACTTAATTTGCCAAGCACAGACACACACACACACACATTTTCTTACTTGTCTGCATCTCAACTTTCACATCGCTACCACAGGATGGAGCAAAATGAGGACAAATTGATACGAATCCGAAGGAAACAGGCCAAGGGGTAAAAAAAAAAAAAAAAATGTAGCGGCGCCCGCCTGCAAAGATGCAGAAGGCATAAATCCACTGATATACTGCTGTGGTGTTCGCTCCGGAAGCGTGTCCATTCCTCATTATGATGCCTATAACGGTTATACAGCAGGTACTTCTAGGACAACCCAATGTCACACCAGCACCACATGCGCTGGACCATGCTCTTTGATTTCGAATTTACCATCTGTATAGATTCCCAATAAAATGACTCTAACAATTTAATCTAAGCTCATTGACTGAAGTGGGGTTTCTCCACCAGACCCTGTGGCTCTGACTGATGTTTCTATAGTCTATATGTAATACAAAGAACGGCGAACAGAGTCAACGTGAGAGAAGTCATCTGTCTCGCCTCGGCACGGGCCAGAGATAATGTTTTACAGGCAGTGTGGTGCAACGCTCGCTGAATACCCAGTGGCTTAAAACAGAAACCGCCAGCAAACTGAGACAAACCTCATCTTGGTTTAAGGCAATTCCCTTTCATAGTGGTTCTCCAGCCCTGAGCTGCTGGGCCCAAAACAAAGCCAGTCAATCTAATCATGAGGAAAGGGTGAGCGGGGAGGGCAGATAAAAAAATGAAGGGAGGGAGCCTGAGAAAGAGCCTTTTTGTGTATGTGTGCAATTGTGCATGAGAGCGAGCGAGTGGGAGATAGAGCTTTGCAGCATCAATTCTATGAACTCCGAGGCCCCTGGCTGGCTCTGTGGAGAGGTGTTTATGTGGCTAAAACCAAAAATCATCCTGTCTGATGCTTTCACCGTCTGGGAGGGAAAAGAGAGATGCTAGTATCAGCCTTTTCTTGGCCCACTCTTAAACTTCTCTGCATTCGTAATGAAATATGGGCATACTCATTTCTGCATACAGAGAAGTGCAACAACAGACCAATACTTGTGTTTGGTAAAGTACCCTTTACACTCAAAGGCACACAGCACTCGCAGAAGCGTGCACGCTTCTATTTTTTCTTCTGCCGCGCATAGACCTAAAAGTTCATTGTGTAGGTGTATGCAGCGAGGTGAAGTCTAGTCAGCATAACATGGCTTCTCCAAGCTGCTGCGAGCCCTACTGCTGAGCTGCAAGTACAGTACATCTCAATTTGTTCTGGGAGGGATTAAATTCTACTGGCTTGCAAATCCTTCCAAAGCAGCATGAGAAGCACACAATGAATAAATGGAGAACGGTGAGATATATCAGAGAGCCGCGTTCGAACCACTGGAGTTCAGTTGGATTGTGAATATCTGTATCTATGAGTTATCTGTGGGGAGTCGGGCAAAACTGGATATGACCGTAAATCAATGAGATTCAGCATAATTACTGACTGCACATCAAACGAAACAGCTTATCATATTCCCATCTCCTTGGAGATAAAAGGCATATACACTGCAAACATTGTTGTATAGGTGAATTAAACAAATCACTGTCCTCCAGCATGAATTCATACAAGTTTGAAGTCTTATTAATAATCCCGGCCTTCTGATGGCTGTTATTAATCTTTCATTCAGATCCAGACATGGACGGGGAAAAAAAGTCTGGAGAAGGTTGAAGATCAGAGGTTGAGAAAGGACAGAACTGTCCTAATTACCCTCATCACTCACTCTTGCTCTTAATGTATTGGATCCGCTTCCGGAAATGAAAAACCTCATCTCTAATGGCAAAATGATATCCCATAGCTGACAAAGAGTTTTACCAAGGAGGACAATTTCTGGCTGTCATTTGATCGTTTTCCTTCGTCAAGGTGGTCAGAGGTTAAATGAATCACTGTTTGTTTTAGGGAAAAAAAGGACACGCTCACAAACTAGCATTCGTGCTTGAACTAGCCATAATGTTCAGGACTCGAACTCGTGACCAAGAGAACGGTTACACATAAATACTAAACATGTAGAATGAATAGAACTATTAAACATAGACTGGGCCTCCTACATAACTTTTGAGATTACTTTTAGTCCTGTTCAGCATTTGGTGTGGTCGTCTCTTTTACTTCTGAGACACTTTGCTGTAGATCAATAGCTCATCCCAAGGCCCATTAGCAAAGAGGATGAATCAAATGAGGTAGGGAAATGAAGTTTAATCTGGTTTAATCTGGAGAACTAAAGCCCTATCCTAATTGTTAGTTGTAAAGAAGACGAGTGGATTACTGTCAGTTTCTTAAATAGGGTACAAATGAGTTACATTCATATTTGCCTACTTCGGCTGTTCAGCTGCAAACTGAACATGACAGCACGTCAGCTATACCCTCTCTGTATGAGTTTATGTGTTCTAAGGAGCACATTTGTGTTTTAGTTTTACTCTCACTTTTAAGAGTCATTAATACTGGAGTTTTACAAAACGTCCAGATTGCTTTCCTGAACCCTGTAATGATTGTAAAGTAAAACAGGTGTCCAATCATTACACTTCCTCTTTGGCTATTGTTTTCTAGTTAAAGGTGATCAATTTTCTTAAGAAATCCCTTAAGTGTTTCACTGCCTGTGTTGAGTGCTTTCATTAATCAAACCACAACTTGGAGGGGTGCTCGGTCTTCTGTTGTGAAGTCTGAAAAACGCCAGCACAGGAGCAACAGCAACAAAAAAAGGCTTCATAATGTGTAAAAATGAAATATGTTACAGCACCAGAAGATGCACCTTCTGTCTCGTTTTCTGCCTGGTTTCTATGCATCGCCACGACCGCCACCTCTCTCTCAAACTTTCTTTCCCCTCTATCATCTTCTCCTATTCTGCAGTTCACGAAGAGCTGTATTTGTCATCCAGCATGAGTGCAGTGTTTTTCACTCTGACCTCTACTCTGTCACTAATGAGACAGTAGCTATACTGCTTCATGCTCCCACAACCACAACTGAGACCTAGACCAAACTATTTGTTGCAAACACTTCTCCGGTTTGTTTAAGCAATCGTAGCCACCAGATGTGCTGAACTGTCTACAGAGGAGACAGAACATTAAATATTTATGAATGTCACTAAGACAATAATGTGAAAGATAATTATTATATGATTGACAACTTACCTGACACTTTTGTATAAGAATCAAACAAACAGGTAAAAACAAGACTTAAGTATTAAGTATAACACTTTCATCATATTATGCAAATCCAGCCTGGTTCAGGATTGATACCAAAACCAATATATGTTGTAAGTGTTTGGAATTCATGGGAAAAACGCCACATCAATCTGAGAATATATATATATCACAAGTCCACACCTACACTTCTCTTCTGTTCCCTGTCATCAGTGCCTGGAAACGAGCATGTGTAAGTTGAAAAACCTTTACATCAGAGCCTTCACAGCCAGAGTCCTTGCCTAACGCCGTGACGTGTGTCAAATTCTTAGCCCGCCTGTCATTGTCAGTCTTCATTGTTACATTTGCTTTGTGCTTGACCGACTACAGCAAAAAGCAACCCAGCAGGATTGTGGATGATGCAATGGAATGAAAAATTAATAGCAGCACCATGGGGAAATTAAAAAGCATGCTTTGTTTTTTGTAGAAATTTGAGAATTTGAAATTTTAACATCTGTTAAGGAGTGCAGGTGTATCTTTGCACAAATTAGGTGTTTTACAAGCCTTGTTTTTAAGCAACGAAAACAAACCTGGCTGAAAAACAAGTCCTCTGCAAAAAAGAAAAAAGGGAAAAAGTTAGTCAGAGATAGAAGACTGGGGGAAAATGTCAGCTAAAACAAACTTGAATTGAAGTGACATGTACAGTGGAAACGCATTACATATGAATGAAATCATTTATACCTCTGGGGTTGAACTCCTGTCTTCCCTGAAACAGGAAAGATGCGTTTGTGTCAGAAATGATGATCACGAAACCATATCGCACATGCAGTGAGTGTAAAAAATCTAGATACATTTGTTCCAGTGCTGTACCTACAGTGAGTACTACACTGAGGTACTTGTATTTGAGTAGTTCACTTTTCTGCTACTTCATGATTTACTCTTCCCCATATAAATAAGATTTTTCTACATGTTGCTATGGGAAACAATAGGAATGGTAATAAAATGGATGGGTGATTCCTGGAAATATCAATTAACATCATTTGGAGTTAAAATAAAAAAGGCAATGTTTTTTTTTCAGCTATTTTTTTTACCACTGTCAAAAAGCCGGATTTTGTTACAGCCCAGAGATATATTTCTGCAGCAAGCTTTGTTTATACAAGAGCTGGCAGGACCACAGAACATTTTTGCCAGACCTTAACGCAGGACTCGATGTACAGGCTGTTAATGTTAATTTCTGCATGTAATTTTTTGGGCTCGGGGTTCTTACATGCTGAGTGTTGGTTGATTGTTGTTGTCTTGCTGTGAGTTAAAAGAAAAGACTGACAGACTGTATGCTAAATATTTGTCAAACAGCCTGTGAGTTTAGCATAAAGATGGAAAATGGTCTATAAAAAGCAAGTCTAGGTCTGTCTAAAGGTGACAAAACACATTTTATAAGTCCCTCTATAAATAAGATATACAGAGAGAAATAAATCAGTTAACAAAAGGCTGATTTTAATTAGTGAGCTTCAAAGTTCCAGCTCATTGTTCATAATATGATATTTAAGTTAAAACAGGCCACACAGAGAGGAAACACTGAAATAACTATCCGTTTTAGTCACTGTAAGGCATGTGTCAGATTTAGGGCTAAGAGAAAAAAACAGTACTTGTCCATAATGAGTGCTGAGTGCTCAGATACTTCTTTTCGCTGCCACTGGGGATGACTCAGGCGGCCAATCCGTCCAGTGCTGCTACCTGCAAAGAGCTGACAATGCTGAAAGACATAGCCGTATGATGTAGAGACTGCGGTGGCAGAGCGGAGGGTAGAGCTGAACAACCTGGAGGGCAGAGTGTGAGAACCAGGGTTCATGCATCAGAAGAGAGAAGCAGAGTTGTGCTACTTACAGCTGAGCTGGAGAACACATCAAAGCTGCAAAACAAAGTGGAAACCCAGAGAACAGAGGTGGGAGTCGCCAAGAACACACTGCCTGAGCTGGAAGAAAAAAAATGTAGACACAGAGCTCAAGCATCTACCTTTTTTTCATTGCTAAGGAAATGTCTTTGGTCATAGACAGATAAACAGATGGTTAATAACAGCATCAAAGACTTTCTCACATTTTTGAGGGAAACAATAAATGTGATCCTGACTTTACGGAAGAAATAATATCCACATTGATTTTCAAGCACACGGGCACATTTCCTGCTTAATAACTGTCAGCTCTGCAGTGAAATACAAGACATTTGAATGTACAAGCTCAAACAAGGGGTTTCCATAAAGTCAATCTCCTTTTTTCTTTGATATTTGATTCAAAGTCATCAATTTTTATGATTTCCATCCTTGTTTTTTATATTGATTCATACACTATATTTCCAGGAATGTCATGACAGAAATTCACTCAAGACTCTTTTCATTTGGTACTTACAGTAGGTTGGATAACGTAACAGAAGTGGCCACTCTCAGGAGCTGTGTTGAGAACTGTCCCACTAAGACTCAAGTGAAGATAATCACAAAGGACCTGGAGAAAGCAAAACAGGCAGAAAAACAAGAATTAGGTAGGAAGACATGGGTATTTATTTTACTTTTATTGAAAGTTATATGTCACTAGACCTCACATTTTAATACCATTAAAGCTCACACTGGCACCAACTTTGTGAACATTTCAAAATCCCTCCTGTTCTAAGGAGGAAATTGCTTTACTGATTAAAATGGCCCATGTCATTAGAAAAGACAAATGCTAAAACATCTTTGCGTTTCTGCCTGCTGTGGACTCTCGTGAAGAGCGTGAAAGAGAAGCAGAGGGGCAGACGTTGGAAGTGATGATGGAGCTGAACATTAACACAACTGAACTGCTGCTCCTAAACAATGACAAAGAGCAGCTGCATAAAGAGGCCACAGGTAACACAGACGAATGGCTTCGAAGTTACAGGGTTATATATCATTATTCTATCAAGCCAGAGCTGGTAAAATAAAATAAAGTTACATAGAAATGTCTGTATCGCTTTATGAACCCGACTCCTAAAACAATAGACTTTTTCATTTTAGTTGAAATATAAAAAACGAGCAGTAATTATGCCCAGTATCTCAGAAGGAGCTTGGTGGTAGATGTAACCTTCCTCTCCATCACTTTGGTTCTCAATCTACCTGTACTGTAGTATTGTCACATAGAAAGTTATAGTACTTTTGTGAGTGTGTGCTGCATTAGCGAAACAACTGCGCAATAAGATGAAGTGAGCAATCATGACACAATCTAGTAAATGTTCATTTAGCATGTTAGCTTATCTGATTAGTTCTAATTGGATATGTGAGGTGCTTTGCATGTGCTGTACAGGACGGTGCATTTATGGAAAAATTCAAAGCATAGCTGGAATAATCAGTGTCATACTGTCAGAAATAATACAGACGTTGCTAAAAAAATAAATAATTTGTTGTTTTCAGCAGAAAAACACACTTGATTGCAACTTTTTTTTGTTACAATTTCTCATTCTGATTGCAGATGGAAATAATGATACTCCTCAGATGCTGAATGATAAGCAATTTGAAAAGAAAAGTTCATTATAGCTGGAATTTCCAACTTCAACACTGACTTGCTGAGAATTCAGATTTTCTGGATACATTTCTCACCTTCCTATTATTGATTAGACCTGTCGTACCAAACACCACGGCAGTCATCAATAGCCCCTGTGAGTGGGTCTAGCACTGACAGAGCCCCTCTCTTCTGAGAGGTCTCCCTCTGAACCGATACTGAGGAAGTGGAGCAGGGCCAGAGCAGCTGGGCATGCTGAGGAGAATCAGGGATTGTGAGGAAGCTGGCAGGGAAAGATGGAGGAGACATAGCAGGTAATTGGAGCGCAGCAATATCCGCCATCTTGGCTCGTTACCTAAATAGTAGCTTTGATTGAGGTGAATAGCCCCATAAAGGGTTGTGGTGGAGCCGATAAGCTTCAGTGTGGCTTGGCTAGTGTTGTGAGGTTCTTGGCAGTCGTAGGAACTTTTGGCTTCCCGCAGCTGAGACCTGGAATGGCAGGATGGGCACCTGGGATTCCAGATGTCTTGGGGAGGAATCTATGGTGGCATCTCTCAACTGGCATTAGTGTCTAGGGTGACATTCATCCTTCAGTCTGGCATGTCGGAACCAGCAGCGTTGTGCCAGTTTCCTCTCTACCCACACATATCTGTCTGAGCGAGCGCTGCAGGAAGTGGAGCTTCCTTCTGTCTGGGATAAATAAAATGCATCGATTGTACGGAACAGTGGAAACCGCTGCTGCACTATTTGGAAACTTGATGAGTCTAAGTGTAATACACATTTTCCTAGAAGATTTAATTGAGATGAAAAACATATTTCTCGAGCACGGCAAAATGGGTGTTATGGAGATTAGAGCTTCTTTGAAAAATCTCTGGCGTCTCTCGCCTTTGAATATCTAGTAATGTTAATCTGGACTTGAGCTAGATCAAGGAATGTTTGCTTCAAAACATACGGAGAGTACGGAGAAAAAATCTACTTAAGGGGATGCTTTAATACATTGGGGCATAGTTATGGAATCTACCTTCTCACTCACTCTATTTACAACCTCAAACAAACAACTAATTCACTGCTAAATCCAACGGGTTTCACCTTGGCCCCAGGTGGAAAGAAATATACAGCGTGAGCGTGAGGTGTGCGGTAAAAAAGTGTCTAATTTAAAGTGTCTGTGTGTGCCTAGATAAACCTGTACTAACTGTAATCCCCCCTGCTCAAGGATTCCATTGTGTGACAGGCATCTGTAATCACTGTTATTTTCCTTCTGCGAAAAATACATTTCATGGCAGCTCATAAATTCTTCAGCAGTCTTCCCTGCGGTTGTTTAGTCAACATCTACTTCCATCACTTCTCCCAGCTCATACAAACATAATGCAGCAGCATGCATTCATCACTGGGTTGTCTCCCTAAAAGCAACTTTCACAGTGTACTGTGCTGACTGCAGGGGGTCTCGTCCCACACTTAGCCATAACTTCTTGATTCTCTCCACAGTAACAGAGGACTAAGTAGTTCTGGCTGGCGCTAGCACTGATTAAGTTCGGCAGCCGAAGTGACTGCCTGTAGTCTGGGGACGTCATTTTGCAGCATTTGTATACTTAGCTAGTCTCAGTCACTACTCTGTTACAGTAGTGACTGAGCGGTGGCTCTGCTCGGGGAGGTGCTGAAAGGCCAGTCTAAAGCACAGTGATCCATGTGAATGAGAGAAAATGTGGCCTCGAGAGGAAAAAGAGGTGTTTAATGGGATGTTCATGCTCTGTTACCTGCCTGACAGGAACAATCTCACTCACTCACCTTGTTTGCCACTCAGAGGTCTCTGTATTCAGACTGCTAATTAACAGAATGCTTCATGAGCACAGAGAAACCTGGCTCATATTTGGAAAATAGCTATTTATGCTGAATGCACTTTATATTCAAACCACACCTACCGTTATAGAAATATTCAGAAAACAGTCAGAAAATGTTTATAGTAGCAGAGGGTAGTAGAGATTTTTATCATTACTGGCACATCCTAGATATGATAGTAGTATCCCTTCACATTCACCTTTATTGTATTCAAAGCTTAATAAAAATATATTCCGTAAACTTAGAGATATCATGTGCGTACGGCAAAATAAGAAACAACAGCGATATCTGCAAATACTAACATCACATGATGCTTCCACGCTCATATATTTTTTATATGTTTACCATGGTTAGCATGTTAACTCTCATGCGTCATTAGCTCTGGATGTGATTGGTCTTAAGCCATAGACGTTGATTGTGCTCGATGAAAAGTGAAGGGATTGCTAAAGTTATTCGTTTAAAGTTTATTCTACAGGGAAAAGGAATGTATTGTAACAAACATTTCCTAAAAATCAATCTAGATTGATCAATCTAGATTGAGGTATCCTAGCAACACTCGTTGCTAGGATACCTCCATATGGAAAACATGGGAGTCAGATTGACCTCCCTGTTGCAACTCCAACAAAACCGTTAACATACACACACACACGCACACACACAAGCAATATGCAGGCCACGGCCCCGATCATGCTGCAAGTCACAGCTCATGACACGTTCACTTATACACACAAGTGCTCACACAGTGAGTTCCTCCGACAGCCACAAGCCCTGCTCTTGTAACCTTTAGCTGTGACCTTTAGCAGTCCCTAAATGCCAGTGAAAGTCATTTATTGTCCACGGCCCCGCTGTCAAAGAGGAATGTCACATGTGTCTGACTGAATATGAGCTGCATAGTTCACGTTGTTGGCAAATTCCTGAAAGTGTGGAAGGAAGCTTCAGCACCACCTCTGCCGGCTGTAGATGTGAGAGTGTGGGCATCCAGTAGTGATTCATGAATCAAGGTTTAGTAGGGTCGATGTGGAACAAATGCCTGTTTTACACATCGTGCACATTTATACTGAATGCACTTTGAGGAAAAATAATACAGAAACATTTCTGTGTCTGATTACAACACGTAACACGTAAGTTCTAATGCACGTCTTTCTACCCCTATACTGCACAACCCTCTGTGTGTCTGTTGCTGTTCAAGGTAGTAAGAATGAAGTCAAGGTGAGGAGAGGCTGATTTTCTGGTTTGTACATTGGGCTGGATCAGCACTAACGCCCTCCCTTCAACCATCCAAACAGTGGGGTGATTAATAACACCCCTCCATTACCCTGTGCAAACAGATGGGACGTCAGGTTGAAGGTTGATGGAGAACAGCACCGTGTGTGGTGTTACACCCCATCATACAGATTAGAGTTTGGACATTAAACAGTGCCCCCTCCACCTTTACCCTGCTGCCTATTGCAATTTGTATCCTTCAGGTATCGTTTCGCCGTCGCTGATGCTATTTGTCACTGCACTGCCTAAGACTCATTTACAAACGGGTGGAAGGGTACTCAGGGTTACGAAGTGATGCTGTGTACTTTGAGGAATATTGTGTGTCCAATGTTTTCTGAACAAGCAGCACTGGACAGAAATGTCTTGCACTTGTGTTACTGTTTTCACTTAAGTTGGCATCTTAAGACAGTTCACGACACAGTCGGAGAGATGACCAAAGTTTAAGAGATCAGAGATGTTAAACCTTTACAAAAGAAATGAGTAAGACAAATCGGTATAACCCACACTCACTAGATAAGTATTTGTGTACGAAGCAGTTTTTAATTTATGCACAGTAACACAAGCAAACATGAAAAAAGAGTTAGTTGCAACTGAACCATTGAATAACCTAATCTCTGGTTATACACTCTGAACAAAAATATCTCAACTTGATGAATGAATTTCATCTTCTAGTATATGAGTAGCACTCCAGTCGTGGTTTAGGAGAATAGTATACACTCCATCTGTACAGTAAATGTCATTAACAACCTGCTCTCAGAAGGACATATTTAACTCAAAGGCCAAAGAAATAGTAAACACTATCAAAATTCATTTTGTTTTACAAAAAATATAAAAAGTACGGGGACATAGACTTGATGCAGGCTGATATGAATACAGATTACTTCTCAGAATTCACATGAACATTTTTTTCTTTTCCAAAGAAAATTCCTTTAACACTTGAGACATTGAATAAATGTATTTAGAAAAAACTACAGACATAGGCCCAAAAATGTAACTTCTCGTACAAAAAAACACATGTACCTTAAAGCAAAAAAAAGTAGAAAACAACAAAGTAAAAGATTTTACACAGAGTTTATTTACTGTTAGCTATTCGACCCCACAAGAGCCTATAACTGAGAAAAACACCAAAACAAAAAATGAACAAACTTGACCACAGACTTCAAATATCTACATCCTCATTCACAGACTGGGGATGGACATCAACCCATCTGGAGATTGCTGCAGCAATAAAATGGTAAAAGCCACCAGGCATCACCATAGCCTTTGTTTTTATGACATCCAAAACCAGTCCCGGACCGAAGACCTGCAAAGATGTCGCTTGCAGGTCCCCCAGGCTCTGCAATGCGATCAACCATGCAAAACAAAACAGCAGAGAAAACACATCAGATGAAGTCATGCAAAGCAGTTTTGTGGTTATTTCCCATCATTACAAATACCTGTCTGTTTTAGAGGTGTCACGGGAAAAATAAAAGGGATCACGTTTCCCACAGTCTCAGTGAAATTCTTATTTTCTTTTCCTTTGTTGTCCACATTGAGAAATTCAGTTGTCCATTTCTCAGTGAGAGTCAAGGCAAGATCTGCCCCCAGAAATGTTTTCCAAGAGTACTCCAAGGCACCTGAGAGAAAGTGGGCATTTCCCTCCGTTGGCAACACTGTGTCCATGTTTTTATTACATACCAGCTGCCATAGAGTCTCAGAGTGGGACCGTCCCACGCATGGTGTCACGAATCGCAATACAAAGCACAAGTAAAAGAATTAAGTCTAAATGGATGAGAGGGGTGGAGTCCCTGTTGATGTATAGAGACCGAACTGCTAGATCAAGGGTTAATAGTCATCATACGTGTTGAGGTCAGTGAAGTATGCATTGGTATAGGTCTTCCCGGCAAGCTGTGGGTTGAAGTACTTATTTCTTTCCTCCAGAATCAGATTGTTTTTGTTGAAGGCCTGTGGATGAAAAAAAGGAAAAGGCAGGGGAGAAAGAGAAAAGAGTCAGTAGGAACGGATTTTCAACACATGGATCAAGTGAATATTCAGCCCAGATGGCAAGTTAAATGCAAATCCATCTTGCTCAAAAAATAGGCAAAAAAAGCGTAACACAAATCAAAGGGACTGCCCAGTGAATGAAGCATATATTTTACATTGCAAGGTCAAAGTATTTGCAAACAGACGGGAAAAATGATAAGCTACCACAGGGCTAAATTATTTTGATGCAAGTCCGTATGTCCACCTCTGTCATCTCTAATACCCAGCATCAGCAGTTTTTATGGCCCTCAGATTGTTGGTCCTGTAGGACAAGCTGAGCCATAAAAATTAATCTAGACACAGTTGCTTTCCTGTTAAACAATAAGAAAGAGCCATGGGGGCATCTTCTGTGTCCTTGTGTGACATGGTAAACACAGAACAAGCTTCTGATGTTGTCCTCAATACAGCATCAGCAATTTGGCAAATGGATGAGTCTACATCTAGTATGTGGTGGAGAGTATGTGCTGGGAGTCCCTTGGGGCAGGGTAATTGAACACTCGATGATGCTGCATTTGCAGTTGATGGATGTTTCTGACTGACACTGATATGGAACAAGCGTGTGGGACGAAAACTCATATATTTAGCTTCTTTCCCATTATGTGATTTGCACACGTTGGGAATGTAATTAGCACTCTCGCAGCCCTAGAGACAGTTATGTGTCTCTGCAGGTGGCCCCGTGGCTGCTTTTAAACAGCTGTGCTATGGTGCTTGTTAGCATCAACTACTTCTTCTAATCTTCTTGTCTTAAACATCTTTAATTGACTGAAGAATGATTACATTTGAGTTTCTGGAATAGTAAACAATAGTTTCTTAAACTATAAAGTGACAATAGTGATAGAGAGGTAACAGAGGAGCATAATAATAGAGCACCACAATAAATGTTCTTTATCAACGCATCAAATAAAAATTGAAGGAAAAAACGAAAGACAAACATGAAAAAACATGCAAATGAAGATATTTGTCGTAAGAGAAAACAAAGGGAGGAATACACTGCCTTCTCACAAGCGAGGAGGAGGGAGGGGTGAGGGGTCGTGCTGGAGGGATGAAAGAATCCGAACAGAGAAAGAGAAACTAGTCTGTACTCCAACCTGCCAAACACAGGAAGTGCCACAGGAAGTGGAAAGGCAGGGCACGGTGGGGAAGAGGAAGTAGTAGTGTTGGGGGTCAATGAGTTGTAGGGGAGGATCAAGAAGCGGGAGGTTGTAGAAGTCAGAAGTCAGTGGTTAGTAGAAAATCTCCAGGCCACGCATGGACACCCCCATGTTAGCAGAGAGAGGCTGGTGCATGGCGGGGTCGTCCAAGGGTAAGAGTACCGACACATCTGGCTGCAAGGAGGAGAGGAATGTGCAAGGGTCATCCTCAAATAAACCCTAAATCCATATTCTGACTTACAGAAATGCTGGATGTATAATAAACTGTACATAAAAGTGTGAGAATTAGTTTGTGACTAAGACACCAGTATGAAGGGCATCTGTGATACACTGTGCATCCTACAAATGACTAATGCCTTATTAACGTCACAATTTGAGACAAAAACTCTCAAATATGCCATCGGGTGTTCATTATTCCTTGCAGTAAAAACTCAAAAGAGACATATTATCGCTCTACACACGTAAAAACTCTCTGCAACATCCGACCAGTTTAAGCTCAGTAAGTGATGGTTGGAGGCAGAATGTGCGAATGTGAAAATTAGACAGTGTTCATTTGTCATGGAGCTCCTTTGTATTTTTACATGGGCTGTCTATACTCATATCTGCCTCTATCTGCAACTGAACTAAGTGAATTATGCTCGATGCTCCTGACTGTAATTGCATGACAGATGAACGCTCCTCACACCTTTATTCTACAATGAAATTACATTTGGAGACGTCTACTCTGAGCCAACGAATCTGTTCTCACTCTGTGGCAGTTTTACAAAACACTTTTGTATCTGTTGAGTAGTTTTGCAAACAGAGATCCAGGGATTCACTTAGTTTATAATATATATCTGACACTGATGATGTCTACTGACAGACCCAGCACATCCGCCGCCTAAAAGCGCTAATTTATTAGCATTACAGTAAAATAAAGTTGACCATAGCTGAGCTGAGTGTCAGTGTAAAAATGTGGAAGATTACAAACTGAGCATGTGATGCATCCTTCCTGTAGTCCTCTTACCTTTTTCTTTTTTAACATACAGCTTTTTGCTGCATTACAATATAGTACATACAGTAATATCATGTTAATAAGTAGGGTAATACTGTGGCAATACCAGGTAAGAGGGGTGTAATTGTTTGATAATAACATGTTAATAATATTTAAATATAGTATTTAAGTAAGTACAAAGTATCCAGGTCATTATTAAAATTATGTGCCTTCATATTTTTTTGTCAGAGCATTTCTCCTTGGTCTATCATTAAGTAAGACCAAGACTTTGGTGCTGTAGGTTGCTTCAGCTTGTTGCTGACCTAGCTTGAGCTTTTTGCAGCAGCAACTTATGAGTAGTTACTCGCCAGATTGTAAATTATGTAACAATAAGGTGGGAGAAGCTTAGTGAAAGGTTATGTTAGCTCATCTGATACTGTAATTTGTGTCAGTGTCCTTGCTTATTCAGTAACTGCATATCAATAACAATTTAAAAGTGGACACCTACTGCCAGACTATAGCTCAAATTTGCTGAAACATTTTGTTGCAAATCTTGTCAGTGGTCTTAATTGCCAATACCAAATTCATCGCTTCTGAAGTTTGTATTAGGGTAAGACCTAATGTTTAAGTCGTTGAAACACGCTTTAATACAAAGCACTGGGAATCCTTAAAAAAAGCCTAGCTGGAGCACAGAGTAGCTACTGAGAAGCCAGCCCAGTCTGGCACTAAAAGCCTGATGTATCAGTGAACAAGAGGCTGTTTGTACTACGAGAGGAGTTGGATCTCTCTCACTGGCTCTGGTGTGTCCAGCTACTTGTATAGGACACAATAATGACATGAAAACCCTTTCTAAGAAGGGAAAACGGGCAGATGCACAGCTCCTTCATTGATTACCTGCCCACACACTGATCAGTAACTGCACTAGTACGGTACGAGAAAGCAGTGTATGACCACTGACACAGAACAAAGTCACACACTGAGACACACGGCAGAGGAGCACACACAGATAAGATGTATGCACAACTGCCTACATGTTACACAACTAGAAAGTCAGTGCATGACAGGAGGTGGTGTGACAGAGAGAATCATGCAGTAAAAAGTGTATTTAATCACAGCTGACAGTGCAAGAAGAGGTAAACCGTTGCTCACTGTGACATCAGCTGATTAAGTCATACAGCAAGGAAACGTTACAAATTGCTCCTTTGCTCCTCTACACATTTGGGGAAACCGCAGCATATCAGTACACACACCTTGATGGCTTCCACAGAGTCATATTTGTCCAGTTTGTTGATGTGGTTGGTGATGCTGGTGTTGAGTGGCGCAGCTGAAATGGGGTGGATGACAGTGGCATCGTGGGACTGCTGCTGGTAGCGTTGGCAATAGGAATAGACCAGCAGGGTAACCAGGCAGCCAAGGATGGAGCTGCTGAGCCCCACAGCGATCATGTGAAAGAGGTTAAAATCTGGAAGAGAGGGTGAAGAAGGATGAAGGCTGGGAGGCTGGCGGTAAATCTCACATTTTACACAATTCAAGTAGAAATGGTTATTAAAGCTGAAATTTGGATGGCAACAGTGGAGTGCTCTGCCAGTCACATCTTTCTGATCTGTTAAAGAACAAATATATTATTTGTCTTCATCTCCGTCTTATCTTATTGTCATCTATCTCTGTTCCGATTCTATTTTCTGTCTGGCATGACACACCACACACAAAACATAAGCCCAGTTTAATATTTAGACATATTATTTCACACGTTGGCTGTAGTTACAGTTAATATTTAGTTTCTTGTCATATATCTAATGTATATTATATTACACTTGAATTGTTATTGGTAATAATACCCTGTTCTTTTTGAATAATACTGAAAACTTTATTTATGTACATAAAACATGTTGTTTCCATGAGCTTGCATGATTACGCACATATTGCAGCACATATTGTCTGAATACTGGACAAACCATCCAACAATATAAGAGTATAATAAGAGTAGCATGTGGCCTGTGTAAGAGGCAAACCTCTTTAAAGTCTTGCTTCAACCGTTGAAATGACTTATTATAGATAAGTCTATCTGCATTTTTATCAACTCAGGGCATTCTTACATCAGGATTGCAGCAGCTGAGCAGCAAAAGAGGCTGTTAAAAGCGCTTTTATTGATTCACTCAAACTCAGACTGTAGCTGCAAAAATGAAAATGTTGGTCATTCACCATGGCAAGTTTTTCAGTGCTCAGATTTGTGTATAGATAAAGTAGAAAGTTGGACATAAATCATCTGTGGCATTTTTTAGATAGCATACTAGCATATTATATTTTACATTGACAGCTCACATTTATTGTTTAAGAGGAGCAATACATTTTTTTAAATTGCAGATATTATACAGTGCATCTTGGACTCAGTTTTTCTCTAATGTTTCTTGCTGGATTTATATGCTATAATACTGCAATCTTATCAAGATACTAAGCAAGTGCAAGTGCACTGCAGATGCAGATGCTATGCACCCCTCTCTTTGTCCCGTTCCCTCTCTCACACATACACACATATAAATTACCTCCACAGCGCCTCTCCTCCTGACTGGAGTGTGCAATCGAGACTTCTGACACAGGAAAAGAAAAAGCAAAGGCAGCAGAATTAGGGCCAAAAACCATACACACTTCTGTTAGCATGACAAATTGTACTCTTGAAGGTGTGGAGATGAAAGCTATACTCAATACGAAACAGATTATCGTAAAACCTCCACGAGCTAATCAAGGCTGTGGCACCTGGAGTGGTTTATGAAAAGTAAAGGAAATGAGGTACAAGACGTTGCTAATGAACCTTAATGGAGTACGTTTCCCATTAAAGGGGATGGATGATAAGGTATAAAGGCAAATGGGTAATTCTATAAAGCCTCGTGAAGGCTGTACGTGAAAATTATTTCCCATTTAATTAATACAGAAAAGTAGAGAATGTCTGTTTTAATCAAATGTTTATGCATTCTATTAATTAATGATTCACGGTAACTCTAGATATTCATGTCTAGCCTTTCTGTAAGCATGTACAAACATCTTATATGACATATTAAGTGTCTGCAGTGATATAATGTGAAAAACATCCTTTGTTAAAGTGAGGAGCTTTAATGATCTGTGAAGCATAGATCAATGCTCTTGGGTATCTTGTATTACGGGCTGTCAAGATGCCTGTCTACACGTTATTACTGATGGCGGTGTGAGAAATAAATGTGCATGTTTCTACAAGGAGTTTCTCCACTTTATAAAAATGAAAAACTTGCCCTCATCCAAACGGTGATTGTCAAATTGTAGCTTAGCAGCCATCTTAAACACGCTAAAAGTAGTGTTCACAGGCAGACCAAAGTTCAACTATTTCTGTTCAGACGTTTATGTTTAGACACCAAGCATGCATACTCTCAATCAGTCTTTAAGGAAATAACATCTCATCTAATATTATTTAAAAACACACAGTATATTAAAAACAGACAATCCATGTAACTCATGTTGCTAAAATTAGCCTACTTAGCTTTGGCTGTGACAGTAGACAATCACTGGCTATAAATGAGAAAGCTGCTCTTGATTAAATCAAGGACGCATTGTTTCGAAAATCACTTTAAATTTCAAGCAGGATAATGGGAAATGTAAACAGAAAGCAACATCAGTGGGGGGGGGGGGGGGGTAAAGTCAGTTTAAAGTCAGTGGAATCACTGTTTGCCGGTATCTCACACACATAATTATTCTGATTAGGAAGGACGTTTCATTACTAAAAAACAACTTACCACTAAAACATAAACGTAAGAAAAGAATAAAGAAAAAACCTGAAGGATTGGATAGTCAGGAGTGGAGCCAAGGAGCCATTTCTTCTCTCCTTTGAACAAGTAAAACTGCTAGTGTATGTGCTTTTTGCATGGCCTGACAAGACTTTGAGACTCATAATGAATCTAATATAGCAGCAGGGTTGATGGAATGAAGTGCAGCATTGGGTTAACACCCCCATGTAATCACCTGCCACACTCCTGGGGTCCTTGAGCATCACACTGATCCCAACCATTTCCCAAAAGTGCTGCCCTGTTGCTGAACCTGACCTCTGACCTGAGACCAATCCCTCAGAGGGATCAATAACGGATTTTCTTATTACAGGATTCCTGAAAATGAAGTGAATTGCCGCTGTGGGCATGTGGTGGTGGTGGGTGGTGCAGAATGTGTGGATGCGTGCTAAAAAAGTGTGTGTTATGTCATGCATGATTGCCCAAGATATTACAGCAGAGAGGAAGCCTATGTCCTGCCCAGTGTGTGAGTGTGGGATCACCTGGTATAAAATTGGAGTCAGGAGAGCATGGCCTGGTCTCACTGCTGTTTCCTGAGCACTGGTTTCCAGTGGGAAATAGGACGTCACAGTGACGGACACGCAGCTGGGCCCCGTTAGAGTCACAGTGGGACCACTCCGACCAGCTGGACCAGCTCTCTGAAAATGACAATGGCAGCATATCTCACAGGTGGCTCCATATATGTTTGAGTATGTGCATTTAACGAAATGCCGGCATTTTATTTCTGTATCTTCTGGGGGCTCGAGATGGAGACCAAAGGAAATAAACTTGGTAATGGATTGGTGGCTGATGCGAGGCCCTAAGCCGCTTATAGTTGACACGTGTGCGTGTGAGATGTGTGTGTGTGTGTGTGTACCTGGACAGGCCTGTGTGTTGCACAGTGCTTCCTCTGTGTGCAGGCCCAGGCAGATGTCCCCTCCATGTGCCGGTGGGGGGTTGCTGCAGGTTCGTGTCCTCATGTAGTGTCCTCCTCCACAGGTCACAGAACACTTGGACCATGAAGACCAACATGACCAACTGCCGTCCACTAAACCCAGGAGACCCAAGGTAAATTATTTACATTACAGCATAAAATTGCCTGATTATATTCTAAAATATAATATAAACTATATTAATTATGCTGGTGCATGTGCGACAGAAAATAGTGAATACATTTCATGTCTCGGGAAGAACATTGTCTAAATTCTATGCTGTATCTAAAACTCATACCTTCATGTATCTAGCAGTGTCATTTTAAAAGACAATTTTCTCTGTGGTTGAATGTCATTCCAAGTGATTTGAGACAATAATGCATGATGCGGTAACAGGAGGAAATTTCAATAATATGTCAGGAAGTGACAGGAAATGTGCCTTATCCAGCTGTTACTGCAAATGCCCGACCTCACTCTTGTGCCCTTCTCACCTGCAAACTCAACAGCATCTCCCCTGATTAATAAAGATAAATTAAGTTTCACAATCCTCTGCTGTTGTTTTTCCTTCATGCTAGCAGCAAACAACAGACAGACATAAAGGTCGAAAGAAAAGAGAGATAAGTGGAGGATGAAAAGGAGGTGTGAGAGGAGAAGAAGAAGAGGAAGAATAAAATTGGGGCAACATTATGCCATGAATCACATCAGAAGTAAATATCCTTTACAAATGTTTTGGAAAAAAACCCTCACTTCATTGTGGCAGAGAGAAATTCCCTTTTCTGAAACCTTCTGAGAATTGCTTTTAAAGACCTGAGGATGGCTGGCAGCACTGTGCAGGTAATTGAAGTTGCCGATGCTTTTTGTCATCTCACTGTAATTTCTCTATCACAAAGTGACACGGAAGTCGATGCCTGGCCCTCAAAGACGGATCGTCTCATCTCAGGCGCAGATGCAAGAAAACATGGAATCATTTGTTTCCAAACCAGATGGATGCCAAGCATAGCACCTTTCCTCTCCTTCTCCCTCACAGTGTACGACCACATTTCAAAAGCACTGGATTAGTCATAGGATTACAATTGGTCTACTGGCACAATTTGCCCGCCTCAAAATAATACAACGCTTTCAGAGGGTTGCTAATTGAGCATGCATTAGTATTCACTGCTACTCCAGGCTGGGTTAAGTCGGTTTCTTTGGGGGACAGTAGTGCAGAGTTGTTCATCAACATACAGTAGCTATGGTTTTATTACAGTCAACACCCCAGAATAGGTGTTCTACATTTATTAGCATAGTGATGCGGAGCAGAAATATCAAAGTGCATTCACTCGACATTTTACTCAAGGGGGATAATTGTGGGAACCATACAGAGCTCTCCCGGATAAAGCAAATCTGGTGCTATTAGATCCATCCAAGGCCTTCTTAGAGTTCAGCTTACCCTATTAGCAACGGAGCCAAGGCTGTTGTGTAGCTGAATGGTATGTACCTTCATTGAATGAATTAACAGGCTGTAAAAACAGTATTAATGGCCATCCACTGTCTTGTCTCTTTTGCTTGCTTACAGGGTGGCAGTGGTTATGAAGACAGATCACAGGCGCTGAAGACACACAGTTCCAGGCTTTTAGCTAGATATCTAAGCCCTTCTCTAGGGGGCTTGATTAATAATCATCTGAGACAATGTCCTGCTTGTCTGCTTGCTGCCTGTGCCGGATACCAGGTGTGCTTTATGCCAAACTAAGCACTGGATTTCCATTTAGACAGCTTACTTCCCTTGTCAGACCGAGTATTCTTTTAATTAGAAAGCTTCCTCTTGCTGTCTTCCGCTAGAGAAGTGTTGAAATTGCATTGTCTCAGGGCCTTCCACAACAGAATGAGGCCTGCAATAGCTGGCAGCATAATTACCCAGCAGTGTAATTACATACGGGAGCACCACAGGGATAGTCTCTTGGATTCCTGGTGTAAATTGGGGTCTTCGTCACACCTCTTATCTGCAGCTAATTTCTTTTGTGATTTCTAATGATTTTGGTAAGTCATTTTTTTATCCATGAGTATGCGGTAGAGCAATATGTATTTGTCTGTGTGTGAGTGAGAAAGAGCTGTCTGAGGATCTGACTACAGGAAACTGACTATATATTATGGGCCATTGCTAAAACAAAAATTGGCTTGCACTGCAGCATAAACACACATGTACACGTCTTACCTGGACAAGGGGTGATGTTACATTCTTGATACTCCTGTGCTGGCCCGAGGCAGGTTGTACCTCCGTATTTGGGCTCTGGGTTGCTGCAAGTCCTCTTCCGACTGCGAATTCCCCGGCTACAATCTCGGCTGCACTGGGACCAGGAACTCCACGATGACCAGCCACCATTCACCGTGTGGCCCGAGATCCTCCCCAGACGAAGCACTTCACCTGTTAGGCGCACAGAGTAGGACAACGGTGTGAATGTGAATCATGTCATAACAACTTGTTCAGTTCCTCACACCCATAGTATTGTTATCTCAGCTTAAGACAACATTCCCACTGAATGGATGAAAGCGGATGATACTTGACCTCCCTTCCTGGCATCACTCTGTGCATTTGTTTTGAGGAGCAAGAAGAGGACAGAGAGTCAATAACAGCTCTTAATAGTAGCGAATGTGCTTTTACTCTTACAGCTGGGGGATACTCTAAAAGGTTTAGCTCAATATGTGCTGAAGGGTCTGCCCACCTCTTATTTGTGTTGTGTTTAAACTATTTTAGCCTGGAACAATTTCATCGGCGCTTTCATGAGGTTTTCAATTTTTGGTCTTGTTTAATAAATGATGTCTGGGATTATACTGGAGTCTTATGCGGCTAAAACTGCAAAAGGGAATGAATCATTATTAGTCATTAATTCAAGTGACAGATGATTGCAGCATAGAATTAAATCAGTTGTTCGTGAGGTAGGTGGAACTTCCCGAGCTGACTCAGGGAGAGCATCCTCTGGTGTCATGATTCCATCATGTCTGTGCTGGCATTTTATTCCCATTTCAGTTCCTGGAAAATTGCGGATCCAGGAACCTGAAGGATTCCACTGCCAGCAAAGTGCTGTCATGCATGGTGGGGGGTTTGATTCCTGCCTCCTCTAGTTATACGTCGAAGTGTCCCTGGGCAAGACACTGAACCCGAAGTTGCCACTGTTGTGTCAGGTCCGCTGCAGTTAGCAGCTCGGCCATCAGTGTGAGTGTGTATGTGAATGGATGAATGAGAAGTGTGAAAAGTTATATACGTTATATACGTGCAGACCACGTACCATTCACTTGTATGGATTTTTTTCTGCTACTTCTACGAAAGTGTAAAAAGGAAAAAACACTGAACCCATTGAGCTGAATGTGTCCTGTCAAAATGCAAACACACTGGTTCATCAAACATCAGCTGACTAATCTGTGTACTCTCATCTGGAATGACTCAAATAGAGGATTCCTAATGAAATACGAACCCATAATTTCTATTGAACTATAATTACTGCATGCATTAATTAGCAGTGTGGAAATGTGCCTCATGGTGAGAGAGAGAGTAGAATGTGCAGAAAGCTTCCAGCCCTTTTACACGAGACAAATGAACTGATCTGTTTCAATGGATCATAATCACCTCCAATGAAATCACAATCAGCGTCAAATCGCTTCTCTGATGATTCACTCATTCAGACATAACAATGGGAGCCTTCATCTGGTGTCTGCTCATTTGGTTCAAAAAGCGTAACCACTTGACCATGTACCTTATCTCTTTTAATCTTCCACCTTTTTTTTAACAAATACCTCATCTGTTCTTTCGCTGCCTCTCTGTATCATTCTCGTCCTCATTGTCTTTCTTCCCTATTCCCTTCCTCTTGCTTTTTGTCTTGCTCCTTCCGACTTTGTCCTCCAACACAGTCTAGTTGTTTTGTCAGGCTGCTCTTTCCGCTGACAGTTATCGTTGTGGCTGTTTTGTATTCTCAGGGAGCGGACAATGTGTTTACCTATCACAAATCCTTGACCTCTTCATAACTACGGCCGACCTTGGCAGTACACAGGCCCACTCACCCCAGCATCCAGCTGCCATGAGTGCTGACAGGCCCGTCGAGGCACTGCTCTTTATTGATTCTGAGCAGGCAGTGGCGTGGACAGTCCCGCCTGCTACTGCAGCCCATAATCTTTATCCAGCTCCCTGTAGCCCAAGAGACTAGCCTGCTGCTCTAAAGGCAACAAACTCCTTCATAATGATGCTCCCCGTAAAACTCAAAGGTGTCTACACAGGCCTTGGATGCACAAATATGCACAACAGTCCATGGTCACATCAATACAGGTCCGTATCTACAAAGACACCATGTACCTTATACACATAATTATTCTAATTCCCACAATACGAACACATCACTTTGCTCCTTTTTCTTGGTCAAGCTTTAGCCCCAGACTACTCTTATGTACTGCTTTTATTGACGATGCTACTTCACAGGGGCTGCCCTCCAGTCGCCAAAACAAACGGTGTGGTGCCCTCCTTCTTAAATAGGTAGCGACTGGATCTATCGATCTGCACAAGAACCACACACAGCTGGATAGAATTAATCCCCGCTCCCCTGACGGGCTGGGCTGAGCCAAAAGTAAGAAGTACACAGCGCGACATCCAATACTCCCCACTGCAGGACATGAAAAAAGAAACTAGGACATCAAAAAAGTTCCCTCCCCTTGCTCACCATCACACCCAGCCCATAGGAAAAATAGACTATAAACAAACTTTTGATTGTTGTTTGTTTGAGGCAGAACATAGAGAAAATATAGACATGTGGGAAAGAGAGGGCTGGAAGATCACACAGACACGCAATGATGTGTAATCCAATGCAGTGCCGAAGCAAGTGTATATGCAGGAACAGTGTCACAAGTGAGATAGAGGTGCAGATGAAGACATGATGATATCTGGAAACCGGACAGACAACCCTGTCTATGTGTATCCACATCAGAGTAAAGCCGGACCACACTGAGCGAAAAGATTTCGAAGCTGAATATTCACACCCTGTTACTGTTCTCCTTCCTCCTCCTTGTCATTTAGTTTTACTATCAAATAAGCAAAATCCCCCAGTGGGAGGAGCAGTTTCTTTGAAAATGATCTGTATTTATATCTAAAAATGACATAGAAAAGTCTGCGAGAATGCAATTACAAGACCGTGAGGGATCAGCGCACGTACAATAACAAGAATATACTTGCTAACCTGACTACAGGGAATAACTGACTGTGCATTAAGGAGATGCGTGCTGAATTCACCTGGGGCAAATCCTTATCATCTGACACATTTTAAGAATGAGGATTAAAAGCCCGGCCATTACCTTTATACTCTGCTGAAACACTGTCATTCCCCACTTATAGGTTTGATTACAGAGGGATTTATCAGACTGAAGGGTTTTATTCACTGTCTTTCTTCTGACTAGTTTGGGCACTTTTCTTTACACATATTGGCACCAGGGGAAAATTTATTTTTCACTGTTTAACAACCCAAATCAAAAACATCCCAGTAGTGCAATATAAGACCTGCTGTTAGCAAGAACCGTATTTGTTTTCTTTATCTGCATTGTTAAATAGGTTATGGTTGCATTTATAGACTGTTAGTTATAACTAATTCACAACAGGAGACATTAAGACTTTAACATGTTATGCAAAACAAACGCAAAGTAAAACTCACGTTTTTTCCTTTTAACACATCCATATGTGTTTATTATGAAAACTGATCTGGTTAGGGTTATATTCTCTGAAGTAACACAGCTTTGCATGGAATGTTTTTTTTTCTGTTGGCTGACAATTTGCCCTTGACTGTACTATGGAAAGTGCTGAAAATGGTCCCTGCTGCTTCAATAATACAACTCATGCAAAACATTAAAGCAACTGAATGTTTACTGTGGCAGAATACTCTTTGTTTGCATGTTTCCAGTTTCTCCTCAGTGATTTTTCTACCGTGGTGATACAAAATGAAATCAGCAAGTGGTTGGACGTTGTCTTAAGATTTCTGGAATGCTTAAAGAAATAGTTGGCAACAACTTTCACGTCTGTGTTTTTAAATATGCCAAGTACTTCGTTAAACCAAGCTTGTACCACCACAGTTAAACACATAAACTTTTGTGACTAACTTTTGATTGCTCTTTTTTTAAGTGAACATTGCAGGAAAAAAAAAGATCAAAAGGGGAAATTCAAAACAAGTGTCTCTCCATTTATTCCTTTTGCCAATTCGATGACAGTTAAAAGAAAAATACCAGCTGGTACTGCTGGCTGTAGTGGTGGCCTTCAAGTACGAGTTTGCGGTAATAGTGGGTGCTTTCAACAGAACAACAGAGTCAACAAATTGCCAACAAACTGTGCAAACATGATTGATTTCTTTCTACCTAAGGAAACTCAAAGAAACAGCCGTTTTCTTCTTTGTGGTAATTTGAAGTATCACATCACAGCTCGCTAGTCTGAGGTAGCATCCAGACTGATAGGTCAAAAAGAAAAGCAACATTCAACAAAGCGGAAAGTGAACCAATGTCAGAGAAGACAGGTGAAGACGAGCTTGTCACTAAATTAGAACCTGTGTGAGATCACAAACTTTTCCTGGGTGTTGTTTTCTTGGGTGTTGGACTGTCAGCACCTCCTGTTCTGATGTTTTAAGTGCTCAGGGTCATTGCTTTGCTCATTTCATGCAAGCATGCTGAGCAAAGAGTGGCTTTGCGCCAGAGAAGTGGATTTCCTTTCTGACAGGCTGGGTTCTTTCTTTTTCTTTATCGCCTACACTGCCTTGCAAATTTGTTGACTCTGTCACAAAATTGTGTACCACTCTAAGTGTCATACTCCGGGAGAGGTTGAACAGCCAGTGTGTCACCGACAGTCCAATGGTGCCCCGCAAATTTGGTGTCAAGCATAATTGCATTAAGGTTGTGAACTCCATCTGATGCTAATCTGGGAGAGGGCATGGGTTATGTTCTCAGCTGAACAACAACTTTACATTTATCAACACCAACAAGACCTTCTGTAATATGAAAGACACATATTACAATTTTAGCCGTTCACCCCCTAGTGTATTGTACTGTTTATCCATACATGTTTGGCTACGTTAACATGTACAACGCCCACTGTTAGTAAAGATGGCATGAGTTCAACCTGAACAGAATAAGCATTATTCTGTGGCAGGTCCCCATAGAAACAGACGCCTGTGGGATCAGACATGTGTTAAACCTTAAATAAACTGTGTGTTCGCTGTTAGCTCAACCACTCCTGTTTCTTTCCTGATAAGCAGCGAGAGGAACACAGGAAAAGACAGTCTCCCCAACTATGGGGAGAGAGAGCAAGGCAGAAGAACTGAAAGAAAGTAAGGACAGTGGAATGGTTGTCATCCGTCAGAGGTGTCCCTCAGCACTGTCGTGTGTCTACTCAGTGTCTGCTCATGACATCTGTGCAGAAAAAACTAATCTGTCGCCCATGAGAAAGCTCAGGCCTTGATAACAGATCAGCTGAAGTGAGGCACATCAGGCTGCTGACACACCACAGTTCCTCCCAGGGAAAAAAAAATGAAGCCATCACTCATCGACACAAGCAAGCAAAATTACAAACTCACTACCTTCTACTGAACTGTCTTTCATCTTTCCAGTGCTTTCTTTTCCTTTGTGGTGTCAGCCTTTGTCTTTGTAGGCTGCAAATGGAATAAAAAATGGGATAAAGGCTGATTTCAAAGCCTTTTAAAGCTCATTGCTGCATCATAAAACTTGCATGACTAAACTTTTAACTTAGCATTATGGAAGGTTATTAACTAAATCAGACACAAGTGTCTGTTTTATTGACAGACATAGCTTCACAAAAAAATCATCATTTAAATTGTCTGTTGGAGCGATGGGCTGGCCTGTGGCAGCAGAGAGTGACTAATGACTGAGACGTTTTTAGTTGGAGGCTGACTAATGTGGATAAGTGGTTGGTTTGAAGCCTGGGAACAGCACGTGAAGTCGATATAGTGTTTACTGAGGGTACAGCGAGCTGGTTAATAACTCACTGTTCGTAAAACCTCCTTCCAAAATACTTATATGTCTTATCTTATCATAGTTTTGAAACTCTGCAAGCAGGAAATAGTTTGGAGGCTGATGCAGCAATCAGCAAATGGAATATTTAGTAACTGACTTACTACATATAGTAGTAACAAGTGCATGCCAATTCTTGTGGTACAAAATCATTTGCATATTTTTTAAACCTATTTTCCTCTTCCTCTCAACTGAAAACATCTTCAAGCATGGAGCTAATGTCAGTTCAATTAGCTAGCTCGTTATAGTTGTTAAAATTAATAAGACACCGAGCCTTGTGCAGGATGATGAATCTACAAAGACCAATAGCCTTGTGTAAATTGTCTAGTAATATTCATTGTGTATTAATATATAAATATTAAATGAAGATGCACTGTATTATTGAGTGAAGAGAAATAGTCAAGATAATGGGAAGGAAAAGGTAAGGTTATGTTTTTTTAATTTGTCTATAGGATTTTCTGCTTCATAAAAGTTTAGTACCTGTCTACACAGACAATTAAGCAAATGGACAAATACGTGGTTTTGTACTCAGTCATATGAAATATATTTAAAATGAATAATGGCTAAAATACAGAGCAATCACGGCTGTACATGCACACAGGAGAGGTCTGTAAATCTCCACACATCTTAAGTAATTAAGTCATTGCCGTCATTAAGCCACGATCACTGATACGAAGCAAGTCAGTATGTTACTTAAAAGCTCATTGTAAGTGCTTGGTTAAATCATATATTCACAATGTATGTCTCATAATAAAGACGGATGGAAGTGTTATATGAGAGGACAGTGAGACAAAAGAGAAGCTGAGTGGTGTCTGGAAAAGCTGCTAGTATCTCTCTAACATCTATTTATTCACTCATTCGTACATTGATGGGAGATTAATTCTCCATATCTGTGCATCACAGATGAGACTTCCAGGTGTGTGTGTCAATAGCGTGCACCGCGTCAACAAATGTCAGGTATATCTGATAGTGCTGATCCTCAAACGTGGTGACATTCTGCCCAAGCACGGGCTCACAAAGAAGGTCTCAGACAACAGCGGGGCGGGAGGCGACAGCAAAAGGTTCTTTCATGTGTCGGTTTCAAATGAGACAACGAAAGAAGCAGCACTGTCTATAGGGAGAGTGGGAATTCACTTGAAAGTGATGAAATTTCTATAGATGTTTGGCACATGGTGTGTTTAAAAGGAGCAATTGTTGTTATTTGTATATAAATTCTCTACAGATATTCAGAGTTACTGATTCACCATATAATTTACCGTGGCATGTGGAAAGGCACTCAGTGAGGCTTTCGTTAGCAAATGAATGTACATTTCTCACTCCGTAATAACATAATAAGCATGTAACTTCCTCACTTTGTTTTTATTGTGGCTTTTTTTATAACAGGAGAAGCTCTAATCAATACTAAGCTGCCTGATGCAAATAGTAAATCATTCAGGTGACACATGATAACTTTGGGGTGCTCATCATCTCGGAGGGATCTCTACGGCCTTTTTCCTGGTTGTGGACATCAATATACACCATCACTATAGTGGCAATTATCCTGTGATGGCCTCTTGCTTGAAGAAAACGTATTTACCATCCGCAGGGCTCAGGTAGCCCATGCATCTATGAAAGGCCAGTTGGGAGTGGGAGGAAGACATATTGGAAAAACGTCATACACACACACACACACACACACACACACCTTTGTGCACGTAAACACACAGATTCATATATCCACCCACCAACAAAACTGGCAAATGCATGTCAACCCACACACAAACACACGCCTGTGCTCGCCAGATGGATGGCAAGTTTCATAATGGTTGAAATGAAGAAGTGGATCACTGGAGTCCTTCCTCTTGCTTCGGCAGGTATGACTTAAAACTCCTCAGAGATGTGAATCACATTGAAGCGCTGAGATGAACAGTCAACGTGGGACATGAAGAGGATTAGGACACGGAGGCCACGCACACCTCGACAGGTCTTGTTTTCGCTACATGCACTACAACTGGAGTGAGGCAGTGTATGTTTTGAGGACAGAGAAGTTGTTACGTCTCCCATAAAGCTTTTTCTCTCGACTGTAAATCAGTCCTTCATCAAACAATGTTTGCTGTTGAAAAATAAATTTGTTTCTCTTAACTTTTACAAAACAAGAATGAAGAAATAAACATTTGATTACAATAAATAAATATTCTTTAGTGGCCACATGTCGACCAGCCACTGAAGTCTGAGGATTGTGCTGGTTGGGTTGGTCTGTCTCAGGACTTTTCTCTGCTCTTCTCCCAACCCATTAGGCATTATGAAGCTGGTAGACACATATTCCACTGGCAATCTTTACCACAGTAGCACAGCTGGTATATTCTGTAATAGCTACGAGCTAGGACTTTAAACATCACAACTTCACTGTGCTTTGTGTGGCTGCATAGCCTGTGGTACACTCTCCTTATTGCAGTCACGCTCCTGCAGAAAGTTCACATTCATTATTATTCACGACAAAAAGTAACCTCTGCAGCTTGTGCACTCTACTTCAATTTACCTTGTTTTTTTTCCAGGAACACAGCAAATAATTTCAGTTCTGATCATCTGTGAGCTTCATGAACAAAGTCATCAGACTCTAAAGACTTAAATATTTCTGGGGCTTTTAGTCAAATGAGGTGCCAGGTGACCATTTCATTAATCCACCTCTCCAATTTAGGCTTTTTTGTACATACAGATATATGAAAGAAAACGTTTCAAACGTTACATAATACCCTTACACAACTGTGTTCTGTAACATAATCTTCTTTTAAGAGTTTTTATTTGATCAATTCAGGATTGTTTGACATTTCCAGGCTCCTTTTGTTTGTAAGGGACTGTAGACCAGGAGTATTTCCTCTGTTATGTCAATTACTTTACTTTACTAATAGCAGGTAATATAGGTGTAATATAAGTGTTTATTATGTCACATTGGCGCTGCTGCTAGTCCTTGGCACCCATTTACAGGAAAATCATATCCCCTTTAAAGAACTGGTGTATAACCTGCAGGTTGTCTGGTACATAATTTACACCTTAGTAAGCTGACCTAGTAGTGTTTCTTATTTCTGCTGATCGTATATTTAAGAAAACAGCATGTGCTTGTACACCAGTTGTTGCAGAGATGCACCATCTGCCAGCTGTACCCTATTGGCTGCTTGCATCACACAACACAGACTGACACGTTGCCAAAAGTGACTACCAAACTCACAACTTTCACTATTCAATTGGCATCATTAACAGTGAAGGTAATCAGATGTCAAGGCGACAACCTCTAATGAAACACATTTCACCTGTTACTTCCTGTCACTTATCAATAAACACAACATGCAACAAAGACTCTTTGTTCGCTAATTTCTTGGATGTGTGGCTGTCACATGTTTCAAAGCTTTGAGTCTCCAGTCAGGTTTTCTCTCTGCCTGCCAGCGCTCATTTGAAACCCTTCAGGCACATTTAAGCGTTGGCCTCAAAGTGTGAAGAGAACACTTTGTACTAGGGACTGAAGCAAAGATAGAGATTAATAATCAGAAATGAGCAGGAAGAGAGAGATCAAAAGAGAGAAAACCCCCGTGATCGTGCACAATAATGCTATCCTCTGTGATTACTGCAGCGTGTGGCATGTGAGTGGTGTAACAGACCACCAGAGACACAGAGGAAGTCAAAGTGATGGGAGGCCACCGCAGCTTAGTGAGGCGCTAACTCTAAAGCCCCGCTTCTCCTCCAGAGGCAGTGAGCTACACCATAAACAAACGTTAACTGCTGCATCTGTATCTGGAGCCTCTCTGCTGTGGTGTGGTGCCACACAGCCTGTCTCCACTTTAATACGGATCCCTCTGCTTTACAACATAAACAACTTGTCAATTAGCAACGTGTTTGTACAAGCGTTTAAAGCGTTTAATCACCAGGGGCGTGGCTGACTGAAAATATGTGGTGCACCGACTCCAGTAAAAGGATAGAGTTGGGATGACAGATAAAATGTATGCGCGTGCTTCTCTGCCAGACCATAAATTAACTTGGTGCATGCATCACTGTTTGTTTTTGTCTTTGTGTGAATGAATATGAAAGATAAAACCGAGGAGCTAAAATTAGTAGTAAACTACTGATCGGCTTTGTGGATTGAAAGTTCATTAACATAATTGATGCTTTGATGATGCCCCTGATATAGTAGAGGAAGATGGGACCACGAACACAAAAGCTGATAAACATAGCACAACTTTAACTTTAACAAGATAGAGAGTGGAAAACTTTGAGGAGGCAAACAACAAAAACACACATGAAGAAGGATGGGTTTGAGGCTGGGACGCCAATAATTAGCCTGCAAAAACGCAGAGAGACAGCTGGAGCAAGATAACAGAAATATCCAGAGGCCGGGATGACTGGAAAGATTCTGCACTCACCATCAGTGGAGCAGCCTGTGGACCCATCGCTGGAGCAGTAGCGCATCTCGATCCTCTGTCTGCCCACTTCCAGCAGGCTAGAATCTGGGATGCGCGCTTTGCAAGTGTAGCGGAAGCGCTGCTCGTAGTGCCCGCCGTTGTCTGAGATGTTGACTGGTGTCCACGGAGTCCAGGGCGTGGTCTTCTTCAGGTCAGGACAGGGCAGTGTGTTACATGACTGGTACTCCTGCATTCACATAGATATGAAACAGAAACAGAGTTTTATGTCATGCCAAGCACATTTGCAGGTAATCTGCCATGTCCAGCGTAGGAAATGATAATAACAAATCATTAAAGCAATAATTAAGCCTGACAAGCTCAGACAGGGATGTCTGGTGTATTTCACAAGCATAATAATAGTCAGCACTGTGGCTTTTGAAATTCTCCGCAGTGTGAAATGTGAAATTCATCATCACATTATATGAAGAAATAAAGAGCCTTTTCAAAGCGTACATTACCGCTCATCACACCTCTTGATCCCAGTTCTCCATGTTTGACTGGATTGTATTATGTGAATCCAATACTACTTATCCAGCCCCCAAAACCCCTTTAAACCCAAAACAACCCTGTTTGCCCGGCCCAGAACAACCTGCCATTCTGTCAGCACACACGAAGAATACATTCTCATTAGGCCACTCGCTGAACATGGCAAGAGGCAAACAAGGCAGGCGGAAAAGGTCATTGATCAGGTTTAATTTATAACCAAGGGGAAAGGATGGAGGAAGGGAAAGAGGTGGTGGCAGGGACCCAAAGAAGCTGATAAAGAGAACCAACAGGATGATGTGTGAGTGCCGTGAGTATGTATTCTCCCTCCATTTGGGCTACTGGTCAAAGAATATTCTGCTCCTTCAGAGGGACCATATTTGATGATATGATTCAGGAGGATAATAGGTGGGTAATAGGGAGTCTGCCCCCCCTATGTGCACAGCTAAATAAATAAGGAGGTGGAGGTAGTGATACGTCTGGAGAAAATGACACCACAGAAGAGAGGTGAGATGGCTGCCATTTTCCTTACCACATGCTTATTTATGCTGAATAGGCCTTGAGTGACTGGCAGACCTTGACAAAATAAGATAAGAGATCCTTTCTACACATCCATCAGCCTGTCACGCGCTATAGGCTGGCAGGTCAGCTGAGGAGGAGAGTTGTATAGTATGCAAGTGTATTTTTCCCCAGTCTGCCCCATCTTTTATGCTCTCTCGTGGTTTTCCCTTCTATCTGCCTACCTATCTATATTTCTTTCACTGTCTTTCACTTTCTATACATTCAGTACACTTTGTGACAGCTCTGCTTCTTCCTCTTCTCGTTTCTCTTTCCCTACCGAACCTTTGTTTCATCTCTCTCTGCCCTTCCCCATCCACCCTCCTTTCTATCTCCTCCTTCTCTCTCACTCTCTCTGCTTCTCTTCCCCTGAGGTAGCAAGGTTAAAAACACAGGGAGGATTCAGATTCTGTTAGAGCCCCGTGATGAATGAGTGTGTCACCTCAGCCACACTTCCTGCCTCTCTCCATCTAGTGCAGTAATCATCTCCAGACATTAATATTTAACATCATCACGCATCACAGACCAGCCCATGTGTGATTACCAGCCAATAACAAAGGGGAGGAAGGGGAAAAAAGAGTCCATCTCATCATGCTGCTGCCACCGTGACAGAAACACCACGCATGACATGAATGTGGAAGAAAAAGGCAAACGATCTGTGGGTGTTTGTTGTGTGAGTTGTTGATGGTGGCCAAACACAGTAAATATTTAATGAGGCTTGTCTGGTAAACGTTTCTCCCTGTACTCTCTGAGGATAAGTGTCGATGCTGAGGGCTAAGACAATAATTACTGGGTTTAAAGCTAAACCTCATTCAAGGTCTCTGAAGGTATCCACAGCTACAGACTAAACTGACATCAAAAGATCTGTGGCTGGTTGAGCGACTTGACTGAAAATACACTGAAACTATATATATAAATATATATATATATATATATATATATACATTTTCTCATTTTATTGTGAAGGAGCAGACAGTGTTTACTATTTTACATTAGGGGTAAATATAACAAGGGTACTGTAGATATTTTATCTCATAAGCTGTTAATGATGAATTTCAATTTTCTGATTGTCTGGCAGTTGTGCTTGACAGTTATGATTTGTGTGTTTGAATTAAGTTCTAAATCAGTGGGACTGATGATATTAGGGTATCATGTTGAACCTTGATGTTTTTATGGCTGGGATTTAGGGTTAAGACGGATAAACATCTGGTCAGTAGGAATCATACAATCCAGGTTTGTGATGTGCATCAATCAGCAAATTGAGCAGAAGATGGAAAAAAAAGAGGTTTTAACCAGACCAAACTCAGACCACAGTCCGATCACATACAGCACTTCTCATTCATATTCCTTAGTTATTATTAACCTATTAATAGTTAAATGGAAAAAAAGAATAATAATAACTAGACTGGTTTGTGGCTAATAGACTGAGTGAATATATTAAAGGTATTGTGAGGGTCCCCAGTATCAACCTGTACCACCTCGGGGTCTATGATGACTTCTGTTAACAATAGTACAGTCTGTAATAATGTTAAAGGGTACTGAAGGAGGTTTATTGCATCTCACAGCAATAAAATAGCCTTGCTACAGTGGCTATGTGAATAAAAACTCTGGCATAATAACAAAAACAAAAACAGTCCCTTCTGCTTTAAGAGTGGCAATTTTTATAACACCTTGTGAATAATGCATTAAAAATGGACCCGAGGATGTGAAATAAACATCAGTCCAGCTCTGCCCATATAAACTCATAATTCAAACACACATATACACCCACAAGCAAAGTGAAATAACGCCATTCAAATAACATTCACAGAGCCGGAGCAGGGAATAGGTCATTTTAGGCATACATTACATGTTGCCCATGTAAATGTGCCTCTGGAAACAGAATTGATCCATATTTGATTTGAACTTTTAGGTAAAAGAAGTTGAGGAAAATGTTTAATTCAGTTCAGATAGTTTGTCAGAAAGTAGTAAAACTAAAAAAATACAAACAAACAAACACAAAAAAACCTCTTCACTCAGCCATACTCACATCTCAGTTTCAGAAGAATTAACCAAAAGTGAAAACATGGCGGAAAGCAGTCAACTGTGACAAGTGGCATGTGGAACACAAAATTGGATTCAATTAGTCCGCTGCTTTCGACTCATATCCGTGCCCCCCCCCCAGCGGGAGCAGTGATACGCATTATGGGCAAATGGAGAGCTACGATTTTATGCTGTGCAACACCTTTAACAGGCAGATGCTCTGAGATGGGCAACACTTTAATGTGTTTCTGGATAAAGCTCAGGAGAACTGGGTGGAAGGATGCTTGACAACATTTTACTGCTTCACTCAAACAAGCTGCTGCCTGATTGGTCAGCGCTGAAGTGATGGTGGAGATGTTAATGTGTGTGTGTGTGTGCATGACTGTGTGTGTCAAGCTGACCAGAGAGTGAAGGTTCAGCCTAAGGCTTGCACTCTGAGTGTGTGCGAGTGTGTGTGTGTGTGTGTGTGTGTGTGTGTGTGTGTTTATGCATGGCTGAGTTAGTGATCCAGGCTGGTCCAAAGTTATCTGGTCTCCAGCCACAGAACTTTCAGATTTTTCAGGGCATGCAAGTTGAGAAGAATGTGGGTTGGATGCTGAAATTCATCGTATGTCTTTGCTTGTCTGTGTGGAGGACAGAAAGGGTGTGTACAGTATGTCTGTGTGTCTCTATAAAAGGCTCTCTGTGGTGTCCAGCCAGTTGTGGGAGGTGAATAATAAGTAGTCGTGCCTCTCCAGCTTCCTGCCATCATTAGACTCATTATACTTCTTATTGGAGTTAGAGAGCTATTTGTCAGTGCGAGAGAGAATGTGAGTGGGAGAGTGAAGCAGAATGTGTGTTGGTGTATATAAGGATGTCTATATATATATATATATATATATATATATGAATACATAGACACAATTTTACATCTCAACTTTTAAGAGAATAGTCCGGATTTGAGAGTGACTAATCCTCTGCAGTGTCTACATTTCTATTGTGGCCAAGTCTGTGGAGACAGAGGTCTAATGTTCCTCAAGTCTCCATGACACATCAGTTCAATTAGCAACATGGACTGAAACACACTTTGTGAAAGACTGACTCCTCTGTCTCCCCACCACTCTGACTCTATAATGATGCCTGCTGTCAGCCATGAACGGGTCTCCTGGCTACACATCAGTGCACATGCACACACGTAGACTAACACTTAAGAGTACAAAATTACACAAGTGTGTGCACCCGTAAGTCTGCCCACACAAACACTGGGTACTTAACTTTCATTTCACAGCCCACCTGCACAACTGAACTCCTTGCACGCAAAAAGAACAGCTCTCCATATTACTAAGCAGCTCTGTGCAGTGTCAGGTCTGCGTGGCCCATATTTGACTTTCTTAACTCTGAGAGGAAGAATCAAGATGTGCAGTTCACTGAAGAAAATGGCCTTTTTTGATCCTTGAATGTGAGCGATATTTGATGTACTTTTCTGTATAAAGTAGGATATAACACCATGAATCATATCAACCTAGGGAATATAAATCTTTGAACTGACTTTCACATGAACTAGGAATTAGGAATCAAGAATACCAGCATGTCATTTATAGTGTAGTCGTGGGTCTTTGTAATTTAAATTTCCTTACTGGAGATTACTCCCTAGGAATTAAAAGTATATATTAAAACTGACATAATCAAATTTGCTATGCAGAATTTTGAAACTGTTTAATATATAATATATAGTAATATAAAGAGTCAATTTATTCTAAAGAATCTGTCTTGAAGTGGCCTGCAGACCAAAAAGAGACTACATAACTGAAAAAAGGACGAAAAAAAACAACAACCTGGACCTACACAGGGCAGGACTTGACGTGACTGGCCTTTTTGAACCTTTAGAGAATCTAGAAGTGGCATCCACAGGAGAGTGGTAACTGCTAACCCAGGTAAACATTAAGGTTCATCTGCCACAACATAGTTAGATGACCATCAAACCTTGTGGCCGTATATTCTCTGGACTCTTGAGTCAAAAGCTAAACTGTTAGTAAGACAGATGTCACAGACACAAACATAGAAATCCACATACTTGAAACCTATGATGAAACATGAAGGTGGCAGTGTAATATTGTGGGGATGCTTTGTTGCTTCAGGCCCAGGGTGACTTGCCATGACAGCAAAAAACAGGAAACACATCCAAAAATCCTGAACAAATCTTCAATTTATAGCACAACTGACAGCAATTCCACATTATTTATTTTATGTTAGATTTAGTTTGAAGATCTAAAACAGTTAAGTATGAAATACTGTGCATATAACAGGAGATTAAATCAGGATGTCAAATAGCACTGTGTATAAAATACATAAATATATACTTGTCTGGTACCAGACTAAGGTTTAACGTTTGAGGTTTGTAATCCTAATGTTACGGCATTTCATTAGAATAAAACATCCCCAGTTTTAACAAGTCTGGATATATTTTTATAAGTGTTATAACGTAACAATGTTAGATGCAAGATTACAGAAGATATTCTGACAAAGCCAAATTGCTGCTGCATATTTGGTAGAATACATTATGCAGATTGGACAAATCTATGTTTTTTCCCTGTAAATCTCAGACAATTACTGTACCTCTAACATCTGCTAACTCTGTCAACTGTACCACAAATAATAATAATAAGTTAGAAAGGCATGTTTGCTGAAAATGATTCTAATCAACTCTGCAAAGACTTTGTTTCAACTAGCTGTTTGAACTGCATACAAAGGGTTGCTATGGAGAATTATTTCTTTCTATTAGCCCCACAACGCTTTCTTAATAGACATAAACTACAATAGGCAATAACTAATTTCAAGTTTTTCTGCTAGTTCAACCAAGGCTACCTGATTTTGTTTTTTTTTTTATTAGCTTTTCAGTCAACACACAGTAGAAGATGGAGTTAAGTACTGCGCTCATGGAACAGTAAATCACTGCTGGGCCACCAGCTTGTTTATTTCCAGCCTAGATTTCACTGGCTCCTCTGGGAGATTCAAACCAGTAATGCAGATACAGTGAAACCAGAGAGATGGAGCAGTACTGCATGGACCGGGGTCAGACTGATGAAGCCGCAGCCATGTGGCCTTTTGCATCAGCAAAATGACGCACACAGTACCCTAGGAATAAATAGTTCCCTGTTATTATCACTGCTGAGGCTCAGGGCAATGACACACAGGGCAACAATAGGGCAGGTTTGATGGAAAACACCTTGAGAATTTGTTCTTTAATCCTGCATGTGGCAATGTTCTGTTTTCAGGGTTGCACGGTGACATTTTTTATGACAATTCTTAGTGGGCTCACCTGCTTTATTCAGTCTTGCTCACTGTGCTGTGAGAGTGTGTAATTAGAGAAAATGTAGTGTCGGGGATCAATACAGGCTCATGGAGAAGTAAGATTCGAACAGATTCTCCCTTCAGAGACTCACCTTACAACATGTTGGGAATGTTGACCATCTACGTTGCTGCTAGAGATGGTGATGGTCAAGTGGAGTGCAACTCTAGACAACCCAGAGCAGATGTTAGCTCGCATTTGTTTAATGTCTTGCTAACACCTGGCGTTGATTAGTAGTGGCTGAAGTGATATCAATCCTGACAGGTAAAGATGAACACACACATGCACAGTCCACAGTGTACAGGCCCCTGTAGGGATTTTGAAATCTTGGACATTCTGCCGTACTGACGGGTTGCAGGGCTTTCACCACATATTCAATCACTGCTCTGTGGCATTCATTAACCCTGGCTCTTACAGTGCAACACCTGGGAGCATTCGTCCTTCTCAAGTTCTCAAAATGTGAAGTTATACATTACCATCCTGAATTGTAAAAGCACCATCAGGTTTTCATCCCTGAGACACTCTCCTCCAAACTCTCCCAGCTTTCTGTTCCCCCCTCCACCTGTCAGTGGATCTACAACTTC